>CM073139.1:16195646-16583146 GCA_037039145.1 Fundulus diaphanus | reverse complement strand
TTACTGTTTGTTTTCGTTTTCTTCTTCTTCTGGTGTTGCCGGTAGCCACCGGGCTTGTGGTGGCATTGCTGCCACCTACTGGTTGGAGTATGAAGTGCATTTTAAATTCAGCAATTGATACCAATCGTTATTAAACCACTGCAACTCTGGTGCAATTTGCCATCCGCTTGGGCTGGTCTGTATTGGGTTCAGACTTCTCATTTATGCTGACCAGGCCATTTCTGTCACTCTTGTCATTTCAATGTTTTGCCAATCAATACTTCAGGTGTTGTGAAATTATACAAGTTATTTAAGGTTTTTGTTCGTAGGTATTGTCTGAATGTCAGCTGGGACCCGACGTCAGGATGGCTGTGGGGATGGTTTGAATATTGGGCGATCTCTAACAGCAACTTGCTCATGTATTTAGGGATTGTCTATTTCTTCTTTTAGGTTCAAGAATTCATTCAAGATGAATATCCGGAGACCATCACTGAAGGTGCTGTTGTCTGGTTGATACTATATTCAATTACGGATCCTCTCTGCAGGCATGAGGCTAACTAAAGCTACTAAGCATGAGATCATCAGTTAGCAGGATGCAGTGCAGAATCTGAATTAAATTATTAAATTCATCCAAACAACATGGAATAAGCTAAATAAGCTAATCGATTCATAACAGCATTTGGTATGCGTTTGGCATTCTATGCATTTATGAGCTAAGCAAACATTATCGATCATGTCTTAAGAAGTGTTACCCGTGTTTAATGGTCCTTCATTTTCTGGATGTTTTCTTCTTATAGATATTCTTTTCTCTATTCCCAGTTGTTTCTCAAACTAAATCTGTCAGCCTGGAATTGAGTTCTACGTATTGATCTTAACCTAGTTCCATGATGGTTTTTTCCTGCAGACAAGCTCTTGAATTCTCGATATCAGTTTCATTCTCATATCAGTTACTTCCGAGCGTCAGTGCTCTCCTCGCTCGGTCACCTCAATCTCGCAGGTGCATCATTTCAAGAGTCACGTTTTTATTTCCAGGCAGTTTGAGCTCACTAATTCCGTTTCCTTCCCTCCTAAAACAGGATACTCTGGTTAAGAGTTGCTGTTCTGAACTTTCCTTCTGGTCTGGCAGGCTTCCCGTCCGGATTTGAAATATACTTTCTATAATGATGTCTTTTGTCTGTAGATGCGTTTAATTTTACGGATGTGCATCCGTAAGTTTTGGAGATTCTAAAAACAGTTGGTTTGCAGTTTCGTGAAATTGTCAAAGAAATCGTTAATCTTGTGGCCTTTCATCTAGAGTTATTTCAGCATTCAGGACGTGAGCTTCGCATCAGCAGACGCTCGTGGAGCCCAATCGCTGGGTGATGGCTATCATCAGCATGCCTCACATATCTGCTCTGACCTTTCATTCATCTTAGCCGCCTAAAACTCATCTTCAAGGTAACCTAACTGTGAATACTGGTGCTGGATTCAAATCTCATTCAAGTCTCATTAAGCGCGTCCTGTCCTGTTCATTCCCTCTTGGTCACTCATTCATTTATGTGCATCATCCCTAAGCATCCTCTGTTATTTATCCTGTCATCCAGGCGTCCCGCAATGCAGTTGTCCTATCATCCTGTTCATTCCTTTATGGTCATTTATTCATGCATCTCCTGTCATTCATCCTATCATTTAAGCATCTCCTGTCATTTATTCTGTCATCCAGGTGTTCCGCCATGCAGACGTCCTGTTATTCTGTTCATTCTTTCATGGTCATTCATTTATTCATGTTCCCTGCCACGTTCCCCACTACGTTCCCTGCATACTCCTTCTATGCTTCCTGCAATGTTCCCTTCTATGATTCCTGCATGCTCCCTGTGTGTTCCCTGCCATGCTCCCTGCCATGCGTTTCCTTCCATGCTCCCTGCCATGCGTTTCCTTCCATGCTCCCTGCCATGCGTTTCCTTCCATGCTCCCTGCCATGCGTTTCCTTCCATGCTCCCTGCCATGCGTTTCCTTCCATGCTCCTTGCCATGCGTTTCCTTCCATGCTCCTTGCCATGCGTTTCCTTCCATGCTCCTTGCCATGCGTTTCCTTCCATGCTCCTTGCCATGCGTTTCCTTCCATGCTCCTTGCCATGCGTTTCCTTCCATGCTCCTTGCCATGCGTTTCCTTCTATGCTCCTTGCCATGCGTTTCCTTCCATGCTCCTTGCCATGCGTTTCCTTCCATGCTCCTTGCCATGCGTTTCCTTCCATGCTCCTTGCCATGCGTTTCCTTCCATGCTCCTTGCCATGCGTTTCCTTCCATGCTCCTTGCCATGCGTTTCCTTCCATGCTCCTTGCCATGCGTTTCCTTCCATGCTCCTTGCCATGCGTTTCCTTCCATGCTCCTTGCCATGCGTTTCCTTCCATTCCTTTATGGTCATTCATTCATGCATCTCCTGTCATTCATCCTATCATTTAAGCATCTATTATTCTGTTCATTCTTTCATGGTCATTCATTTATTCATGTTCCCTGCCACGTTCCCCACTACGTTCCCTGCATACTCCTTCTATGCTTCCTGCAATGTTCCCTTCTATGATTTCTGCATGCTCCCTGTGTGTTCCCTGCCATGCTCCCTGCCATGCGTTTCCTTCCATGCTCCTTGCCATGCGTTTCCTTCCATGCTCCTTGCCATGCGTTTCCTTTTATGCTCCTTGCCATGCGGCCTGCCCTGCCATGTTCCGCAAAAAAAACAAAAAACAAAAAAAAAAACAAAAAAAAAAAAACTCTCCAGCAACTCGGTTGCCGTTCTCGCAGCTCAATGGTCTCTAAGTGCTCAGGTAAGCACTTCGCAACTCACTGGTGGTGGATGGTTTACTCCATTTAAGAGCTCAAGTCCTGAACTCATAAGGCCCTGCTCATCCTCCCGTGCTGCTACTTTCAGGTTTTATTTCAAGTGATCCCACCTCTTGTCCCTGCCAGCTAACAATTTATCCAGTGAATTTACTCCCAGCTTTGCTTCGATCTTCAGCTCCCTGTTTTCCGGTGTCTTTCTTCCTGACTTCTAGTCTATTACTACCACTGGCCTTCATCCACCGATTTCACTCAGTTCATCTTTCTTTTGGGGCGGCCTTGCTAAATTCTATGTCTATCAGCTTACCTATAAGCTTTTGCACAAGTCCCCGCTAGCTCGTATCCATCGGCTTCTCTTTCTTTCTCTTTACTTAATGAGGTTTATAGCTATTCTTCTACCTAACTCTAAGTATTCTCATTACCCCAGTTAGCTTCATTTCCCGGCATGGCTCCACATCATCCCAACGACTCCACATCCGACTTTCATCTACCAGCCCAGCTCCGCGTCACATCAATAACCCCTCAGCTGGCCTTCATCTACCAGCCTGGCTTCGCGCCTCGTCAGTAACCCCTCAGCTGGCCTACATCTTCCAGCCCAACTCCGCATCACGTCAATAATCCCTCAGCTGGCCTACGTCTTCCAGCTCAACTCCGCATCACATTAGTAATCCCTCAGCTGGCCTTCATCTAACAGCCTGGCTTCGTGCCTCGTCAGTAACCCCTCAGCTGGCCTACATCTTCCAGCCCAACTCCGCATCACATTAGTAACCCCTCAGCTGGCCTTCATCTACCAGCCCAACTCCGCATCACATTAGTAACCCCTCAGCTGGCCTACATCTACCAGCCCATCTCCACATCATGTCAATAACCCCTCAGCTGGCCTTCATCTAACAGCCCAACTCCGCATCACATTAGTAATCCTTCAGCTGGCCTACATCTACCAGCCCATCTCCGCATCATGTCAATAACCCCTCAGCAGGCCTTCATCTAACAGCCCGGCTCCGCATCACATTAGTAACCCCTCAGCTGGCCTTCATCTAACAGCCTGGCTTCGTGCCTCGTCAGTAACCCCTCAGCTGGCCTACATCTTCCAGCCCGGCTCCGCATCACATTAGTAACCCCTCAGCTGGCCTACATCTTCCAGCTCAACTTCGCATCACATTAGTAATCCCTCAGCTGGCCTACATCTTCCAGCCCAACTCCGCATCACGTCAATAACCCCTCAGCTGGCCTTCATCTACCAGCCTGGCTTTGCGCCTCGTCCGAACCCGTCAGCTGGCCTACATCTTCCAGCCCGGCTCCGCATCACATCAATAACCCGTCAGCTGGCCTACATCTACCAGCCCATCTCCGCATCATGTCAATAACCCCCAGACGGCCTTCATCTATCAGCTTTTCACCTCTCGTTGCGAAGTCCTGGCCTCGGCCCCGGCATCGGCCCAGGAGTTTTGGGGGAGCATCCCTATTCAGCGTTGATGGGCTCATCTGAATTCGTCGGAATTCACTGCTCAAATCTTCAGCCGGGGCCCGAGCGCCAAAGAACTGTTATTCATTTTGTCAAATAAATTTGTTAATCGTTTTCTCTTTCTCCGTCTGAGTCTCTCCAGATTGAAATGAAGCCTAGGCGCAAATTCAAGCTGGAAGACTTCCGCCTACCTGTTACTGCGTCATCTTCATCTCCGGACCTCGACCCGCTTTCTCCAATCTTCAATCAAGCTTCCGTTTAAAAGGCTCCACACCCACGCCGCCTGTCGCTTTCCAGCTGTGCTCGACCCACCTCCTCCCCTTCTCCACCAGCATTCCAAGACGTCATCTTTTCCAACCTCCACCCCCAGTGTCGGGCCCCGGGGGAGCATCCCTATTCAGCGTTGATGGGCTCATCTGAATTCGTCGGAATTCACTGCTCAAATCTTCAGCCGGGGCCCGAGCGCCAAAGAACTGTTATTCATTTTGTCAAATAAATTTGTTAATCGTTTTCTCTTTCTCCGTCTGAGTCTCTCCAGATTGAATGGCGTTTCTAGCTGAAAGTAGGCTGAAGCAGTAAGCTGTCAAAAAGCTGAAAATTTTGAAGAATTTGAAGGATTCTCCATTCATTTTCAATGAGAGCAAAAAACTCACAAAAAGTTAAATATTTTAAATATTATAAAAGTTATAATTACCAAAAGACATAGCAGTAATGTCGTGAACGAGCTGAACATTTTGATACAAAAATTGTTTAAATCGGTTGAAGTATGCAGGAGTAGTTAGATGCCGAAAAACGTACGGAATAATATTCAAAGACCTGAAGGAACTTAATAAGTGAGAATGCTGTATAGCATTCTCACTTGATTATTCCATTACTTCCTCCTCGGCCATTAAGGGCCACACAGGCCTCCTCATCACCACTTTATTCAAGACATGTGTGGGGAGGCAGGGAAACATGCAGACAGTGGGCCCGCAATTAAAAAGCACACGACTAGATCACTCTGAACACACTACACACAGCAGGAATATCTCAGAAGATTATCTTGGGAGCCATCACGATAATCGGGACGTTTGTAAGGATGTCAGAAGGAGAAGATTAGTGCAAAAATTGGCATGATTTTCTTGCCGTGTGAACCCAGCATGAGCTACCAGGCTTTGGTTGAGAGAAATGATGAATTTATCAGATTGGATGAAGAATGACCGCTGACTGACCACAGACACAAAGAGCTGCTCGCAGAGGAGCATGAAGTCACGTGGCAGCTAAAAGTGTAGACGCTTTCACAGCACTGTTAGGTGCAATGGAAGAACATTGGGTTGGTCTTCCAATGTAACAAAATGCAAAAAGACTGATCAACTGTGAATACTCCTGCAGTGCACTGTGTGTATCTGATAGTACATAATTAGGTAAACAACTGTGTTCAGTGAGCCATATTTCCCTCAATGAGCTCCGAGGTCCTATGACAAGGTTTACAATCGTGCTGAAACTTTACTGTCTCTGTTCAGTAGTCTTCTTGAATTCGAAAAAACCTAAAGTATGTCCCACTTCAAGCCATCAAACAGAGGGAAACCAGAGAGGCCTGATAACACTGTTGTTTGTAATGTTTAAACAGAAGAGGCCAACCTTTCCCATCAGCCTTTGGGACTCTGAGTTTCAACTGTTTTTTTCTCCAAAGAACTGACCCTCCAGAACTCAATGGAGGTACAGGTATAACAGACAACTAGATACATATTCAGTTGCTGAGTAAGGGAAGTTTTTGATGGCTGAAGAAAGGATGTGGAAAATCTCAGATGGTGATGCTTATAGTGCTTGGTTTGTATTTTGTCCAGCAGTGGCTCTTAGTCATAAATGAAAGCACCCACTGAGAATCCCTGAGCAAGTCATGTGGTTAGATAGATTGGGGCCACTCCAGCCGTAATGAAGGCGCTGCTGCAGGCTGTCTTCAAGAAAATAAGAGCAGAGCCATGTCTACGTTCCGAGCCTTACATTAGATGTGGATCAGGGCCGATATTACAAGATCCCAGCTACAAGTGGCAAAAATGAGCTTCCTCTATTGCATGGTCCAACTCAGCCTTGAAGGATTGATTAAGATACCTTCTGGATGCCTCCCTTTGAAGATTTTCTGGGCCTGTCCCACTGGGAGGAGACATCGGGGAGGAGAACCCAGGAATCGCTGACAGAATATCCCAGAATAAGCGGAAGAGAGTTGCCGGAAATAGAGATTTTCTTGGCTTGCCTACTGGATCTGTTACCCCTACAACCAAAGTCTATAAGCAAAAGGCAATGGATGGATGAATAGATTGATAGAAAGTGTTTTATTTCACATCTTAATGCCTCCTTCTGTAGTCCTACAATCCCAAATCATGACAGGATAATCTGAGCAAGTTGGAACCAATAGGTTTGCTCTCCTCTTTGGAGTTAATAAACCTCTGTGTTAGTAAACTTCATTCATACATGTCTCATTAGTGAAAAAGAGGGAGACTGTATCCACCCAGTACATCAACTTTTTTAATATTTGATCATTCATGATTTTTTTCCCCAGGAGTACAGGTTCACCAGTGACAACGTGACACGACAGAATCCAATATCCGCCCAAGCAAAAGCTGACCAAAGTTTGTGTTTCCTGCAGGTGGATCAGGGAACCGGCCATCCCGTACCCAGCAGAGGCTGCTAACAAGAGAGGGCATCGAAACCCAAAGCATGAGTGAGTCCAAACAATACGTTGATATCTTTAGTTAATGGGCACGTTTCCTTTTATTTCGGCTCAGAGAAAAGAAACAGATTAATTTGGGTCAGGATCATCCTTAATTTATCTACTTGGTAAAGATATAGAGCAATGCAAAAATATGAGTCTAATCTAAAGTAATTATTTATTTTGTAACGTGAGAAAATCTGAAGAATTCCGCCAGGAGCTCCAGGAAGCTGTATCTGGGTTAAGTCAGCTGTATTGTTTAGCCCAGATCCATCCAACCTTCGATGATCCTCAGAACAGTTCTGTATAGAAAGGATACGCTCAGCAGCTTTCTGTCTGAGGAAATATCCCCACCTGAAGCAACATGAACGTGGAGGTTTGATGGCTAATGTGTAACCTGACACATCGGTTGTTATGAGCGTAAACTGTCCTGGATCCACAGGGCTGAGACAGCAGTGGAGTGTGTGTGTGTGTGTGTGTGTGTGTGTGTGTGTGTGGGGGGGGGGGGGGGGGGGGAGAGTAAATGCAAGCTGATTGCTTCCAATGTTATTGATGGTGCAGCTATTCTCCTCTGTGGCGTGGCTGAACCGCGGCTTATTCGCCTCAACACTAACTCGTGCACCCTCCTTACACACTTATTTGTGCCGGCAGTAATAATCCCATCCCTGTTGGAGGAACATGTGGATTATGGCTGGCAGTGTTCACAGGCCCCCCGATGACCGAGCTCAAGGTTGTTGAAGGGCTTTTTTGCTGCAGTCTTTACAGGTTACAGAAGATATGAGGAACACTGATGATATCATCCTATTGCTTCACGGTAAAGGTCTTCCTACTAAACATCCCCAGCAGCCTGGTACAGCAGAGTGACTCCCCCCCCCTCCCCCTCTTGTTGCTCAGGGTTTTGCCCTCTATTGTTTTCCCTCGTTCAGTTCCATCCCCGCCCTTCTGTCTTTTGTCGTTTGCTTTGCATGCAGTCCATTCTGCTGTGACTAAAACCCAAATATTGTTCTGCTCAGGCAGTGTCTCCACCCATGGGATTTAGAGTTCATATCGGATTACATGAGGCTGAACTAGTAATGAGCACTGGTTAAGAACCGGGCTCGCTCTACAATAAGAGACAGCAAGGAGGTGTACAGGAAGAAGCTGGAGAGCAAGCTCCAGCAGAACAATATGAGAGATGAGTGGTCAGGGATGAAGAAGATCGCAGGTTTCAAGCAGGGGGAGGATCAGACAGATGGAAGTCTGGACAGAGCCAATGAGTTGGCCACGGTCTTCAACAGGTTCAGTTCAGAAACAAGCTCAGCATCCTTCTCTCCTGCCCACAGCCAAACAGACTCCCCACCCTCCTTTGACCCGAAGCTTCCCTGTCAATCCAACGCCAGAGACCCTTCTGCTTCTACACGTTTATCTGTAACCGAATCCAAAGATGCTGGTGCAACCTCAGGATAAGTGGCAGCTGGAGAGACTGAACCGAAGCAAGGCTGCAGGGCCGGATGGTGTCAGCCCCAGAGTCCAGACGGCCTGTGCAGAGCAGCTCTGTTGGATTCTGTAGAAGGTTCAAGCATTGTGGAAGAATTCCCTGCCTGGTACCAAAGAAAAATAACCAAAATAATAATACTAAAAATAACCATAACAAACCCCCCAAATCAACTGTTTTTGGTTTCGTTTCATCTTAGGGTTATGGAACATAGTCTCTGGCAGGGAGACCCTCCTGGCAACTTAGAGTGTAGCAATGTGATGATTACCATCGGACTGAAGGAAAGTTTACAATAACAGCTGGAATCCCTCCATTTTGTATTAGATCAGGTAGGCTGCAGAGGACGTCAGATTGTCCAAATTTTGTAAATATTTCTCCAGCATGATTTCTGAGGTTAAAATGTTTTTGAGGTCATCGCCCCCCTTTGTTATTTCGTGTCACCATCTTGAAACTGCATTTTCCACTCACAGTCACCAAAAGAAATAACCTATCACGTTTTCACGGGTATGAGATTATAAATGGAAACTTGTTATAAGTCACTCTTTCTGGGCACCACAGGTTCATGCAGCACAGATGTTAAAGAAAATCACAACTTGGACAACCTAATTTCCAAAGAGGGGGTTTCACCTGTGGGTGGTCAGATTCCCGGGGAAAGGACCAGGCGAGGGAGGAAACGGCCCTTGGCGGAGGGTAACAATGGCCGTACAAATTGCAAGTACTGGCCGAAAAAGCGGAAGAAAGCTTCAGGGCCCGTTCTGCCCAAGAACGCCCTCATGCAGCTGAACGAGATAAAACCGGGACTTCAATACAAGCTGCTCTCTCAGTCTGGCCCAGTCCATGCCCCCGTCTTTGTGATGGCTGTGGAGGTCAATGGACAGACATTCGATGGCTCTGGTTCTACAAAAAAGAAGGCCAAGCTGAACGCTGCAGAAAAGGCCCTGCGTTCCTTCGTCCAGTTCCCCAATGCGTCTGAAGCCCACATGGCCATGGGTCAGACTCTGTCTGTTCACACAGACTTCACCTCAGACCAGGGAGACTTTCCGGATGCGCTCTTCAATGCTTTTGAGACATCCAGAGCTTTAGATGACCCATCATACCTGACTCCCAACATTAACAGGCCCTTCACATCTCTGGGACTAAGGCGCCCGTTGGTAACCTCCCCTGCCCCGACCCTAGCCCAGCCTCCCTTACCCTCTACACCGTCTGCCTTCCGCTCTGCGACAATGGGCAAGAATCCTGTAATGACTCTTAATGAGATGAGGCCAGGGCTGAAATATGACTTTGTGTCGGAGACCGGGGAGAGCCACGCCAAGAACTTTGTCATGTCGGTGACGGTGGATGCTCAGAACTTCCAGGGTTCTGGGCGGAACAAGAGGCTGGCAAAGGCCCGGGCTGCCCAGGCTGCTCTGTCCGCACTCTTTCATATACAGCTGGACCAGGTGCCGTCCCGGCAGCCCATACCCAGAGAGGGAGTGCAGCTTCATCTACCACAGGTGAGCCGGACTTATATTGTTTTGCTATCTGTTTGTGCCTGGACTGCGCCACAAATGTCTATAAGGTGATTTTCACTCAGAGCTTTAGGCATATGGAAGAAAACCACGCTTGTTTTTGATATCATACATCATTTTAATAACTAGTATCAAAACAAGTAACCTTTATTTACACAGCACCCATTACAGGCCCCAAACCAAAAGGTGCTTTATAATAAAATATGAACATAACCGATATTCCATAAGTAAAGTAGCATCACCACTAAAATTAACCTTAACCCTGAGATTTCCAAAATGCTACCAACAATCCCAAATCCAGCATGTTTCATGGCAGGCAGGGAAACTTTGCTGTACTACATTGGGCCTTCCTGTTACCTACTCAGTGTCAATTTACCCCTCCTCAAACCTTACAAATGTCCCCAAGGGTTGGATGAAATGGTTTCCTGTAGCAGTTGTCTTCTTTTGGTGTCCAAAGACATTAGGTTAGAAAAGACCAAAACAGTTCAGAACAACCAGCACTGCTCAAAGTATCTCCCGATGGAGCCAACCTGAATGGCTACCCTCTCTGTGCTTCCACCTCACTGAAGCTGAATGCAGCTGACCTTGAGTCTCCTTCCTGTACCCACTTCCACACCAATGAGTGTTGCTACTGCTGCAGTCTAGCAGCAACTAGGCATCTTGTGTTCGCCATTCAGTTAAAGTCCGCTTTTAAGGTCGGCTGGTCATCACTCGAGGCCGATCAAGCTGAAAACAGACTGCAGTCATCAGAGGGTTTATGTGTCTCCCCACATAATGCCTGATTGTCAGGTCACCTGGTAGAAAAGAGGAAACAACTTTACAGTACATTTGTAGGTGGAAAATAAACTTCCTGAAGAAATGTGTTTACTAATTGAAGAAAGAAATACCTTTAAGTTTTCTTCTTAAAAAGTCTTTGTTGAGACCACTTTGACAAAATGCGATGAAAGATGACTGCAGGAGAGACAAGCTCAATACACTGGGAGTCTATTTACACATAAACTGATCCGTACCTGTAATCCCTGCGCACTGATAACAGAGCTGTTATCTTAATTACCATCGCCACTGTCGCTGAGTGCTATTCAGATGCTGTTCTTCATTAAGGCCGCTGTGGAAAGTCAGTGAGAGCCGCTCTCAGAGCTGCGCAATGGAGGACCTGAGAGCTTCTTTGCTCTCTGCCAGTCATTTACACCAGCAGAGAACTTTCCACTCAAATGCAATGCAGATGAGGGGAAGGTTCATTGCTTTTTATCCGTTTTTAACATTGTTGTCTTCCAGTGTTTTACAATGCATATTACTTATAATGAGATGCAAGAAGTTGTCAGGAGCCTTGCTTTCAGACATGGTAGTTTTGCTCCGATTTTTCCTGTCCTTTGGCTTAGGTCCTGGCTGATGCCGTCTCTCGTCTGGTTGTGGAAAAGTTCAGTCAACTGACAGATAACTTCTCATCTCCGCATGCTCGAAGGAAAGTTTTGGCAGGTGTCGTCATGACCACAGGTAATCATTTGTTTTCCTTTTTTTCCCTCTTTTGATTTAGGAGAACCCTGTATGATTTTTAGATTCAACCCATTTTGGAGGGTCCTGCTTCACATGTAAGATCCAGGTCATAATCTATGAACTGATTCTATTTGCAGCCAAAGAGAAGCAATGAAATTGCTAAAATCTTTCTGTATATTGGCTGTAGTTTTTTTTTAACTTGGCATTCTGATAGGAAATATGTTTATCAGTTGGATTTACTATCCATTTAATTCAGTTTTTTTCCAGAAGTTATACTTGCCTTTTTTTGGGCTCCCCTTCACCTAAATTTAGCTGCCCCAGTGTTTATCACTTCCAAATACTGAACAATCCCACGTGTGAAGGTGGTACCCTAAGATGGTTAGAGAGTGCTCTATCCTTCAAAACCAATTTTAGAGCCAGATTAGAGTTTGCAAATGTGCCATTACGCATGTTTTAAGTTAATTCATGTTTAATAAATAACTCTCGGTCTAATGGGTATTGTCCGGTGACTATCAGCTCAAACAGCTGATATTAGGTTGAAAGAGTGATTCAAGCACTGGCATTCTTTTTAACAGCAAACTCTACACACATATGGAATAAATGAGTGACAACTTCTCTTCAAGTTCAAGAATTTATTGACAGAAATAAATGAACATCCAGGGAATACCATTATAGAATGTTGCTTATCTGAATGAATAGTATATTTCAATGAACAAATGCAAAATTAAGATAAAAAAACTAAGGACTTATGTACACACAAAAGATCAAAAGTAATAAGTTGGAAAACATCTTCATAATAATGATTCAGTGAATCGTGGGTTTAGTGCAGATCCAAGAGAACCATCAGTTCAATATGGAATGAGGTTACATTAGCTGAACTAATTTAGAATGACATTCCATATGTGTTCAACCCATTCACAATGCAAGTCAGAAATTACAGAAAATGCATACATTATAAGCACAAATTTGATTGGAGCAAGTTGATTGAACTGGGCAAATTAAAAGAATTGCACTGTTTACATCTACATTTTGAAAAAAAAAAAAATCATCTCAGGTCTGCATTTTCGCCCATCCAGGTACAGATGTGAAGGAGGCGCAGGTCATCTGTGTGTCCACAGGGACAAAGTGCATCAACGGCGAATACATGAGCGACAGGGGACTAGCTCTGAATGACTGCCATGCTGAAGTTATAGCTCGGCGGTCCCTCATCAGGTTCCTGTACTCCCAGCTGGAACACTTCCTCAGGTGATGGCTGCTGAATGGGGGAAAAAAAGGAAGAATTTAAACATACTTAAAACAATTAAGCATGTTTAAGCATGCGGTACAACGCTCCATTATTCATGCAAGAGAACTGTGCACAAGCTGTCACAGTCTCCTGATCTTTGCCTTGCATCTGCATCTGTTGACTGTTTCAATAACCGACACGGCAATTTGAAACTAAACTTTCAGTCTGTTTCGTGAATTTGAATGTTTAGTACCAACGAAGAGGAGCATCACAAATCCATCTTCGCCTTCTGTGACAGCAGCCAAGGTTTCACACTGAAAGAAAATGTCCAGTTCCACCTGTACATCAGCACCTCCCCCTGTGGAGACGCCCGCATCTTTTCGCCTCATGAAGCTGCTGTAGAGGGTGAGGAGAGCTTCTACTCTACAGCCAGCTTTAGCTCAAGGTTTACTTCTCCTTCAGAGTTTAGGTGGGGGCTCTGTTCTCCTTCTTCCTTTCTTTGAATCTCTCAGATCAGAGCGACAGACACCCAAACAGGAAGGCCCGTGGGCAGCTGCGGACTAAGATTGAGTCTGGTGAAGGAACCATCCCTGTGCGCTCTGGCAGCACCATTCAGACATGGGACGGGGTCCTTCAGGGTGAGAGGATGCTCACCATGTCCTGCAGTGATAAGATTGCCAGGTCCGTGTTCTGGTCCTCACACGCATAGAACTAAATAAGACTTTTGTGATAAAGCTTTTTGATATTGTGGGCCCAAAAGGACTCAAGAGCTATGTTAAGAACTTGATGTTTTCATTCTGATTATCATCCTTTAGTTCAAAGTCTGCTGCACAATTGGCCTTGTAAAATTATTTTGACCTAGAAGACATTTTCACATTTTCCTCATATGAAAAATTGCAATGAAAACATGATCATCTTCAGCACAAATAATAAATAATGTTACATACCTAGTCTAGTGCCCGCAAGCAGTCGGATAACTATTATGGGAGTTAATTATAGGTCCACCTCCATTGCCATGTCAACCAATCCAAGCATTTAGCATGCTGAGGTAAGCTAATCTCCATCAGGAATGGATGTACCTGCCTTGGAATCTGTCTGAATGAATGGATTGAACTGACCTTTTGGTTTGTAAAGTCCCTTGAGACGATATGTGTTATGAGTTGGGGCTACATGAATAAACGGAATTGAATAGAATTGAACTGAATCAGTACAAACAGAGTTTCCACAGGTTAAGGCACATTATTATCAGGTCAGCTCTACAGGAGAGACAGTTCTTTGCTATGGCAACTATGTTTAGTTTGTTTAGTTTGTGTGAAAAAAGTAATTACCCTGTAAACTTAACTACTTATTTCTCCCTAGGCAGCAACAACTGAGTCTTTAACTTCACTGTGAAGGACTTTTTGGGAGGTGGTTTAAACCACTGGTGTGGTTTAAATCATTGTCCTGCTGCAGAACCCAAGTGTGTTTGAACTTTAAACTGATGGCTGGAAATTCTCCTTCAGGATTTTCTGTTTGAGAGCAGAATATAACAAGCTGGTCCGAACCTGAAGTAGCAAAGCTGCTCCAGATCATCACACTACCACCACCATGTTTCATTGTAGGTATGATCCTTTTTCCCCCCGAGATACTGGATTAGTCTTACATGCGATGGAACGGGAAAACCATAAAGTTCATCTTCTGTCTGTTATTCCAGAGAATATCCAGTCTCTCTTTCTTATTGTTGAATCATGAACTCGGAGATAGTAAGGCCTACAGAGCTTTAGACATTAATCTGGGTTCTTTTGACCTGCTGAACGACACGTAGATGATCTCTTGGAGTAATTTTGGTTCTCCGCCGTTCCATGTTTTCTCTGTGATATTGATTCTCACTGTGGAGTCCCATTGTTCTGGAGTCCCAACGCCTTTCCAGACTGATAGATATCACTGACTTTGTCTCTTTTTTGTTCTTGAATTTCTTTGGATTGGTGGAAGATGTGTTGCTGTTTGAGATATTTTAGTCTACTTCATACTGTCAGACAGGTTCTACTGAAATAATATCATGGTTCTATGGTTTGATAGCAATCGGTATAGCTTGTGAATAGGGCTGGACAATATAGTAAAAAAAGCATAGCGATAAAATAGAACGCATGCTCTCTGAACTCTTTTTTTTTTTTTTTTTTTTTCCCAGTGTCCTGTCTAGCAATGTGGCAATAGGAATTGACGTCTTAATGCCAAATAGAGTTCGACAGATTTTACTTTCACAAGTGGAGCAATCAGCTTTCGCCATAGTGCTCCGCTTGATTTATGCATGTAAATAGTTTTATTGTGATTCCTGCGGGGAGTATTTCAAATTATGTGGACAATGGGAAAGTAGGAGAGTAAAGGAAGAACAAGAAGAGAAAAAAAAGAAAGAGAAGAGGAAAGAAAGAAGAGATAAAAGGGAAAGAATGATAAAACGTCTTCAGTCTGCTTCATCACCTGGAAAGAGAGATGTAAAAAGAACAGCACAACCAATGGATATAGTATAACAGATACAATAAAGTAACACCTTGATACCATTGCTAAATTATATGTATTATTATTTAAACTGACATGTATAATGTGATAGCTGAGAAAAGAAAGTAAATAAATAAATAAATTATGGGCTTTCTGTATAGAAGTGAACACTTACCTGGAACCCAGCACCTGTGGGTGTTTGTGAGAGTACACTTGTGTATGTGAAATTTATCCAGAAGAAAAATGCTCAATAGTGGTTGTGAAGAACCAAAGGCCCGCCTCCCCCGAGCACCGAGGCAGGTGCCGGGGGACCCATAACCCCAGACCCCCAAAGGGGCCCCCAAAGCAGGGCGCCCAAGAGGGGCCAACTCAGGAAATCTGCCCCCCCACCAAGGTATGAGGAGAGACGACCCCGAGGAAATCCCCCAGCCACCGCAATGCAGAAGCCCTCAGGAACCACGGGGGCGAGCCCATGGGCTCCGCCGGCAGCCAGCTACGCTGAAGTGGCACCGGCCATGGGCCCCAGGGCCCCGAGGCCCCAGGGGCGCCCCGACCAAGCCCTGGGGGGGGCCCCGCAAAGCAGCCGCCAGGAATGAGCCGGCACCAACCCGGGAATCAACCCCGAACCCGAAGGCCGCCAATGCACCAGCGGGCCAAGGCGCCAGCCAGCGGAGGGGGGCAGGATGGGGGGGATGGGCTTCGCACCTAGCGGAGACTTGAGATGTTCTTGGGAGAGGGAGCGGTTCGGACCCGAACCTGGCAAAAAAAACAAAAAAACAAACAAGTCAAATTCACACCTTCCCACCCTAGTGCCCCACTCACCACACGGACAAACACTCACATCCCAAGTGGGGGGAGGGGGGGGCACCACAATCCGACTGCTCGTTCCCGACCTCCCATCCCGCACGCGGACCAGACGCCCCCCGGCCCAGGCCCCCCAGGGAGGGGGCCAACATGACCCATGCGGCAAGCCACCCGGGCCCCACAGCAACCCTCCGCCAAGACCCCGGACCCGGTGGCCCGTTCCTCCTCCAGGCCCCAGACTCCGTGCCGCAATCGGAGAACGGGGGTGTGGGAAAGACCCCGATCCTCCCTACACCCGCTCAGATGTTGTGTTGTTGCATGTTGTTCTCAAGTGTGTTTAAAACTGGGAGCACCGAAGGGGGTGCCCGGCACAGTCCACCCCTCCTCCGGCAGGTAGCTGGTGCCAGCGCACCCCCTCCAAGCAACTGCCCAGAACCCTCAATGTCTAAATGCGAGAGGGGGTGGAGGGAGCCATCCGAGGCGAGGCTCACACAACATAAGCCCCCCCAGATGTCTTCACCCCCACCCCCCCCATACAATGGCCTACATGTATGTGCGTTGTGAAAATGTTTTGAGTGAAAGTGTCTAAAATGCATAATAAAATTGAGGTGAGGGACGTCATCAGAAAGTGGCAACCTCCAGTAACGCCCCCCTCCCCAAGGTCCTACATGTGTGGCAGCGTGATGGAGCAGGCAGAGGGAGGAGTCTGGGGATGGGGAGAAAAGGACTGGGGAGCCTACTGCAGTCCCAGGGAGTCAGCTCCCCTACTGACTCCAATAGGCACCCCGGTCCCCGATAGCCCACCCGGAGAAGGGAGTCCCGCCAGCGGCACCATCATAGCCCGAGGGCCAGGGATAGGCGGTAGGGCCCATGAGCCAACCACCCACCAGGACCAACACCTCCACCCCCCCCCCCCAAACCCACCCACCACGCCTCCTGGCTTTCCCGAAAAAAATTAAAAAATAAATAAAAATAATAAAAATAAAAGGGGGGACCCTGGCTAGCCAGCCCGCACGAGCCATCCAGAAGCCCTCCCCCCAGGCGAAACCCACACCAGGAGCCGGCATGGACCAGGACCGATACAGGGGGCCGGACACAGAGCCCTCCAAAACGTCCACATCCACCCCCCACCCCCCCCCACCCGTAGATGTAATCCCTCCCCAACACTAACATTCAAACAACTCACCATACATATAACAATAGACATCTAGGCTGGGTTAGTCCTCACTCCCTCCCCCCACTAGCAAAGTGCCAACCCCAAAAAAAGGGGAGAGCATCTGCCATGAGATGTTAAGTTCCATGCCCCCCTACCAGCTCAACAGGCCCCGAGCAGGGGCAGACACCCGGGCGCGCGCCGGCCCAGACCCCAAGCGGCATACCCCACAGAACCTGAACCCCCGAGGACCCGCCGGGGCCCCCGCCTGAGGGCGGCACATCCCAGGGACCCCCGACCCCCGGACCCACCCCGGACCCACCCAGCGGCAGCACAGCTACCAGGTCAGTAACCCACGTCCGTCACCGCGGAACCCCCCAAGAGCGCCGCAAGCAGCCGCTGTAGGCTGCCCCTGGGCCCTCCAAGCCCCGCCCAGATGGGGGCAACAGACCCCGGGGTCAGACCCACCAAGCGCCCCACTCCGAGTGCCCCCCAGAGCCCCAGGGACCCCCCTAGCCAGCCCCGCAGGACGCAACCCACCGCCCCCCATTCCACTAAGTGATGGTGCCGATCAAAGGAGCCCAGAGAGATTGATCAGATGTGGATGCAGATGCTGTCTCAAGATTAATATGATCCAACAAAAAATCTCTATACTGATTGATACTGAGATTTTCCTTACTTTTCCAATTCATGAGGATAGTTTTCTTTGCGATACATAATGCAGTGAAAACCATGCAAACTATTTTTTTTCCCAGAGGGCTTTCCTCAAAGTTACCCAGCAAGCAAACTGATGGGGAAGGTGAAATTTTACAACTCAGGCACTTTGAAGGGGGCGGGGCTTGGTTCCTGGATGTGCGTTTGTGATTGGTTGGGAGGATGTAATGACTGTAGTATTACCCTATATGGCTAGAATGCAAAAGAAAGGAAAACTGTTATTCTATTAAACGTTTTATTGATCCTTTCTTTTCAATTCAATTCAATTCAATTTTATTTATATAGCGCCAATTCATGAAACATGTCATCTCAAGGCACTTTACAAGTTAAGTTCAATCATATTATACAGATTGGGTCAGATTATACAGATTGGTCAAAAATGTTCCTATATAATATCATCGATATACGTCTACCGATTGATATCTATTGTTATTGAACTATCATCCAGCCCCACTTGTGAAAATGAAAATCAAATGTGAAAAAAACAATTAATGAATTATCTGCAGTTAATTCATGAATTAACAAAGGGGGGGGGGGGGGCACTCCCTTTTTCCCAGAGGGCATAGTTGGATTGAATAGCTTTTATCCTTATTAAATAGAGTCATCCTTTTCATTCTTTAGTGATTTTTTTGTCTCATATTAACTCTAGATTGATGACGTGAAATATTTCTTTCACCTTTGAATGATCTTCAGTCTTCAGCATTTGTTTTTGGAAGTTGATAGTTTGATAATAATAATTTATTTTGTATAAAGGCACCCAATGTCAGTAGTGTTACTTATGTTTTTTTCTTTGCTTGATGCACAAAAAATAATTCAACACAACAACCTGATTATTTGTTCAGTTTGGCGACACTGTTGTTTTCAAACAGGATGTATAAATAGGTCAAATTCTGTGGCAAAACATAATGTGGGTTTTGTCTACCATTATTACTTGCTAGCCGACTTGCATTTTAGGGAGCTGCTACCTAACGTTAAATTGGGTAAAGACTAAATCTAAGCATTTAACACAGAACTTCCATTAAATGTACATTTCAAACTCTCTTGTTTCAGGAGATGTTTTCTGGACAATAAGGTTTAATGAATGCAGTGGATTTGTGAGTTGTTTGTTTTTTCTCTGTTTGACTCATGAAAAGGTGGAACGTGGTTGGATTCCAAGGCTCTTTGATGACCTACTTCACCCAGCCGATCTACTTCTCCAGCATCATCCTGGGCAGCTTGTATCATGCGGACCACCTGTCCAGAGCCATGTACCTGCGGCTCACTGAGATCGAGGTGCTGCCACCGTCTTTCAGCCTGAACAAGCCTCTGCTCAGTGGTGAGAGACATTATTCCTACATCTCCCACACTACACCTCGGCAGTGTCCTGTAGACCTGGCAGCATTAAGTGAAGGCTTGAAAATAGCCGACAACTTTCTCACCATAGTACAATGTCACACCGATAAATGCGGAAAAAGAAAAGAACATCCTGTTGGTTCCATTTCTATGTGCCACAGTAGGGACGGTGTGTTCAGGATTATAAGCAGGGTTAGTTTTCCTCCACACATATCTTCCATGCTGGCCAAAAGGTTTCATTTGGTTTCATCTCAGCAGAGCACCTTCTTCCACGTTTTTTTATATCCCCAACATGACTTGGTTCAAACTGCTACCAGGACTTCTTGAGCTTTCTTCTCGCCACTCCACCATGAGGGTTAGATTTGTTGAGTGCACGACTTATAGTTGTCCTGTGGAAAGATACTCCCACCTGAGCAATGAATCTCTGCAGCTCCTCCAGAGGTACACTGCGCCTCTTGGCTGTTTCTTTTGTCAATTGTCTCCTTACCCACGCTGTCAGTTTAAGTGGACATCCATGTCTTTGTTGGCCTGGAGTTAGACTTTCCTAACTCCATGATCAGATGAAGGCTTGAAGCTAGGGTTATTGTTTCAGGATTTTACCCTGATTTAAACTATAGCGTATGTCATGGATGTATTCCACATTTTTGTGGTTGTTTGGTAACAATAATGTACCCAGTCCTGACACAGTAGGACACGGGGAATCTCGCTCCTTTGATCCCAATTAAGATGTACTTCAAAGATGTGACAGGACTTGATCTTCCACAAATCCCCCTTCCTTTTCTCGTGCATAGACCCATGTGTTTCCATAGATGCAATGTTTTCAGAACCTAACCTGCACAGAAGGCAGAATCTGAGGGAGAACCAAAATGAACCAGACTTTGATGTTTTACAGGGATCAGTAATACAGAGGCTCGTCAGCCTGGAAAGGCGCCAAACTTCAGTGTAAACTGGACAGTTGGAGACCAGGGCTTGGAGGTGATTAACGCCAACACAGGGAAGGATGATCTAAGTCGACCTTCGAGACTCTGCAAGCATGTGTTGTACACCCGTTGGATGGACTTGCACAGCAAGGTAACACATCACATGAAGCCTGGGCAAATTCTCAGTTATCCGGGTCATCGCAACAGCAAACAGGCTTAAATGGGAGGCAACCGGACTTTCGTTCAATTCTCTCTGAAAGACGTTCCAGCTCCTATCCAAAAGTCTTTGTCAATTCTGGTGGCTCGCACTTGAACAATCACTAGTTGGTGCACTGCTGATTTTAAGGACATGGAGGCCCATCCTCCTAGGCACATGCTCAGTCAGATGCAAATCAATGACCCACCCGTCACTGTCCTGGGTCATTAGAAGCTATTGCTTGGTGTGAGTGGAGTATGTGCTCACCTGAATCATGATGCTGATGTTGGAGGACCGAGCTGTAAGCACTGGGGAGTTGGAAGCTCAATCCTCCCCCTCTGTTTAGTGATGACTTTTCTCTTTTGACCAAGATGGCTTCTTTTACCCCTTTTTCAAACCTCCCTGTCCAAAATCTGGACATCATTGTCATCAAAAAAGTGCCCTTTGTTCTTGAGGTGCAAGTGGACTGTTGAATCTTGCCCCGAGCTGCTGGCCCTCCTCTGCTGTGCCATGTGTTAATGTAGCTGTTATTTATATTCCTCTACATAGGAGTTTGAGCAGTCGATGCATTGGACTGCATACACAACGCCACTGTGGTTTGGGTGTCTTTCGGATGAACCAGTTTTTGTCTGAGAGTGTTAGTAGGTTTGAAATTTACTGGTATTTTGTGTTTGGAGAAAATTCTCCTGAGTTTCTCAGAAACTGCTGACACATATGGAATGACAATGTTGTTGCGTCTCTTTGTTTTCTTTTCTGTGTTCGATACTGTGTTGTTTTTTCTGCCAGCTTTAATGGCTGATTGGACAATGCCGGATTTCAAGTAACCAAAAGCTTGCTGTTGTTTCCTGTCGTGCTTGTGTTCTTCTTGTTTCTCCTCTGTGGCAGAGGGAATGTTGTCAGCCCGGTAACTCAGAGTTCTGATAACAGAGTTTGTGCTCCAATGAGTGATGTGAATCAAAATGCAGATGTTGGTCTGTCTTTGGGGGCTTCCGGTAAACCTCCGTTTTGAGACTCCCATCGTCCTCAATGTGTACTGCACAGTCCAGAAAAGACAACATGTTGACCTTGGCATCTTCTCTGGTAAACCTTATGTTGCTGTCCACTGAGTTGATGCAGTTGGTGAATGCCTCAACTTCTCTGGTTTGGATTTTGACCCAAATGTCAGTCATGTATCTAAACCAGTGAGTTGGTGGTGTTCCCTAGTAAGCACCGAGTGCCCTGCTCACCACCTCCTCCATGTACAAATTGGCTACAATGGGTGACACTGGGGAGCCCATGGCACACCCATGTTTCTGTTGGTAAAAGCTGTCTCTCTACTTGAAATATGTGATTGAGCGACAGAGGTCCAACAAGTCAAAAATCTGGTTTGTTAAATTGGTTCGGTCTTTTAGTGTTTCATCGTGTTCCAACTGAGTCATGACAGCTTTCACTGTTTCTGATGTCGAAATGCAAGTGAAAAGGGAGGTGACAGCAAAGGAAACAATGGTTTCCCTTGGTGTCGTCAATGGTTTCTCTCAGGTGTCGGAGTTTGGAAATGAAGACTGTGGAGTTTTGTATGTGGTGTGGAGTGTTTCCAACCAGGGGAGCCAAAATTGTCGCAAGATGTTTTGCAATGTTGTATGTGACCGAGTTAATGCTGCTGACAATGGGTCTGAGAGGCACTCCTTCTTTGTGTATTTTTGGAAGTCCATATATGTATGGCATGACCTTACCTGGGTACAGCTGATGTACCCAGCATTATTTTCTCATGGTAATCAGTTGTGTTACATACCACAGTATATCTGCCTTTGTCTGCTAGCAAAATTGTGATGTTACAGTCTCAGCTGAGGGATGTAACGGCCCACTTTCCTGTGGCGTGATGTTCGAAGTGGACATTTTTGCACTAGAGAGTGCTGCTGTGACCTTTATCTTAAGTTCTTCTGCTTCTGCCTCTGCCATGTTCACATCACATGAATGCTGTATGGAGTTATGTGTCAGAACAATAAATCTGAGCAGATCACTTTCAGAGGGGACCCTAAAGAACCTTTTTTTTGTTTGTGCAGTGAACCAACAGGGCAACATTAGTTCACCTGAACAGTAGGATGTCTTATTAACAAAGCCTGAAAGCCTTTCCGGGCTTATCCTGCTTGTACTCCATATCTATTGTGGCTTGATTTATGATTTATTTAATTTATCTTGTAAACTGTGAGTCCTCCCAAAAGTGCCAGCTCATTTTATGCAAAAGAAGAATATGTAAAATCTCTCAGCTTTTATGAACTCTTTTAAAATGTTGTCCATGTTGTGTCTATGTTCCCCAGCTGACCTCCGTCCTGCGCATACAACCGGTACAGCCTAGGACCTACCATGAAGCCAAGCAGGCAGCAGTGGAATATCATTCTGCCAAGAAGACCCTCTTCAGAGCCTTCCACAAGGCCGGACTGGGTGCCTGGGTTGAGAAACCTGTAGAGCAGGACCAGTTTGCTCTTAATAGCTGAGCGTGAGACTGGTCCTGGGCCTGCTCAACTACTGGATCTGTTTCAGGTGTTCCCTATAGATTTTTTTATAGACTGGACAATTAAATTATCCTTTGTTTCATTGCTGCTGTATTCCAGCTAATAAATTAACAAATCCAGATTACCAACATCTATGTGATTAATGTACAGAGCTCCATGTTAAACGTTCATCAATCAGTCATTTCTGCAGCTTTATACCACAGACAAATGTAGCAACAGGGAGGGAAAGCAAAACTAATAAGATGCAGTATGCAGAAGCAGAATTCAGATATTGTTCTCAATTGTTCTCTCTGTTCTGTCTCTCTTCGAGGTCGGTCGTGTTTTTTTTCTCCTCTCCAGCTTCACCCGCCCTCCCCCTTCTCCTGCTTCTGCTGCTATGTCTTGTCTTTCTGAGCACTTTTTTCATATCACCTGAACTCTGAAAACCATGGATCTGGTAAGCTGGTCTCTCAATGCTATTGATCAAATTTTTTCGATGGGTAGGCAACGTAAGGGGGACCCGTCCTGTCCCGATTTGACTCATTTTGTGGGATACACCCTATATGCTTGGATGGAAAACGGTGTATCTTTCGACTTAGTCAGTCCTGGACGTGGAGACGTATACATGTTTGGATTCATGATACTTGGATTTCTACTTATTGGATTTGGTGGATTTTTGATGTATCAGCAAATACAGCGGATGTCGGTAGCCATTTGGCCTTGATCAGTCTACCGGCTGCATATGACGCGCTCACTAAGGCGGTAAACGAACAGACCCGGATGTGGAGGAGCAGAGCCGAAAAGCTGGATGTGTTCGAACGCAGACTGGCTTCGGAGGTTGAACTCAAGGGGAGATGGGATAAAATCTGGAAGTGAAACGTGGAAAAGCCCAACTAATTTGGAATATTGGATTTACCATTTGGAGCCAGCAAAGACTTAAAGCTGACGGGAAAGTCAGTGCAACTTGTCCTCATAACAAATAAAGTATTTGGATTATGCCTCCCCTATCAAAATCACTCCCTGGATGTTATGGCGATAGAGCTCAGAACTCTCCCCCGCGCCCTCCTTCCCCGCTGACATCTGCGGATGCTTTCTGAACTGTTGGCCGGTTGATAACATCAAGGACAATGGCCTCTGGAGAGTGTTCATGGAAATATAAACACTTTCACCCAAACAGACACACATAACTGATGCTCACAACAACATATGAACTTCATGCGACTAGTCTCCAATGTTTACCTTCTGCTTATTTGTGTCTCGTCATATTTGTGCTTCTCGTGCCAGAGGTTTTTGATATCTCAAACGGTATCCTGTTATTAGGATAAAGTGTGAAATATGTGTTTTTCCCTCCCCCTTCCTATTGTGGCCCCTATCTTTCCACAGAGTCAATGGCAGCGCCCTGTGGGCACTGTGTAAGGCGATGTCCTTGGCAGCATGGCCTCAGTAAATCGTCTCCCCCTGAAATGTTTGTGATGTATGTGATGGCGGTTGTACTGAAACAATAATTTCCCTCTGGGATTATTAAAGTATTTCTGATTCTGATTCTGAATTGTACTGTTTTGCTGCATATTTGACTGAGCCTCTGGCCTCATTTAGGGCAACCACAGCACCTGATTAGTCTAGCAAACAAGCATTAATGTTAACCAAGCTTTGTAAATCTGCTCAATCCAAGAACTGAAACATAATAATTATCTCCAAACATATTTATTCATAATAGTTTTGCAGTTAGCAGTCATGAACGATATACTGTACATTAGAAGCACATGCCCATGACATAGCAGCTACTGACAAACCATGGTTTGTGATTTCCAAACAGAGACAGAATATTTGAGATGACATTTAAAGCTTCCCTTGGCATCGTATATTAGCAATCAGCTCCATTAGCACGGTTAACCTAACTCAGTCTCCATGTATTTTCCATGCAGAACGTAGATCTTTACTTTAGCTCTGGGGTTACATAAAGGCTGCCAACATTTTCAAATCACACATGTTCCAAAGGACATAATTTTGAAACTTTTCTGTAACATATCCAGCCTTCCTGTTATCTTTTATATGGACACAAACTCAAAGAATCAGATCATGGCGTACATGTACGTGCACCAGGCTTTATTTAGAATACAAGCACTGTGATTTGTGCAGTCCTCAAATTTCCCTAAAAACCACAGAAGAAGATGAAGCAGTGCTTCCGTCTGTGCTGAAGAAAAATAAGAAGAATTGGATGTTTTTTATTTTTAAAAAATTTGCTAAACAATCGTATACAAACAAACATGGGAGTGTGTCTGTTCTGTGTCTTCTGAGCACCCAGAATGCACCCGTGCCATTTTCTAAGAACTGTTGAGCATTACTTCACTGGCTAATAAAGCTACAGGCTCAGCAACACATACTGTTGGTCTTACAGTGTTACAGGATGAGAGACATGGGGCACACGTGTGCTGTTAGGCCAATTTGCCCCAATCGAAATGAAATGATCGGAATAAGTGTTTAGAGGGATGTTGTTCGGATTATCCATAGGCATAAACCACCCATCTCATTCGGAATACAATTTAGTTGCGATTAATCCGATCACAATATTCCGATTGGCCGTGTTTACATGACACATTTTCATTCTAATCTGCCCTTTATTCCAATTACTTATGTCCATATAAACATAGTTAATGATCAAGTTTTTGATTTTCCTACCGGCCACCAGTGAGGACGGGTGGAGTTGAAAACTAAATGATTCCAGCCACCACATGGCTTTTCAGTCCATTGCACATTTTATTTAAATTGTAGCCTTTGATAAGCTTTTTTACATTTTTGGGTAACATTTGAGTAGAAACTTTTATTGGATGGAACAACATTTTTTTTTAATATTTCTTTCACTGAAATGTTTGTGTGATGTACTGTTGTTTTGATGTTGAAGTTATGTTTAATACCTACTGTGTGAGGGTCATTGTCTCAAGAATTCAAGATCTTCCTTATTTTCAGACACTTTTATTCCAGTTTCTCTGATTCTGAAAACAAATCTGTGAGACTGTTTGCGTGTTATGGATTTCATTGTGCAGTCATTTACTCACTGAGGAACAATAAAGGATATTTCTATTTCTTAACAACCAAAAAAGACAGTAATTGAAATCCTGTAGTTCCTCAAGCATGTTTCCTTATACTTGCTGGTGTAGGACATATTACATTTGTTAATTTACTCCAATTTAATATTTGGATTTAATATACTTATGACCTTTATCATCTTGTTTCTAGCTTTTTTGATTTTGCATAGATTTTCTTCTAAAGGTTTAAGCTTTCTGTTTGCACAAATCTACTTCCTTTTTTAAGCTTGTGTAGAGTGTACTATTTTCCTGACAGTAACTAAGTGTATTGGGGTGGGCAAATGGGGAATGACTGTCTTTTGTAAGTTAGCTCTTCTTTAGGATAAAGCATGTCACTATTTGTTTAAAACTGACCAACTTTTGTGGATCAGTAGGAAAACATTGTTGCTTATTTTTCTTCCAATTCAAATGAAAAGGTCAAACTGTGAGGCCCAATGCATGAGCTCTATAGGTAAAACATGAACAATCATGATTTAAAAGAGTATGTAAAAACTCGGACAGGATGATGAAATAAAATACATTGCTGTAGTTTCGTCTTGTTGTTTTTAATTAGTTGGGATGCCCCAAAGCTCAGTTTCTGGCCCATTTCTTTTGTTGCTTTGTATTAATCCACTTGAACAGATTATTGATGCATTTTATGACATCACCTATCACTTTATGCAGATGACATTCTGTTGTATGGCTCTTCCAAAAATGTGTTTTTCCAACTGTTTTAATTTCCTTAATGCCTAAAAGAATCTGGTCAAATATTAACTCCCTTCAATTTAACACTAACAAGATCGAGTGTCAAATCGTTACCCCGGAGAGCACCGTTTTTCTGATCAGGCAAAAACATTGGACTTTTGACCTTGTCGCTAAGGCCAAGCCTAAGTCATTGAAGTGTTGTTTTTGACCAAGGATTCTGTCACTCAGAACAACTTGTCCAACAAAAATGTGTATTACTGAACTAAGAAGGTTGTTTTTAAAACAGGAACTTGAGTTGGCTATACATGTCCATACTATAATAATAAGGCATTTTTCATATGTATCAACAAAAACAGCCCTTGACCACCTTCAGTTTGTCCAACACTCTAAAGTGGAGCAAATAGAAGAGCTTGCATCTGTCCTGTTAAATATCTTTGCACTAGTTACTTGTACAATATATATTTCTTTACATAGTCAAGCTCCTTCCTATTTTTACTGAAGTCACATTTTGCAACTGGAATCCTCGGGTCATCAAACCAAAATCTACTCTTAGTCCAAAGGACCAGGTTTGAACTGGACGGGATAGCTCTGTCCGCTTGAAACTCATGTGGAACGAACTGAATTTGTTTGTTGTCCTGATAGTCTGGGCTCGTGTAAAACATTCTTCTTCAAGAGATGTTTCCTTTGGGTTCCTTATAAATATTGTTTGCTTTTTGTTATGTGTGTCATTTAACTTACTCTTTTTCTTTTTAAATTATGTTTTAATGTGTATGCTCCAACCTTTGTAAAGCAGTTTATTTTTTATCTGTGAAAGCTGAAGCTGCTGTATAAATAAATAAAGACTTATTTACTTACAAATCAAGTCAGGAACAAACAGTCTTTTAAGAGAAATATGTTATGTACATGGGTTAGGTCAGCATTTTCATGTGTTAGAATGGCCTGGTCAAAGTCCAGATCTAAACCCAACTGAGAGTCGGTGTTAAGTCTTGGAAAATGATGTTCACAGATGCTCTCAATCCAATCTGACTCAGCTTGATCTGTTTAGCAAAGAAGACACAAAATCTGCATGTTAAAAGCTGGTAGAAACATAGTCCAAAATATCTGACTCAGAGAGCCTGCAGCTGAATGAAATTCTTTTTCAGTGGTTGTACTTTGAAGTGTCAATGCGTTGGGTGGCCCAGGCAGCATCAAGGTGATGTAAACAGCTGCCACAAATGAAATCATGCAGCTCAGGTCAAAGGGACCCATGACTCTGTCAAGGCTTAAATTTCCATTTTAATTTTCTGCTCAGTGGAGTTGATGTATGCAGGGACACAGTGGGTAGCCAGGCTGTTCGCTCCCATCTATCCATTAATAAATGACAATGACCTTTCCTTTTTGAAACCATGGATACTCAACTCCGCTGAGCACACCACTACACTGACATCATGGATTCCCCTGCTAGAGACAAGAAATGTCAGGGGTGTCCTTTCAACGTTGAAGCTTGAAGTTTTCTTCACTCAACTATAAGTTTTCGTCACTCAGCCTCCCTGATGGTTTAAAGCCAAGGTTTAGTATAGTGTTACAATCCTATTTCTCTCCTTCCAGGAAGCTTTGGGCTTGATTGCTCTCTGGGGCCATGTTGTGCCTCGTAGTGCGATTGCTCAAACTACCATATAGAAACCTGGGATTTCCGATCCATATAAAGATAATCATTTGCAACAACTCAGAGATATCAGGCTTTAGGGGAGGAATTGTTTGATCAAGTTGAGCACATCATGGCTAGAGTCCAACGAGTGGTTCTATCTTCAATTGCTTCATTTGCTTACCTTGCACAAAGAAGACTCAAATTCACATACTGTCATGTTCACCTTATTTTACAGAGTTAATGAATGCTGGCAAAATGATTTCCAAAACCTTCAAGACAAAATGTTTTCTGAGAGTAGTGTTGTGTCCAAAACCCACTTCTTGCAATACTGTCTAATGTTTTGCACTGAAGTTGGCGGAGGACAAGTTTTAAAACTTGGAGATCAGTAATAAACAAAAAAACAAAAAAAAATATATGTTTGTGTTTTTTTTAAAACACTAACAGAACAAAATACATTTTAAACATGCCTCTGATGCCCTTAAATTAAATTCCGTGTGACCAAATACCTTCATTCGTAAACAGTCAATTTTGTGTCACTGAATGAGTATAAAAGGAACGGTTCTACTTATGGCCTCAGAGTTTGGTAGGAGAACATTATAAAAGCTTTGAACCTCTCCCAGATTTCTGCTCAATCCATCTCCTGACAGAAAGAGGAGGGTCAATCGGCAGTCCTATCTAGACATGGATGTCCACTAAACAGTCAAGGAGGTTATGGCAGGCCGTTTAACATTTATTAGCTTGACTGAATATGTATTTCAGACATCCAAGAGGCCTGTGGTAACTTTGGAGGATCCCAATAACTATTTGTGGACTTTACAAGTTTTATAAACATTCGTATTTTTTACATAAACTGTTTTTCTAATTAATATTCGTCCTGTTATTGAAAAATGCCCCAGCGAACACACCATTAGGCCTAACTCAACTGTCATGTTACTGCCATCTTGTGGCCTCAGAGCTGTAGTACAAGAAAGCGCTGCTTTGTTGCGGTGTGCGCTGATTGGTTAAAGACATCCTGTTTACAATAGTTGCGTCACGGCGCACAGTTTGAAAAAGGGAAGCGGGATTCCTTTTTTTTTACAGGAAGTTTGTACGGGGTCATCATTTGGTAATTTGCGCAGTTTTTTTAATAATGTTTATAAATAATATGATATATGGTTCTAGTGTGCTGTTTAAATGTTGGCTACAGTTTCTAGGATACAGCTAGCTCCGGAAGTGTTCGGTTGTTCTACAGCTAGCTTAACTGCTGTGCCGAGAAACCAAAGTTAGCATCGCATTTAACGAGTGGCTGAAGTTATTGATCAGAGCTGGTCCGGTCCAAACATTCAGACTGGATTCTTCTTCTTCACTGGTCAAAGACTTTACATTTTACTGTGGCTTGTAAAGTAAGACCGCTTTAAATTGTGCCATGGTGTGTCAAGGGTTGGCTGATCACACGGAGATCGTTCAAAAATAATGTTTGTGATGTGCGAAACATGTTTTGTGCTTGTGAAAAAAGACCAAGAAAATAATTTTTTCGGTTCTTCTTTTGGCCACCAGAAGTCATCAGTCAAAATTGACTGACAGCCTTTTTTCATGGCATACACAGGGCTTCACTGCAGCTAGAAACAAAGCAACAGGCGCACAAACAAAACATGAAATTCCAATTTATTAGAATGACATCCACAATAGTGCTAGGCTATATTAAAAAGAAGACATATTAATACCATACAGATCAGATTAAGACATACTGTATAAGAAGCAAACAAAGATCAAATTTGATATGCAGCAAATCAACTACAGTAATAGCTGAACTTTAACTAGAAGCCAGACTGAAAAACAAAAGTTTTCGGTTTCCTATTAAAACTCATCATTCTGAGCAGCCCTCAAGTCAGCATCAAGGCTGTTTCACTGCAGAGGGGCCGACATCTGCAAAAATGCTGAAATTTGTGCCATGCTCCTTTTAAAGAAATAAAAAAAAAAAAACTTTTTTGATGTGTGTAATAGGGCTGCACAAAAATCGCATTTGCAATATAATCGCAATTTAAAAAAAGAGCAATTTCCAAATCGCAGAGGTCTGCAATTTTTGACTACGTTAATTAGTGAATCAGACACGTCCTTTAGGTGTCGGTAATATGTTTAAAGTGGGTTTGCCTCCACATGGAAGGGAAGACAGTTGCAGCAGTGAGATAATCTAATGTTATTACTTGTTTTAGAGTTCATATAATCATACTGTTTTACCAGAAACCAGAGCATTAAGTACTGGTCAATCAGTTTAATACATAGACTTGCTTGTTGGTTGCACTTTGCACTTTATGTTCAACAAGGATTGATGTCCAATTCAATTAAAAGCTGTTCTCTTGAATAATATTCTGATTATTAAGACATTAAAAGTTCTTGTTTTAAATAGTCCTTGTTTACAAACATCTTTATCTAGAGGCCTTTTTTGTTGCTTGTGGTTAATGCAGAGAAAACTCAAAATCAAATCGCAATTTTGGTTGAAATATATCGTAGTCAGAATGCAATCATTTCTGAGTTGAGACGCAGTGAGTCATTTAGCACCTAATCTGCACAGCGATGAAACAGATTGATTTGTTGTTTGTATATGTTTAAAAAGACATGATAAATTAAACGATTTAAAAAATCGCCCTAAATCGCAGTATTAAGATAAAAAAAACGCAATTAGATTGTTTTCTAAAATCGTTCAGCCCTAGTGTGTAACCTTTTCGCTATTAGTGAAAACAGGCAAAAATAGATATTTCAATGCACTCTGGGGCCTAAAGAACATCTAAAATGTGAGCAGTGTGAAAATTGTACCTAGGCGGGTTAAACTTGGACTGATTAAAAAAAACCAATTTGCTGGGAGCTACTCATTTGCATCAAAGTTGATATCAAATTGACCCATTGTAATTTTCCTAAATTGTCAAACTTCTACCAGCGGCAGCACATCAGTAACAGACACTCAGCCCCTCCGCTCCATGCAGCCGCTCACTCACCAGGCCAAAAGAACGATGTGCTTCTGTTGCCTTGTCAACTCTTTGGATGACAAGGCAAACACAAAAAGATTATTCAAAGAAACCTTCCCTACAAGGCAGACCGAAAAACAAACAATAGTCACAATGAAACTAGCTAGCATGCTAGCGCTAAAGGCTAACAGTACAACACTGATGTTTGAGAGCAACGTCAAATGCTCAGTATAGATGGTGTTTCTGAAACAGTAAACCCTTCCGGGTGGCATAAGATAATGCTGAATGTTTAAATATTAGCTTAATGGACACCAACAGCCCAATGATGGGATTCTGTTGATCTGAGCTCCCATGTCAAGATGCGGTGCACAGTTTTGCGTCACGCGGAGCCCCGTTCTACTGCGGTACAAATAACGCAAGAAAATATTAGTCAGTGGGCGGCCCAGTCAGCTGCTAAATAGTGAAACAGTGACCCCCCCCCCCCCTCCCCCCAATCCTGCCCCATCACTCCTCTGTCTAATTGTAAAGGAACTACAGGCTTATGTGGCTAATAATAACACAGGTTATAGTGGAACCACACTATGGGTGACAGAGCTGAGAAAATAGGAACCTAGGTGTTATGTGTGCCAGGTCGATGTTAGTTTTGAAACACATTTTACTTTAGTTTAGAATAATCCCATATTTTTCCTTCAGTGTTAAAATGTATCTGTATCGACAGGAAATTGACAGGAAAATGAAAACACACAGCGAAACGATTTTTTGTTTTACCTTAAGGCCCTAGCTGGGTTATGAACACACAAGAGTTCAGACAGATATGGAGGGGAAAGGGCATCAAGGGCTTAAAAAAGAAATAACACAATTTTAAAATTAATTAAAAAAAAAACACAAAAAGAAATAATTGCACGACATTAACCCTTGTACTATATGGGCTATCTTGTCGACTGTTAAATTAAAGTGCCTCATCTTAGGATAAAAAGGTTTCCTCTTTGGAGTATTTTGACAATGTATTCAACATTGCATGCTATTACCAAAGCAATTCCCTCTTTCTGGACATAGTGCAGTTTCATGGAAGCCCAAGAAAGTCCCTTGGCAAAAAAAAAAAAATCTTGATTTTTTTCTTTTGTTCCAAAATTAAATCTTCAGGAGTTGCAAATTCAAATTAATCGATGTATCGTCCAGCACTAATATCAAGTATTGAGTATTTTTCTTAGTATAGGTATGCATCTTCAGCACAGCTGTGAAATTAATGTCATGTCCCCTGATGATCTTCTCCAGTGGTAGCGTGTTAAAAAAAAAAAAAAAAAAAAGACCGGGACATAAACGTGATCCTTGAGGAACGGCAGAACTTTGTAGCATTTAGATTCAAATAGCACAACTCCTTTTTCCACTGTGATTAGAACCACTAGATCTTTAAATGCCTGTCAACATGCCTGTCCAATATAACTGCCACTGATGGTTTTTACATCCAAGTTACACTGTCGACCACTCTTAATTAATGCTGTCTCTGAGCTCTAATTGGATCGGAGACCCCTGGAAGAACTCTTCGCACGTGTTCTAAGACTGTCTTTGCTTTGTTTCCTGCAGCGGTGTGAAGAAGATGAGGCAGGTAAGAGTCTTCCTCCCCTTTGCAGTGTGTTTGTGTGTAAAGTGGAGGGCCTCGCACCTGGTGGATCATCTTTCCTCCATTGCTGAGGTGTAAGAGTGGCCCCTCCTCTCAGAGACAGGACAGGAGGCTCAGCTCCTCCTCACATTAGAACCGTCTTTTATTTAGGGATTGAACTGGGAACAGCTGCATACTGTTTTAAGAATGGACACAGAAGCAAGAAAAGGGCATTTTCAATACTTTATAAATAAGACCTATGTTTATCTGTGGACCTACAGGCAGTTTCAGGTACCGCTTAAATCTCCATTGTGTGTCTGCAGCAGGTGTGAGCGACGCTGACCCTGCCTGTCTGTTGCAGCAGGTGCAGGTGGAGTGGGACGACGTGAACAAACTGCTGCAGCGTCACGGCTTTAAGCCTGTGTTCTTTGCCGACCCCGTGGAGAACAGGAACCTCACAGGTGAGGAGACGTCTCCCGCCACCCTCTGCGTAAAATGGACGTTTCACGGACCGCTGTGACCTTCGGGGTGTCCCGCAGATCTAGTCCTGCTGGACAAGACGTCGGCGAGCGAGCTGAGGATGACTCTGAGGGTGATGCTGACGGACTCGGAGAGAAGACAGGCGCTCGTGCAGGAGCTCGTCAGGTCCAACAACCAGCTCAAGTATGTCTAATATCAACAACATTAAAAAAAAAAAAAAATCCACCATGTGATCCTGCACAACCGTTCACTGTAGAGACCCATTCCTGGCCTTTTGATTGGATTCTGACACCAACCCAAAAAAGAAGGGCTGATTGCAACCGGAGAGGACCCGCAGCATGGATGGAGAACAACACACCAATGTCAGACAAGAGGCAGGCTTCTCGGGTCATACCAAGCTATGGCTCTTTAATAATGGATCCGGTTCTGTGCAGACCACCTGTCCTCCTGTCACCCAATCTCAACAGCACCTGACGGCCATCGCCCCTGCAGAGTGGTGACCGTGGAAACCATGGATGTTCTCTGAAACATTAAACCGAACATTTCCTGTTGATTAGAACCGAGTCGATGCGTGACCCAGAAACGTGAAGGAGGGCGTAAAAGACCATGCAGACGGACTGCTACTCAAGGACTTATTACAGTTGAGCGTGATGTAAGGGACTAGATGCTGATCTGTATGTGTGTGTTTTTAGGGAGGAGGTGCAGAAGCACATGAACCATGCAGCTCAGCAGTCTCAGAGGGCCACCGAGCTGCAGGAACTGCTGGACGGGGTGAAGAGCCGGGTGCGGGACCTGGAGGAACGCTGCCTGGGGCAGGCAGCTCGGCAGCACAGTCACACTCAGCGGCTGCAGGAGGAAAACGAAGAAGCTCAGGTGGTTTATGCCATTGTATTTTATTTTTTTTTGTTTGCTTTTTTTCTATTTTCTTCCTTGCATGTTGGTACGTTTGCCTCCTGTGAAGGAAGAAAATGATACGCATCCTTGCCAAGTATTTGCACTTGCATCTTAAAAAAATGTGACTATTGTAAAAGAGTTCAATGTTTATTCAGATTCTGAACCCCTAATGTTTTAGATAAATTACAGATGGAGGGAAATATTCCAACCGTTGTTGTAATTTGGAAAACTCCAAATCCAATGTCTCAGAATTTTAGAATATTATTCAACTTTAATATGTAAAAAGCATTGTTAATTTAGGAATACTCGTGGGGAATACTGCTTGCTAGACAGGTGTCTAGAAGACAGTCTTTGACGTGCTCAACAAGGAGGCGAAGCCACAAAAGTTCATTGCTAAAGAAGCTGGTTGTTTACAGAGAGCCAGTATATTCATAGAAAGTTGAGTGGAAGGAAAAGGTGAAACCAGCAACAGGGAGAACTGCAGCCCTGAGAGGATAGTCAAGCAAAGTCCATTCCTGATTCTGGATGAGGTTCAGAAGGAGTGGACCCTATCCTACACATGGGCTGCAAGCGTTTTCTTCAGGGCTGAGGAGAGAAAGAACTGGGCTGTTGCTCAGTGATCCAAAAAAAAGTGTGCATTTCATTCGTCAATCAAGGTCCCAGAGCCTGGTGAAAAGTGGAGAGACACCAAACCCACGTGGCTTGAATTCCAGCGTGAAGTTTTCCACAGTTATCTGCTGGTTCTGGTCCACTGGGTTTTCTCAAGTCCACAGTCAATGCAGCTGTCTACCAGGAAATCCTAGAGCACTTCATGCTTACTTCTGCTGACAAGCTGTATGGAGATTCTGATTTCAGATTCCAGCAGTACTGCCGGAGGTACCAAAAGCTGGTCCAATGACCATGGCGTCCCTTTTCTTGATTGCCCGTCAAACTGGCCAGACCTGAACCCCGTAGAGAATATATGGAGTGTTGTTAAGAGGAGGATGAGAAATACCAGAACCAACAAGGCAGATGACCTGAGAGCGGCTGTCTAAGCAACCTGGGCTTCCTGAACACACAGGGCTGATCGCCTCCATGCCACACCGCATGGATGCAGTAATTCATGCAAAAGGAGCCCCAACCATGTATTGAGGGCAAATAAATTAACATACTTTCAGGGCCTGAAAATGTTTATTCATTTTATCTCCCATTCTAATTTTCTGAGACATTGACATCAAGGTTTTCACTATATGTGAGCCATGTTGACCAAAATGACAAGAAATAAAGGCTTGAAATCTTTCACTCTGTAAACAGAATATCCCAGTTTCCCTTTCTGCAACGAGGGACAAAAAAACTCTTGAATCTTTCCCCATATTCTAATATTTTGCCCTGTAAACCATCACATGCTTTGTCACATTACATCCAAAAATGTGTTGTGTTCGTTTATGCGACAGATCAACACAGAGGAAATTAGAAGGAAACTGATTTATTGTTTTCCAAAAGCTTTTCAAATAAAAAGCAGAAAACGTTTACTAGGAAAACTATCAATAAAGAAGGAAACACAGCTAACGGGCGAAAGAAGGTGCTCTACTCAGGAGACCGAGTATGGCAGGAATCAACACTGAACTCCCCATTAACGGGAGGTTTTCCTTCCCGTTAAATGGGGAGTTTTTCTTTCCGCTGTCGCTCCATGCTTGCTCAGTATGAGGGATTGCTGCAAAGCCATGGACAATGCAGACGACTCTCCCTGTAGCTCTACACTTCTCCAGGAGTGAATGCTGCTTGTCGGGACTTTGAAGCAATCAACTGGTTCCCTTATATAGGAAATTTTTGACCAATCTGTATAATATGATTGAATTTGACTTTGTAAAGTGCCTCGAGATGACATGTTTCATGAATTGGCGCTATATAAATAAAATTGAATTGAATTGAATTGAAATTGAACCTGAAACATGGTGGCAGCGGCATCATGCTGCGGGGAATGTTCTGAAAGTCACTGCTGTGTGTTAGAAAAGCCCCAATAAAAGCCAGTGAAGTTCATGGATGTGACGTGATAACATATGGGCGAAGGGTATGAACGCTTCAGGGTTGCCCGGTTGGATTTTCACCGCCGTTTGTCTTTAGAGGAGATGTCTGTCGCTGGAGCAGAGGCTGGCCAGACTGGAGGAAGAGGCAGCGGAGCTGCGGAGGAAGCTATATTTCGCTGTCAAAGAAGAAGAGCAGCGATTGGCGCGGCGGGACCGAACTTTCCAACGGATCTGCATGCAGGTCTGCGAGCAGAGCGACGTGGCGCAGCAGCAGTGAGCGACAGCCAGCCTTCTTCACATTCCGACACAGACCCAACACTCACTTCGGGTTTCTGGAGCGTCTGGGTCGGGTCAGTCGGAGCTAGCTTAGACTCAGACCAGCACGTTCACCTGGCCTGACTGGAGTTCACTGCTGTCCGCAGGATCCTGGATGTGATTGACTTCTATGAAAGCAGAACGAGCCGCCTTGGGGATGAGTCCAGGTATCTCCCTCCTCTCACTGACTGCGGCCTCCCGCTTAACGTCTGTAGCGCTTACTGTTGACTCTGCGCTCACAGGTCCGGCAGAGGAGAAACCGCGGAGGCCAGACAGACAACAAGGAGAACGTCAAGTGCCATCTCCCCGGCTTTCCAAACCATCCTGAAGGTAATTCCCTGAACTGCTGGTTTAGTTGGGATTGCTTCCTTCTGAAGCAGGTCTGACCCCTCCATTTGTGCCCAGGCATACCAGGACCAGCAGAAGGAAAGCAGCTCTCGCATCCAGGAGTTAAAGAAGGAGGTGGCTGTTCTCAAGAGAGGGTTGGACACGAGGTGTGTTTGTCAACGGAGGTGCTGTTTAAACTCCAAGGAGACTAGGTAAGGTGGACATGGCCGATTGGGCCGGAGTAAGCCTATATGTCACAGGACAAGTGGGTCCAACTGAGATACACAGCTCTCTGATCCGGTCAAGTCTGATCCTGGTGTGTGAGTAGCCACCCGGCCAGCCTCAGATGCTGTTGGTTTTCCAGATTGCCCGAGGAAGCCAACAGAGGTGGGAGCGTCAGGGAGCAGTCCAGAAACTCCAGGCTGTGTGTCCAGTATCACCATGTAGGTCAGCTCTGCTCTGAGCGGCTTTTATTTCCTGATAACTTTCTGATGCATCAACGCCTTTTCTCTTCACCCCCCCCCCTCCCCTCTGCACTCCAGCTGCTGACTGAGATTAATGCGCTCGTTACCGATCCCAGCGCCCCGTTGAGGCTGCATCAGGACAACCGCCAGACCAATGGGTTGGAGCGGGCAGAATTCCAGGCCCTGCTTCCCACGCTGGACCAGTGGTCCCAGCAGCTCCACAAGCTCAGGGTAAAGCCCGGTTTATGCTCAATGCAAAATTCCTGGCTACGCGGACAGTCCTGCGCGGCAACAACATGGCGGACGAGCGAGCGCTCCGTCTGGCGGAGGTTCGTAAATATAGACATCCTTATGATTCGGCCCATAAAGATCACCGCGACCCAACCAATTGTTAACAATTTCTGGAGAGAAATTGCCAAAGAAAGAGGCTTTAAAATGTAGGAAACAACTATTTTCCACTTCTACGCGTGGTGGGGTGTAGTACTCTTGGCGTAGGAGTGCAACACTGCCCTCTAGAGTCTAGGAGAATAGTACTACTGCGGAGAAAAAGCCGGACAGAGCATAAATGCTGCTGTATGTCTCATTTCCGCGCGGAATGTACATGCGTCAAGCATAAACCAGCCTTCAGTGCTCAGTCTGTTTCTGACAGCGCCGTGATTAGTCTCCTCAGCGCCACCGCTGTTCTGAACAGCCCATCCCTGTGTTTAGGATCTCCAGTGCGGGTTGAGCAAACTGAGTGCCACTCTGATGCCACAGCAGCGCTGTGATGGTGCCGCCTCAGGAGTGGTCTGGGTGGAGGACCTGATGCTGCTGGTGGAGGCGCTGCTGGAGAACGCCTCTGCTGATGATAAACAGGTTGGCCTTCACATTTCTAATCCAGCCCCAGGCTTTCTTCCTGATTCTGAGGTCCTCGTCGGCTGTTGCCTGTCCCGCCAGAGGCTCAGGAGTCCCACTCGCCACACCCTGGCGTCCATGGTGTCGCATTTCCAGAAGCTTTTCGATGTTCCCTCCCTCAGCGGAGTTTACCCGCGAATGAACGAGGTCTACACCCGCCTGGGAGAAATGACCAACGCTCTGAGGAACCTCAGAAACGTTCTGGACCTAGGTGATCTTCGTGAATCCATTTGAGCTGTCTTGACTGCTTCTGACGGATTTAACCGTACTGACCCAGAGTGTCTGTGTCAGACAGCAAAGCTTCTCCTACGGAGGTTGTGAAGCAGGTCTCCAGGCTGGTCTCCTTGGACCCACGACTGGGAGGTGCAGACATTGACAGGTTCAGTATTACAGAAGTAGCATCTCCTTTTTTGTTAGGGGTCCTGCTGATGTTCTGCGGGTCTCTCCACTGTCTGCTCTCTTTTTCCAGCATCATGATCAAAGTGAAGCAGCACGATGAGTTTTTCCCTGCTTTCCACAGCCTCGTGACGGAAATCTTAAACATTCTCGGTAAATAACGACTTTGTTGCTTCACTGAAGGTCCAGCCTCAGACTTCCATTCCTCTGCAGATCCACATCTCTCAGCTTCCCAAACCCTCCCACAGCAACCCGACATTTATGTGTTGCAGGTTTGAGTCACCTGGACGACATCCTCCCGGCTCTGACGTCTCTGAAACAGACTGCTCCGTGACCCCCCCACCCTAGCACAGGGGCTGTTTTAGTGTGTCTTGCTTAGCTCTGGGTTTCAAATGAATTAAAACTGACTCAAGCTGACTGTTTGTGCGGTCTTCATTTCATTGTCTTCCACTTATCCTACATCATATGACGTCATTTTCCAAGTTCCAGGCCTCTGAGAACTCACTGACTGCTGCAGCCATGAAGAGCTGCGCTGACTCGTGTAGTATGTTTTGCCACCAGCAGATGGCAGCACACGGCGCGCCAACACACAGCTCTACAGTACATCACCATGTGCTGGTGAAGATTCTCAGTCATCCAGGTCATGGTCAATCCAAAAAAAGTAAAAAACAAAGCAACTGGACTTATTTTCCGTAGTTGAAGACGTTTCGCTTCCTCTCCAGGAAGCGAAACGGATGGATACATCACCATGTCACCAGGTGACTTTTTTTTTTTTTTTTTTTTTATTGATAATAAAGGGGTTTACAAACAGGCAAAATTAACAATACAAATGAGTAATAAAACAGACAAGACAGTAATGCCAGGGTGTTGCATATCAAGCACAAACAAATCGAAAAGCCAATAAGTAAATGAAAAATTAACTCAAAGATATTAAAGTAAGAGCACAAATCCATTGTCTTAATGGCTTTTTTATTTTTTGAATATTCGAGAGATCTAATATATTGTTTGAATTCCTCTCTAAAGGCTGCAAAGCGAGGTTTCTGATTTGAAAATTTAGATTTATGTATATGATATTTGGCAACGAATAAAATTAGATTGAAAATATAAAAATGTTTAGTTTTATTAGTGGGATAAGAGAAGAATCCAAACAACACATTTATATAGTTAAGAGAAAAGCCATCAAGAATTGTTTGGGAAATAAATGTACAAATATCTTGCCAGAAAATATATGAGAAATTACATGACCAGAATAAATGACAGAGATCTTCTTCATGGAGTTGGCAGAATGAACAGTTTGTGTCCATGTCTTTTTTGTATCGTTGCAGGAAAAATTTACAGGGATAAAAACGATGGATCATCTTAAAAGATACTTCTTTGATCTTATTAATAATCAAATATTTAGATGGAAGACACCAGATTTTTCCCCAGTCCAGGTTGGAGGCAAAGTTATTCCAATACGAAATAGCATTTGGAGCAGAGACAATGTCCTTCTGGAATAAGGCACGTATATCACGGTTGTTCTTTCGTTTTATAGTAGAAAAACAGACTTGACCAACATTAGTGTTAGCAGGGTCCAGATCCGGTGGAGTCAGAACAGAAGTTCTAGAAGATTTATTTTTTTTTTTTTTTTTTTTTTTTATTTATTTTTTTTTTTTTCCCAGTGTCCTGTCTAGCACTATGGCAATAGGAATTGATATCTCAATGCCAGATGGAGCTCGACAGATTTTGCTTTTACAAGTGGAGCAAACAGCTTTCGCCATAGTGCTCCACTTGATTTATGCTTGTAAATAGCTTTATTATGATTCCTGCAAGGAGAATTTCAAATTATATGGACATGACAATGGGAGAGTAAAGGAAGAACAAAAAGTGAAAGAAAAGAAAAAAAAAAGAGTAGAGGTGAAAGAAAGAGGAGATAAAAGGAAGAGAATGATAAAATGTCCTCTGTCTGCTCCATCACCTGGAAAGAGACACAAAAAGAACAGCACAACCAACAGACATAAAGCAACAAATACACTCGAATAACACCTAGGTGCCATTGCTAAATCATATATATTATTATGTAAGCTGACATGTGTAATGTGATATTTGAAAAAAGAAAGTGACACAACATAAATAAATAAATAAATTATAAGATTACTGTATATAAGTGAACACTTAATACCTGGGACCCAGCACCAGTGGGAGATGTGAAAGTGCACTAGTTTAGGTGAAGATTATCCAGAAATAGCTTGATAGTGATTGTGGAGAACCACAGACCCACCTTCCCCGAGCACAGAGGCAGGCGTCAGGGGACCCGTAGCCCCGGACTCCCAAAGGGGTCCCTAAAGCAGGTCGCCCAGGAGGGGCCGACACAGGATATCTGCAACCCCCCCCCCAAGGAAGGAGCAGAGACGACCCCGAGGAAATCCCCCAGCCACCGCAATGCCGACGCCCTCAAGAGCCGCGGAGACGAGCCCGTGGGCTCCGCCGGCAGCCAGCCCCGCTGAAGTGGTCCCGGCCATGGGCCCTGAGGGCCAGAGGCCCCAGGGGCGCCCCGCCCCCGCGACGAGGGCCCCGGCCGCCCCCCGGGGGGCCAGGCCCCGCGAAGAGGCCGCCAGGAGCGGGCCGGCGCACGCCCGGGAACCCGCCCCAAACCCGAAGCCAACTAACGCGCCAGGGGGCCAAGGCGCCCGCCAACGAAGTGGAGGAGGGCAGGACGTGGGGGGATGGGCTCCGCACCTATCGGAGACTTGAGATGTTCTTGGGAGAGGGAGCGGACCACACCCATACCTGGAAAAAAAAAAAAAAAAACAAAAAAAAAAAAACTCATTCACCCCATCCCTCCCTTGTGCCCCACTCGCCACACACACAAAAAAAAAAAAAAAAAAAAAAAAAAAGACGCTGTACACACATTCCCACATAACACTCACATCCAACACTGACCAAAAGGGGGGGGGTCACCCCAAATCGACTATACGACTGCTTGTGCCCGACCCCCGGCCCCGGCCCCCGACCAGACGCCCCCCGGACCGGGCCCCCCCAAGAGGGCGGGCCAACACGACCCGCACGAGCCACCCGGCCAGAGCCCCCCCCTCCCCCTAAATACCTAATAAACCCACTCCCTCCCCCCACCTTACCCTTGCCATCCCTGCCCCCCGCCCCCTGGGGGGTGCGGAGGCATCAGCCCCAGACCTGGTAGGCCGCTGACTGCACACCGCAGCCCCCCGCCAAGACCCCGGACACAGTGGCCCGCACCTCCTCCAGGCCCCAGACTCCTTGCCTCCATCGGAGAACGGGGGTGTGCAGAAGAAGACCCCCAGACCCACCCCGGACCCACCCAGCGGCAGCACAGCTACCAGGTCAGTAACCCACGTCCGTCAACACGCAGCTCCCAAAGAGCGCCGCAAGCAGCTGCTGTAGGCCACCCGTAGGCCTCCCAAACTCCTCCCAGATGGGGGCAACAGACCCCGGATCCGGATCCACCAGGCGCCCTACTCCAAGTGCCCCCAGGGTCCCAGGAACCCCCCCATCCAGCCACTGCGCCCTGCAGGAAGCAACCCACCGCCCCCTATTCCACTAAGTGATGGTGTTGATCAGAGGAGCCCAAAAAGACCAATCAGATGTGGAAGCAGATGCTGTCTCTAGATTAATATGATCCAACAAAAGGTCTCTATACTGATTGATACTGAGATTTTGTTTACTTTTCCAATTCATGAGGATAGTTTTCTTTGCGATGCATAAAGCAGTAAAAACCATGTAAACTATTTCTTTTTTTCAGAGGACTTTCCTCAAAATTACCGAGCAGGCAAACTGATGGGGAAGGTGTAATTTTACAGCTCAAGCACTTTGATAAGTCCTTACATATCTGTGTCCAGAACCTCTGGACTGGTGTGCATAACCATAACGCATGAAAATAATTATCAGGATGATTGCCTATGCAGTGTGGGCAGATATTAGATTGTGCCAGACCCATCTTGAATAATCTTTGTCCTGTGTAGTGTACTCTGTGAAGGATTTTGTATTGTATTAGTTGTAAATTGGTGTTTCTAGTCAATTTGAAAGTTCTTAGACATATCTGAGCCCAGAAATTTTGTTCAAAGGTGCCTGATAAATCTTTTTCCCACTTAGTCAGTGTCCTATATGATTTAGACAGTAGTTTGGGGGGGGTTAAATCTAAGAACTCTATTATATTAGTTGGGACTTGTAAACCACCATTAATATGCTTATATTTATTTTTAATTATAGATTTAAGTTGTTCATATTCCAAGAATTTATTTTTACTAATGCCATATTGCATATTTAGTTTAGCAAAATTGATGAACTCGGTTCCGTCAAGTAGATGTTCCAGATATTTAATACCTTTATTCTTCCAGTATGTAAAGTTTATCATTTTATTATTTTGTAGGATATCAGGGTTATTCCAGATAGGTGTACGACTGCATGGGATAAGGGATGACTTTGTCATTTTGAGGAACTCCCACCATGCTGTCAGAGTAGAACTAATGTTGATATATTTGAAGCATGTATGCCGTTTTATATTTGAGCTAATAAACGGCAGATCTGAAATCATGATATTATTGCACATTTCCTGTTCTATATCTAACCAAGGCTCATCTAAAAGACTATTTTTTATCCATTTAGAGATGTATTGTAGCCTATTTGCTAAGTAATAGTTATGGAAGTTAGGCAGATCTAGTCCTCCCCTGTCTTTAGTCTTCTGTATTGTCTTTAAGCTAATACGTGGGGGTTTATCTTTCCAAAGAAATCTAGAAATGGCAGAGTCTAGAGATTTAAACCAGTCAGATGATGGTTTATTGGGGATCATTGAAAATAAATAATTAATTCTAGGTAGGACCATCATTTTTATTGAAGCTACCCTACCCATAAGTGTGATTGGAAGCGATTTCCATCTTTCAAGGTCCTCTTCTATCCTGTTTAAAAGTGGGGCATGGTTAAGTTTAAGTAAATCTGTTAATTTATTCGACACAGTAATACCTAAATATTTAATATTTCCTGATTGCATTTGTAAATTTAGGGAGTTTTCGAGAGAGCAATTAATTGACAGTACCGTAGATTTAGACCAGTTTAACGAGTAATCTGATACTTTGGAGAAAGATTCTAGTATTCTAATTACTTGTAAAAGAGAATTATTTGAATGCTGGAGATAAAGTAATACATCATCCGCGTACAGACTAATCTTGTGCTCTATTTTCATGCATTTTATACCTTTTACAGCTTTTGTTTGTCTGATTGTTGCTGCTAGAGGTTCTATAAAGATGGCAAAAAGTGATGGAGAAAGAGGGCATCCTTGCCTGGTGCCCCTCTGTAGACAAAAACTGGAAGATATTTGATTATTTGTCCTGACACAGGCTGTTGGAGAATTGTATAGAATTTTTAACCAGTTTATGAATAAATCGCCAAAACCGAATTTATGAAGAGTAGCGAATAAAAATTTCCAATTTACTCTATCAAAAGCTTTTTCTGCGTCTAAAGACAATATATTGGTTTTAATGTTTTTACTGTAGGAATAATCAATTAAATTAAGTAATCGGCGTGTATTTGTGGATGACTGCCTTCCTCTGATGAAACCAGTTTGATCTGGATGTATTATGAGAGGAGTTACTTTGTCTAATCTTTTTGCTAAAGCTTTACAGATTATCTTAATATCCACATTAATTAAGGATATGGGACGATAACTAGTGGGCAACACAGGATCTTTGTCTGGCTTGAGCAGAAGGCTGATGGTGGCAGAGTTCATATTAGCTGGAAATCTACCTTTTTCCTGTATTTCCTGCAACATTCTGTGGAACGTTGGGGCTAGAATATTCCAGAACTCTTTATAAAACTCAGTGGGGAATCCATCTGGACCTGGAGCCTTTTTATTAGGCATGCTTTTAAGAGCTTCCTGGGTTTCAGCTGTTGTCAGCGGGGAATCCAGTGTCATTCTTTGGTTATCTGATAATTTAGGAAGTGTAATTTTATCCAGAAATTGCTTAATATCCTTCTCTGATGGATTTATCTGTGGTGTGTATAAAGATTTGTAGAAATCGCGGAAGGTATTATTTATACACTCTGGTTCACTTACTGTATTACCAGTTGAATCTGTAACTGCAAATATAGTAGTTTTCTCCTTATTTATTTTAAGCTGATTAGCTAGAAAGCTTCCTGACTTATTGCCATGTTCAAAATTTTCTATTCGGAGCCTTTGTATTAGAAATCTATTTTGCTTTTCAATATAGTAGTTTAGTTCTAATTTTACTTCACGGATTTTACCTAACTTCCCTTCTTCTTGAGATAAATCTAGTAACTTAAGTTTCTCTTCTAATTCCTGAATCTTTTTGTTTTCTTTTTTCTTTTTATGAGATGAGAAAGAAATTATTTTACCTCTCATCACTGCTTTTCCAGCTTCCCACAATATCGATGCCGATGTACCTGGTTGATCATTGTATTCTAAGTATGAGGCCCACTGTTCTTTAATGAATTTTATAAATTCTTCATCTTTAAGCAGTGATGTATTAAATCTCCAGCTTTTGTTTTGTGTGGTTATTTTTTTATTAATTAAGGTGAGAGTAACAGGAGCGTGATCACTGATAGCAATAGGATGAATTACCGTCTCTGAAACGACCGACAGCAGTGAGCTACTTATAAGAAAGTAGTCCAGACGAGAGTACGAATGGTGAACATTTGAGAAAAAAGTGTATTCTTTACTAATAGGATGAAGAGAACGCCATGCATCGCAAAGACCAAAATCACTCATGTATTGTTTGACTACATTTACTGACTGCCAACTACGCTGAGTCCCTGTTTTATTCAACCTGTCTATATCGTTATTTAAACCAAAGTTGAAGTCACCTCCTATAATTAGTGAACAATCCCCGTGTTTTGAAAGTGCAAGGAAGAATTGGTGGAAAAAAGAGGGGTCATCAACATTTGGACTATATATACTGACAATACATAGCTTCTGGTTATGGATAGCTATTTTAATTATTATGTATCTACCTTCAGGATCTATAGTTTTATCTAATATTTTAAAACTAACGCTTTTGTGGATTAAGATTGCTACACCTCTCTGTCTAGAGTTATAGCAGGCCGCAAACACATTAGGGAACTCAGGTGAGTTAAGCTCACTTGCATTTGTAGCTGATTTGTGGGTTTCTTGCAATAATACAACATCTGCCTTTAATCTAGTAAGCTGGTTAATGATCTTCATTTTTTTCTCTCTGGTGCCAGCCCCATGCACATTCCATGTCACAAACTTTACATTCGCCATAGATGTGAGTGAGAAGTTAGAAGGTGCATGCCCACGAGAAAATAGTCATACATAGACCCAGGTAGCATCATATGATGTGCTTGTGATTGACTGATGTTCAGGAAAGAAGCAGACAGATAAGATAGAAATACACAAAAAAATAAAAAAGTGCAAAGAGTAAGAGAGTGTGAAAAGGGATAAACCATAGCCCGTGCCTTCTGTATCCAACCGTGAACACCAACCATACCAACGTACTCTTTAGCTGTGCGTGTATTTAATTTATCACCGTGTACCGATCTGTGCGTCTTATTTATTTATTTATTTTATTTATTTATTTTAAATCATTGAAACATGCTTTAAGTCCACCTGTGGTGTAACTAATAAAGCCAAGGGGTGATCTTCTGATCCCTGAACAACTGTCCATTAATATAAAGTCTGTCAACCGATATGGTGGCTTTAACGCCATCCATCATGTATTTCTTCCTGATTGGGAACAGCACTCGCCTGCGATCTAGGATTTCCTTAGGAAACTGATCATTAACACTAAAGTCTGTCCCTCTCAGTTCCCTGCCGCAACTTCTAACAAATTCTTTTTGTTTATAATGCTCAAATTTAGCTATGATCGGGCGAGGACGGGTTTTGTCGGGTTTCTTACCTCCGAGCCGGTGGACTCGATGAAAAGTGATGTTTTTTACCTGATCCGCCGGGATTTTTAGCTTCTGCTGGAGAAAGTTCCGGACCGTTTCTTCTGCTATCTCTCCCTGCTGCTCCTGAATGCCTGCAAAGACGAGATTATCTCTCATACTTCGCGATTGTATGTCCAGAATGGATTCCTTCATTTTGTTATTTTCGCCAGAAAGCTGGATAATCCCTTCGGTCAGCTCCGTAACCTTCCCCCTCAGCGCGTCGTTCTCGGCGGCCATAGCTGTTAGCTGGGCTTGGCTAAACTCCACCGACTCCCTGAGGGACTGAAACTCCTTGTGTAGAACCTCTACCAAGGCGAGACGCGCATCAAGGCTGGTAAGCTTCTTGTCGATGGATTCCAAGATGTCGCTGAAGTTCCTGTCTGGGGATAAAGTGGAAGAAGAAGCACTGGTGGAATTAGAACGCGTGCGCTTAAGTGACGGTGTGCTAGCAGCTGTAGGCTTCTGGGCCTTCCCCATCACGATGCTATCAAAACACTCGTCCAGGTAGCACTCCAGGCTCGTCACGGTCTCTTCGTCCAGTTTGTTCCCTTAGCTTGTTTGATTTGAATTACATGAACGCCTCCATTATACTGACGCACAGCTCTCGCGAGATCTCAGCCGCTCATCTCCGATCCTGGTGCCGTGACCCGGATCCGAACCCTGACCCGGATCCGAACCCTGACCCGGATCCGAACCCTGACCCGGATCCGAACCGGTTCTAGAAGATTTAAAAAGCATTATGACACCAGACGGGATGGCATCAAAAACAAGTGCATATTCTTTAGGAGGTATGGGGAGACCAAACTTTTCTAGAAGTTCAGAATATGACATTAAGACTCCATCAGGATTGAAAAGCTGCTGAACTAAAATGATTCCACGTTCAAACCAATTTTCTAAGAACAAAGATTTATGTTTGTACAGAATGTCTCCATTGCTCCAAATATGATATCGATGGGGCGAAAAATTGTGTTTGTAAATTAGAGACCAGGAAAGAAGCATTTGTTTGTGGAAATTAGATAACTTTATAGGGAGTTTTTCAATGTTGTAGTTGCAAAGAAGAATAAATTTAAGGCCACCAAGTTTTGAGAATAAATAGTTTGGTATAAAATTCCAGATTGAGGATGAATTTTTAAGAAACTGTTTAATCCAATTTATTTTGAATGTGTTGTTTAAGGTCGAAAAATCAAGAAAATTGAGGCCACCAAGTTCCAATGAGTTCATTAAAACTGATTTCCTGATATAATGAATTCTATTTTTCCATACAAATCTATAAAGCATTTTATCAATGATGTCAGATGTTTGTTTATTTACAGAAAGAGACAAAGCTGGATAAGTTAAACGGGAGATACCTTCTGCTTTTGCTAATAAAGTTCTTCCTTGAATTGATAAATCTCTTTGGAGCCAAGAATTGAGTTTCTTTTGTACATTTTCTATAATGGGGTTAAAATTCAGAGCATTTCTAGAGATTTGATCTTTGTTGATCTTTATGCCGAGATAGGTGACAGAGTCTTTTACAGGAATATTATAGATGGAGGATGTGTTACAATTTTTAAGGGCTAAAAGTTCACATTTACTAATGTTAAGGCAGAGTCCAGACGCTCTAGAAAATTTCTCAACTGTATTAATTGCTAAAGAAACCTGAGAAGCATCTTTTAAGAATAAAGTGGTATCGTCAGCTAATTGACTAATTATAATCTCTTTTTCAGCAATAGTGATACCTTTCAAGTGGTTGAGTTTAATGAAATCTGTAAGTAATTGAGAGCAGATCAAAAAGAGGTATGGGGACACCGGGCAACCTTGCCTGACTCCTCGCTTAAGATCAAATCTGGGAGAGGTACCAGTATGAAGCTTGATTGAACAATTAGCATTTTTATACAAGGTTTTGATTGCTGCACAAAAGTAAGGGCCAAAACCAAATTTCTCTAATGTTTTGAAAATAAAATTATGTTCAATGGTGTCAAAAGCTTTACGGAAATCTAAAAATAATATAAGGCTGTCATCATAACACAAATCTGCATAGTCAATCAGATCCAACACTAGCCTGATGTTGTTAGCTATATGTCTTTGTGTCATGAAACCATTTTGAGTTTCATCAATTATAAGGTTAAGAGCACTTTTCATCCTCATCGCAAAAATTCGAGCTAGTATTTTATAGTCATTGTTAAGGAGGCAGATCGGACGCCAGTTATCGATCAGAAGGGGGTCTTTTTTAGGTTTAGGAATTAAAGTCAGAAGGCCTTGACACAGAGTAGGAGGAAGGGTTTGGTTATGGATGCTTTCTGCAAACAGCCGGTGGAGGAACGGGGCCAGTTGATCTGCAAAGGTGATGTAAAACTCTGAAGTTAGGCCATCAACTCCTGGAGATTTATTGAGTTTTAGGTGCTTGATGGCAGACAGGACTTCAGCAGGAGAAAGGGGACTATCACATATAACTCTTTGGTCATCATTAATTGATTTAGTTTCAGTAAGATATGTAAAGAAAGTTTCAGATTCAGATTTATTGTATTGTGATTCATACAACTCACTGTAAAAAGTGGAGCAATATTTTGCTATTGTTTTGGGATCATCAGTGATAAAGTTGTTAATGTTAAGTTTTTGAATTGAGTTGAATTGACCACGGGTTTTTTCTAATTGAAAGAAATATGCAGTGTTTTGTTCCCCTTTCTCTAGCCATTTTCCCCTCGATCTCACAAAGGCCCCCTCTGCTTTCCTTCTGTATATTTCATTTAATTTGTTCTGTTGAATGGTTAAATCCTTTAAATCATTTTCAGATAAATTTCCAGGTAAGATTTGAGTAATTGCGGTTATTCTGGATATTACATTTGTTTCTTCATCTTTCCTGGATTTAGATAGAGAAGCACCAAATTCTCTGAAATATTGTGAAACCTCAAATTTAAGGAGTTCCCAATTTCTAGTGAAATTGTTATCAATTAAGGCTTTTTTCCAGAAATGGTTTATTAATGAATTTACTTTATCAATTATTAATTCATTTGTTAAGATAGAATTGTTAAGTTTCCAATAATAACTTTTGAATGTGGGAGAAATGTGAGGACTGAGTGAGGCAATCAATGATATTGCTTTATGATTGGTTAAAGGTGTTATTAATATTCTAGGATTAACGTTATTCTTATCCAAGTAATCAGAAACTAACCAGTAATCTATGCGAGACATTAACGTGCGATTCTTATTAGACCAGGTATAATCTCTAGAACTTGGATTTTTGACTCTCCATATATCTATGAGATTAAATTTTTTATAAAGGAGGACAAGTTAACAGAAGAAGTATTAACATTCGGAGGCCATCTGTCTAAGGAGCTATTCAAAGCAATGTTGAAATCCCCTCCCATTAAAATCAGAGCATTTGGGTATTTTGATAACCAGTGTAGAAAACTAGATTCTAATCCATCAAGTAAGAAATCATTTTCAGGTTTTGAATTATATCCATATACATTGGCAAGAAGGATAATGTTGTTGTTGACATTCAGGATTAATATTATATAGTGGCCATTAGGATCACTTTCTGAGTGTAGAACAGAACCATTAAATTTGTTTTTTAAAATAGTGACCCCTGCTGACCTTTCTGAGCCATGAGAAAACCATAAATCATTTCCCCATTGAGTTTTCCAAAAGGATGCATCATTTCTTACACTATGTGATTCTTGAAAAAAACAAAAATCAGACTTTTGTTGTTTTGCAAATAAAAATAAAGCTTTTCTTTTAACATTTTCTCTTAAACCCCTGGCATTTAATGAGAAGATTGAAAGGGACAATATAGGAGAAGTGAACACAGAAAACAATCTTCAGATCCCGAATGGTGGGATTTAAACCATGAACTGATTGGAGCTGAAGTGACTCAGCATATCAAAACATCTAAGAGAAGCCTGCAGTTTGGAACAATATGGCTGCATTAATAACTAGAAAGGACAATAAACTCAAATTGATTTAAAGGTGCTGAAACGCTGAGGCACCCAACACTTAAACACATTCAGTAGAGCACAGTCAACCAGAATTCAATAACAAACATATAGCCAATTCTTAAACCGTGGAGTGAATTAAGATGATGCAAATGAATAGATAAACTGCTTCCAAGGATTAGAAAATAGAAAGGAAGCCAAATATTAATGTGTAGGTTCTGTAGGTGACCATCTGAGCAGAACCTGAGATCTTACTTATGAAGGGCTTGTAGTGTCCATTAGGACAGGACTGAATTTCTGTCCAGTTGAGGGTAGCGGTGACTTGACTTCTTTTCCTTCAATGATCACTCGGACTCCAGCAAAGTGGGCCTTTTTTCCTTCCTTCCTGGCTGCCTCAATTAATGGCCACAGATTTTCACGCAGAGCTTTGTCAGCTGTGGTGAGATCCTCTGTAAACCTCAGCCTGTTTTCCTTCAGATAGCTGCTGGTTTTAGCCATTTTCCACACCAGGTCGCGGGATGTTCTGTTGGTGAATCGGATCATAGTGGTTCTCGGCGCCCTCTGCTGATCGTTGAAACGACCCAGACGATGAGCGATATCAATATGTTCTTTTATCTTTACCTGGTTCTCTCCAACAACGGCACAGCAGATGTCGCTAACTTTGGCTCTGATGTTCTCATGTTTATCCTCTGGGATTCCGTGTAGCCTTAAATTCCATCTACGCTGATATCGCTCCGTTTCATTTATTCTCATTTCTACTTCAGATAGTTTCTGTACAGTGTTCTCGGATATGGAGCTCATAGTTTTCATGTCAGACTTCAACGTTTCGACTTCCGTAAATATGAAGTCAATTGACTTCTTCAGAGCATCGATGCTAACGGTGTTAAGGGTGACCATATTTTCTAACTTATCAGAGCGATCATTGATTATCTTAACAATGTTGTCTTGCAGTTGACAGAGATACAAGTCACCTTTTAGCTTCTTTTCCTCTGGTTTAGCAGGGGTATCTGGGTCAGAATCCGGTAGAGGAGATAGATCAGGGCTCTGTCTGTCCAGGGAACCTATATAGTTGTGATCGGAGGCAGAGACACCTGCAGCTGGATCCGATGGAGAGCAAATCTTGGGACCACTGGTTGCAGCCGATGACATCGTGTCTTTGTGCAAGACTGTAGTTGTAGTTTTAGTTTTCCCCTTCTCTTTCCTTTTAAAGCCGCGCTCCAACCGTTGCATCGCAGTATCGATAGGTTCTGGAAGATAACCGTTGAATTCAGAAGTTAGCTTGTTAGCTGCTAGCTCGACGACGTGCTTGAACGCAGTCTTAGCAAAAATGACACTCTTGATCAGGTTGAGTAGAGCAGAAAATAGAAGTTAGGAGTTATAAACATTCCTGGCTCAAAAAGAGAGCATAATGTTAGCAAGGAGGAGTGAAGATTGAAATCTGCGTCTCAGCTATATCACACAGCGATTGGTCCGGCCACCATCTTGAATCCGGACCGTCACCAGGTGACTTAACCCATAGACATATACATCATATACGTAGACGCCTCGTCGGGCGGGTTCTGCCTATGCAGCGGATGCGTCGGAGCGTCCGCCATTTTGAATGTGGTAAATCTGCAGTCTGAGTCACTTAAACAGTATCAGAGGGAGTTTAATCTCAGAACATACTTCATATTCGTAATATTTTTATTTTTGTAATATTACGAGTTTATTTTCATATCCCTTTGGCTTCATTCTCCTGACTTTATACTCGTAAAGAATAAAAATAATTAAAATAATCTAACCTGGCCCTATTACTCCAGGACTGAAATAGTTCTGCAAACTGTGACTATTCTGGAAATGTCCCCCTTAATTCTCATATGATGTTTTTTTCATAATATTACCACTTTTGTCTTTTTTTTTTACTTTATTGTCCTAGGACTTTTTTTTCTCATATTAGTAACTTTCTCTTTAATACTCCCTCGCCTATTCATGCGGGAAACACCGCCTTCCCCATGTCAGCTTTGTTTTTTTCCGCGTTTTCCTTTTTCCAGCCAGCACCTTTCTTCCTGTTTGAATCCGAGGCTGGGCTGACAGCGAGGTTATTGGCGCATTATCGCCACCTACTGTTCTGATTCAAACCCCTACACCGCAGCAACAGACCTTCACAAAATAAAAGCATGTGAGCTAATATATATACGTATATATATATATATATATATATATATATATATATATATATATATATATATATATATATATATATATATATATATATATATATATATATATATGTATGTATGTATGTATATATATATATATATATATATATATATATATATATATGTGTGTGTGTGTATATATATATGTATATATGTGTGTATATATATGTATGTGTGTGTATATATATATGTATATATATATACATATATTGTAATTCCCTCCAAGCACGAGCAGACTCAAGTGGTTTCCTTTACTGGTTTATTTGAAGTTGCCTTTGGTCTCTCCAAATCCACCGTGAAAACTAAACAACGTTGACAAACATAAACATTAATGTGACAAATACTACTTTCTGAGCACACAAACAATAGTTACAGCAAACAAATATATAAATACCTCGTTGGCTGCATGCTGCACAAAAAAAGGAATTATTCCAAATCTTTAAGATGCTGTTTCCATAAACGTCTTTAGCATTCAACTTTACAAAAAACCCTTAATAACTCTTTCTCCCGCGAGAGCTCAAAACCCGTTTAGACTTCAAAATAAAAGCACATTCTCTATGTACTAGACAATATAATATAAACATATACAACTTAATGAATATTAACCAGACAATCGCCTTTGAAAAGGATAGAAAATTATAGAATCATCATGTTCGATTATTATTACGTACAATAACCATAAATGCAGCAATTACATATATAAAGCGGTTGATACATTTCCATGCAGCACAGGAATGACGCATCTTCTCTGATCGACGTTCACTACAACAGAACTTAACTTCTTTCTGCCACATACAATATGGCGTTGACGTACGAACCCGTGCCCAACGAGGAGTCTACGTATATGATGTCTATGACTGAACCCATTCAAGAGTAAATGCTTAGAAAAAGTCAATGCAGGTATGTGCCAACATTTTCTTCAATTGAATAAAAAACAAACTGCAGTACTAATTTTTGGACCAATAGAGGACAGATCAAGAGTTAGTGTACAGCTTCAGTTGCTCCTGCTAGAAACCACTGATCAGGCCCGAGATCTGGGTATAGTGATGGACTCAAACTTGAACCTCCAAAAGCATCTAAAGACAATTACAAGGTCGGCCTTCTATCACCTGAAGAACATTTCCAGGATTAAAGGACTAATGTCTCAGCAGGATCTGTAAAAATGAATCCATGCATTTATATTTAGTCGGATTGATTGCTCCAACGGTGTTTTCACAGGTCTGCCTAAAAAGTCGATCAGACAGCTGCAGCTGATCCAGAACGCTGCTGCCTACGTCCTCACTAAGACTAAGAAAGTAGAGAACATCACCCCAGTTCTAAAGTCCTTACACTGGCTCCCTGTTGCTTTTAGTTTCCATTTTCCCAAGTTTTATTTTGTTTCAAATTTTCTACAGTTTATTCCAACGTGCTATTATTCTGTTTTTATTTTCCTGTATTTTAATCATGTAAAGCACTTTGTATTGTCTTTGTGCTGAAATTTGCTATACAAATAAATTTGCATTGCATTGCCTTGCCTTGCCTTTACCTTACTGAAAGTTTCCCAGGTTCAGGTACCGCACCTTGGCAGCCGAATCACCCCGGCCGTCATATCACGGCGTTATTTATCTGTTATCGCTGTATTTCACCAGCTAAGGCTGCATCACGTTGCCAAATTAAATACCATAGAGTTACAGAATGCCAGCACATGCAACAAGCTGAGCAAAACAGTTCTTTTTCAAGGGTATTAAGCTCCAGTCCTACTTGCAAGCAGGGTAGTGTAAGACACTAGAATGACCTGGATATTTTAAACACTTTTCCAGGCCTTTAAAAAAACATATTTTTGCGTGCACAGCATGCAAAAATATGAAGAAATTATTGTTGGTGTGTGGAGAAGACTCAGGCTTGTACATGTCAGAAAGATTGAAATAAATTTAAATGAACAATCCAACTTGTTTCTTTATTAAAATATAAAATGTATTAATTTATGTGTATTGATTTGTAATGCCACATGTCTTTGTTTAAGTGCTTAAAACAAAGTATTTCAGTATGAAATCACATATTTGTACATTCATATGCCATGTCTCTGTTAAAGAGCATACATTTATGAAATATGTTGTTTACATGACATATTTCAGAATTAAAACATGTTTTATTTTATGTGTAACAGCTTCCCTCTATCATAACCACATCTCTGCACTTTGTAACAAACCAAAATCCAGGGAGTTATGATTTATTTTAGTTGGGCAAACAGCTTCCTCGGTACAAATAAATGCACGGAACAGGAGCTGCTTAGTGGGAACGACAGGATCAGATTCCTGTGAATCCGACTATGGGAACGTCACTTGCACAACGTTACCCGGGTTCCACCATGGCCTGAAGAAACATGCAATTTGTGTTTAGTAATTTCATCGATGCACAAGGAAACACCTCTTTCTGTGTAAGAGCCAAAGATTTGGAAAAACCTTAAAGGCGTTTGTTCATAGCTGCACCTTGCAGACATATCATGATTAAGGGCAACAGTCTGGTTCAAAATTAAAACCTGAAAAACTAGAAAAATTAAGATGGAAGTTTTATTTCAAATACTTATGTACGGTGACCCTTTCATGCAGGCTGGTCTGATTGATTTTGCTATTTTAGGAGTGAGAGCTGAATGGCTCTACAGCCTCTCATAGTAAAGCTGTATAAGGATTCAGTAAAGAAAAGTGACTGATGTTTGTCAGTAATGTTAAAACATGCAGAAAATTCTTATTTAAACTAAGTTTATTAGGATAGTTGGGTGGGGTGTGGAGCTCAGAGCCATCTCTAGCCAGAGTGGGTTTCATGCCACTGAACAGACTGGTTCACAGCTCCGTGTCAGCAGGAATGCTAACACACCCTGTCTGCAGGTTGGAGCTACCTCTGCTTTCTGACACATTGTGCAACAGAGCAACCAGCCATGTGTTTCCCATAACAAACAGCTGCTACACCCCTGATGTTACTCACTGAACTGGTCTAAGGTTCCACTCACTGTCTTAGAATAAAAGAAAGTTTGAAATTATAATTATTGTAATTATAAATACTCTGTAGTGTGTATCTCTAGTTCTTCCATGCTTTTAATTTACACCTGATCCAGACGCTGCAGCAACACATTAGAGGAGATTGCAAATGAGAGATCATATTTCTCCATTTCAGCTGCTTGTTAAATCCAGAACCGCGGAGCAAGCTCCAGGTAGCTTCAAAGAACTCAGGTTCCACACGGTCATGGAGAAAAAAATAGGCCATGGCATTAAATACTTTAATGGCAACATTGTTAGGAAATGTTCACATATCAATGTTTAAATTGTTATTTACCTTTGGAAAATAAATTGATTTAGTTTTAGGTAACACCTAACCAGGCCCGTATTAAGACAATGTGGTGCCCCTGGGCACTATACCTCAAAGGCCCCCCCCCCCCCCCCCCCCTTACACTTGCTGTCCTCTGGTCAAAAACATCAGACATAATCAAGGGGATTTCTGTAATGTAATTTACTATTTACTAACAAAACGAATAATGCATGGTCTTTCAACAATTTCAAGTAAATAATATAAAAATTTATGAAAAATATATTTTTAAAGCATGTGTCATGTGGTGCCCCCCCATGGTTGGTGCCCCTGGGCACTGGCCCACTGGCCCTTATGGATAATCCGGCCCTGCACCTAACAACGAACCTTTTTTTACTCCTTAAACAAATTCAGAACAGAAATGTGTTTTGTGACTGAGGAAGAGTTAAGCCACCCCATCCCCTAACAGCTAGCGTTGCCCGGTTTGTTAGGAACCCCTTCAGTCTTTTCTTGCCACTGATGCGCTCAGCTGGCGCTCCTCAGGGGTGTGTGTTATCACCCCTGCTTTTTATGTTCTACACTAACGGGTTTCAGAGCCAAATCGGCCACGTGCCTTATGGCAAACTTAAAATCCTTCATTGTTCTAACACTAAATAATATCTTTTTTTCCTGCCCATTCTTCCATAAAGCCCAGCTCTATGGAGAGTACGGCTTATTGTGGTCCTATGGACAGGTCCTCCAGTCTCTGCTGTGGAGCTCTGCAGCTCCTTCAGGGTGACCTTTGGTCTCTATGCTGCCACTCTGATTAATGCCCTCCTGGCCCGGTCTGAGTTCTGCTGGACAGTCCTCTCTTGGCAGGTTTGTTGTGGTACCATGTGCTTTCCATTTGATGATGATAGATATTATTGTGCTCCGGGCATATGCACAAGCCAATTTAATTTAGCAATCTAAATTTTTATCAATTCATTTTACCAATTTGGACCATTTTGTGCAGATCTATCACATAAAGTAAGATAGAAAACATTTAAATCCCCATTTGGAATGTCACAAAATAGGGAAAGGCTAAGGGGAGTGAAGACTTTTGTAAGACACTGTAATTATTTGGGCACCATTCTGGCAAACTGGAGCTTAACACTGATAACGTCTGCAGAAAGGACAACCAAAAGCTGTTGTTTTTAAGAAAACTGGATGGTTTCAATATCGACCAACTTCTGTTAAAATGTTTTATTTGTCTTGAATTGAATCTGTCTTACCTTTTGGACTGGTGTGCTGGTTTGGTAACCTCAGCATGGCAGATAAAAAGAGCGTGATGAGCATGGTTTAGGATTGTTTGTACTGATTTTTTGAGACATTAATCTGGCCTTCAGAATAAGAGCGACTACGTAGGCATCATCCATTCTTAAAGACCCTCGGCATCCTCAGCACACTGGGTTCAGGCTTCTACTGTCAGGAAGGGGGTTTACTAATGATCAAACTGGTAACTGAGGTCTTTTTCCTTTAGCTCAGGGGTGTCAAACTCATTTTGGTTTAGGGGCCGCATACAGCTTAATCTGATCTCAAGAGGGCCACACAAGGAAACTCATTGCAAGATTAAATAGAACTAATAAAAGTGGACTTGTTGTTGATTTTTACATTAAATGAATTTCACTTTTACACAATATATTATGAATAACCTCAGCGTTTTTAAGAAAAGTATGTGCATTGTACAATGTTGAAAAACATTTATTCACATTTTTTGGAACTTAAAAACACTGTCCTGCATGACAAAATACATCAAACAGATAAAAATTAAGAAATTATTTAAAATCAATTTTCCACATCTGAAGCTCAGTGCTACCATCTCCTGATTAAAACACAGTGCGGACAATATAGGAACTGCAGGTTTTCAATTAAACGAAGTACATGTTTTTTTCAATAATTGTTTTATCATTCTCTTCCTTTTATCTCCTCTTTCTTTCACCTTTTCTTTTTTTCTTCTTGTTCTTCCTTTCATCTCCTACTTTCCCATTGTAGTGTCCATATCATTTGAGATATTCCCCGCATGAATCATAATAAAACTATTCACATTCATAAATCAAGCGGAGCACTATGGCAAAAGCAGTTTGCTCCACTTGTGATAATGCATTTAGCCACCCCGCCGGACTAAATTGTTCGGCGGGCCGTATGTTTGACACCCCTGCTTTAGCTGTTGGGTTTTAGAAATATTTACAGATGAAATGTGCTGTCTGGAGTCCAGATATAATCTTGTAAATGTGTTTTTGTCTTCTTCTTCTCTTGTGTGTAGACTTTGTGGGCTCTGCTGTAAATGAATTGCCCTCAGGGATAATAAAGTATTTAAATTCAACTCTAAGAGCCTGCCGTAGGTCAATGATGAGATTTATAGATATTTTTGGAAACTTCTTTTAGCATTTTGTAACCTACTCTTAGTGTGACCTTGCTTGGACAGCTGGACCTGGATATGTTGGAGGTTGTCTGATTCTCCTCCACTTGTAGACTATGTATTCTACAGGGGAACAGATGATGTTTACTCTCACTTGATTAATAAGGAGACTCAAACTAAATATGTTGAAATTTAAACAGGGAAAACCTCCTTTTAAATATCAAATAATCATGTTCCTATCATGTGCAGCTGATGTCAGACACCTTTCTGTAGATTCAGTTTCAATATATTACTGATGTTTTAAAATATTGTCATAATTTGAACTGAATATCAAAAAAAAAATGTATAAGAACACATCAACAGATCCCTTTTCTCTCAGGCTGCAGGTTATCCGGTCGTTCCTCAAGTTTCTAAATGTTTCCTGTGGAACCAGCAGTTCAGCATTGTTCTCCAGCTGCATATGGTGGACCAGGGATTTCAGGGGTGTGGCGAGATGATCCAGCCCCATCTCCAAAATCAAACCTGGAATAGACTTGCTGTGCTCCACTTTCATTCCTCACCCATCCCAAATGTTGCGATTAAAATTTTAATGTACCACCACGAGAGTCTTTGCATGTTTTCTCAGTGTCACGGTGTATCTGCAGTTGCTTTAGTTACGTAAGATATTGTTATGTGGATGTGGAAATAAAAGTAATATGTTTTGGTCATAATGTGCTATTTCCATGATATTTCCGATTGGTTATAAGTAGTATCATATATTTTGCGTTATCTGATGTTGTGGTTATGACTCTGTTTGGATTTTATTCAGTGCATATGTTATGTGCCCATGTTTTCATTATGTCTCAGTCAACTAGTATGACGGAGTATTGGGGTCATTCTAGATTGTTACTGGAGGAGTAAATTTCCAGAAAAAAAAAGCAAAAAGATTCTTTAGACTAGACATAATTTCGACGAAAAACTTGAAAAGTTGTACATTTCTAAGAAATGACATGACTTTCCACGATAAAAGCGTAACGTTACTGTATTTAAACAAATAGGTTTCTAACATTTTCAAGTCAGAAATTTGCCAGAGATGTATTAAAAATGTGATTAAACTTTAATATTTTATACTTTGTGACACAAAAGAAACTTGTGACAATGTTTTAGGTCCGAATATGTAAAAAATTCTTGAATATGTAAATATGTAAAGATTTCACGTCATGCTACATGGTATTCTTGTACATATTCAAAATAATATTAAAAAAGGATATGTGTAAATCTGAAATATCTGCTTGGTTCATCAAGATACTTACTGCTTGATTGCAAAAGTAAGGAGATAATAATAACTTACTCCTTACCGACATCAAGTATAATTTTACAAAATGCTCATTCCTAATTTTAACACAGACTCACTAGACCTTTGCACTGTTATTTTGGGGGTCACAGGCTGAAAGGTTTGGGGACCATGCTGGTCATTGTGAGGGGATGTGTCCAGTATGTGTTTCAGAACCCCTGCAGGATCAGGACCTGAATCAGTGTCAGGGACTCTGTCCAGGATATAAAATAAGTAAAAACTATAACAGCCCGTTTTACGGTGAAGACATCATCAGGCACACACTGCACATCCAGCTACCTATTTTCTAGACAGCAGGCAGCGTCTAGTTTTACCGAGGTAGGGAGAGGACAGTTTAACTTTGGTAACTTATTTATTGACTACATCATTAATTCTTCGCTTCATGTTGGGTGAATCTACCTGACAAGATTAAAGGGTTTAGTCTTTTGAGAAAAAAATATTGAGTAAAACTAAATGAAATAAACTGTTTCGGTAAATCTGGTAAAAACGTTTGAAAGTAAATGAAATGATGCTTATTTTTGGTCTACAGATATTGTTCACTTGATCTCACTGGTCATTAACGGTACGAAGCTAAAACCTATTGTTGAAGACAGGAACAAAATAGTCCTGATTGGTCCACGGCCATGTTTCTGTTATTGGGAAACTGTCTTTGACCTTATATGGTCCGGTCCGGAAGTGTCCCGTTGCTAGGAGGCGGAGAACGCTCGGAATAAAAACGCCGCTCTCTGCTCCGCTCCCCGTGGAGGAACCTGACTATCGGGGTGTTCTCGGTCTGTTGGCGGGGCCCCCCTCCGGAATGACTTCCTCATGGCCGGCGGCTTCAGTCAGGACTCCATAGCGGACTTTCTGAGACAGAGAGGAGGCAGAGTGACGAGCTCAGACTTAGTGGAGCATTTTCAGGCCGCGTTCCCGCAGGAGCCGCGCAGTAGGGCGGCCGCCCGCAGCTCCTTCAAGTCCTGCGTGGACAAGGTGGCGTTCGTGAGGACGGAGGACGGGGTCAAACACGTCTGCCTGAGGAGGCAGTTCCGTTACTCCGCTCCGTGCTTCCCACCTGACGACCAGGTGAGCTGCCGCGATGACGCAGCCGCACGCGCTCAGGTGCAGCAGCAGCAGCAGGGAGCAGCGCGCGACTCCCGTTGCGGAAATGACTCGAGGAGAGTTCCGCATTTTATCCCCGCAGAGAGCGATCGGTCGCACGAGCCAGAGCAGGACGGGGGACAGCAGGGCGTTCTGGATGAGGTGGAAGGGCGCTGCGGTGGCATGGGGAACACGGGGAGCTTCGGTCTGCACAGGAGGGACTCCAGGAGGGAGTCCAGAAGGGAGAGGCATGGAGAACCTGCCATTCCACAAATCACAGTGCTCCAGCCTTCGCCTCTCCCTAAGGACACATCTGTCTTCATCCTGCCCGGGCCTGAACAGACGGCAGCTGCAGCTCAGGTATGTCCTGCTTCGGTGCCCGAGGGCCTGAGAGAGGCAGAGCAGCCTGGCTCTGGCTCTCGGCAGAGGTTCCTCTCCGCGCAGCAGGAGCCAGAGAACCAGGAGGATGAGTGCAGCAGTTTGTCCGGCAACGAGGGCAGCTGCAGCCCGAGTGGCGGCAGGAAACACTCCATCCGGGCGATGATGAACAGCTCGCTGGAGGTGAGGCGCAGCATGGTGCGCCGCACCTCCGTCCGCAGCTCTGTCCGCCCAGTCTCCAGGAGCGACTCGGACTCGGCCTCGCTGGCCTCTGCCGGCCTGGACGAGGACCGGACGGCCATCACCCTGGACCCCGTGGAGCACGAGTGGATGATGTGCGCCTCAGACGGGGAGTGGGCCAGCCTCCACCGTCTGCTCAGCACAGAGCCCAGCCTGGTCCTGAAGAGGGACTTTGTCACCGGCTTCACCTGCCTGCACTGGGCTGCCAAGCATGGCAACGCAGATCTAATAGAGGAGATCATCCACTTCGCCGAACAGCACCGCCTTCCCGTCAGCGTGGACGTGCGCTCCAACATGGGCTACACGCCACTGCACATAGCCGCTATGCACAGCCACATGGAGGTGCTGAAGCTCCTGTGCGGGGCTTTCAACGCAGACGTGGAAATCAGGGACTACAGTGGGAGGAAGGCCTGTCAGTACCTCCCCAATGGCGTGAGTGCAGAGATGCAAGACATTATGGGAGCGTGTGAGCTCTCCGAATCCAAAGGCGTAGAGCCCAGCGCCGGAGGCCGCTGGAGGTTCTCCAAGGTCCTCCAGAACAACCTGAAACCCATGCAGCTGCTCAGCCTGGGGGACAGTGACCCCGCAGGCGGGGATGTCCGTCTCAGGCACAAACCCGTCAGGAGGAGGTCCTCGCTGGGCAGGATGAAGCCCAACCTGCAGAAGATCCGCCAGAGGGCGTCCCAGATCGTCCACAGCACTTCTTTCCGGGACAAACGGGAAACGGACGAGTCTGAGGAGACGCCCTCCAGGTCCAGACCCAAAACCCATTTCTTAGGCTGAGCACATGATGCTTCTGATCCTGGCTAACCGCGTTTGCAGGAGGTCTGCATGGGCCGTCGCCTTCAGCCCGACCAACTCTCTCCCTTAACCCGATGCTTCGCAGTGCTGGTCAGCTGGCTGAAATGAACCTATATAGAAATGTGAATCTGTGAAAAGCAGGAAGCCGAGACAGCGCCACCTGTCACCTCTCCAAGCTCGCCTTTCTGTTGAGCAGCTGACCACAGCCTCCAGAGGAGCAGATAGCCTGACTAAGAGCAGGATACATAAATGAAAAAGACTCAATGCTTTATATATTTTATATATATAGAAATCTGCTTTTGCTGCAGTAAGAATACTTGATGAAAACCAGCAGGCTGATGTTTTTTTTTTTTGGCCTAACTGGTTTTGCTTGTTCACGGTCCAAAGTTTAAGTGACCCATAAGAAGCTGAAAAAAACTAATCCAGATTAGCAGCCTGTGGCATTCTGCCCCGGCTCCAGGTTGGCCGGCCTCCTGTTATCCCTCCTCAGCTGACGCTAAAGCCTTGCCCTGTAACCTGAAAGCACGAGGCATGTTTCCCTGGATTTTCAGGAGGGGGGGGGGGGGGGGGGGGGTTCATTAGCCTGGACCGGTTGGGTTATGGCGCTTCTGGATGGCTTCACATTTACCCTGAAATGTCTTAAGTGGACTGACCCAAGTTAGAAGGTCAAACAAAAGCTGTTTAAGCAGCTCAAGCTCTGGAGTCAGAGAGACACATAATTAAGAATTTATGTTTACAGAATCTCCACGCAGAAAGTTTTAACAGCAGTGAGCTGATGGGGCAGCACCCTCTTGTAAGTGCAAGTTATTTAGATGTGAGTAGAGGGGACTATTCCTGTGTTTATTCATCAAGGGGGGAAATAGAGACAGATAGTAGGGAAAGAAACAGTAGAGATGCACCCATTCAGTTTTTTTCAATCGATACTGATACCGGGGCTGAGTGTATCGGCCGATACCGAGCCGATGCTACTGTTGAATCAATGAACCGTATGCCTTGCCATGTTTGTGGTGTTGAATTGACCAACTTCACCGCCACCCCTCGTGATTTTCCTGTTGCAGATACAGCGTGTTGCAGTCGGGCTTGTTGGCGTATCGAGCTTGAAAGGTTTCCAAATTGCAAACTTGGCGCTTGCTCCATGATTGCTCCTCACTAGCTGCTTTGTGCGTGCTCTGCGTGATGATGTAACATAGAACTGAGGTGACTAGATCGCTGTAACTGTGTCGCTGTGTTTGATATTAATAAAAAAAAAAGGAACTGACTGGATTGGCATGCTGGATCGGCGTCATCCATCCGATATCCGATCCAGCTAATTGGTCAACAGACTCCATGACATCTGGTGGCAGTTGGTTGTGCTGGGTTCTTTAGGGGTGTCAGAGTAAAGGGGGTTGAATCGTGTAGCCACTCTCCTTCCCACACTGTTGTTATGGATTGCTTTGTGTTGGCCCATCACATGGAATCCTCTCCAGTTCGTTGTTGGCGAGGCCCTGCTGGGAGCAACGCTTCCACATGAAGAAATTCATTAACCGCCTGCATGCCGCTTCATGTCAGAGTTCAGCCTCGCCCACATGCTGCGCAGGCTTCTCATACCACAGGCCTGGCTACTCACCTGGAACTTTCTACAAGCGGCGGACAAAAAAAACCTCTGTTTCAGGAAGAAAAGCAATTCCTCCTGAACCGAAACTATCAAACTATTAATATGACAACATGGCATCATACGCTTAAGTTATCCTCTCCTTAAAATATCAGCTTTTCGCTTCTGTACGTCCGGGATCACATTGATCTTCCTGGAACTTATTTGACATGTTTTGATCGGAATGTTGAAGGAGACCACGAGTCCAAACACTGCTTTAAGAGCTCTGCTGCCTGCTCTTCACGTCTCACTGATCTTTCCTGTTGTCGTTTTGCTCTTTTTTTTAACTGATCATGCTGAGAAAATACCTCGTTACTGTGAACCTTATTTCTTTTTCGAACAAAGTTCCACACATTTGTGCACATACTGACTTTGGGACTTGAACTTATCAATGCGACTCACAAAAATGCTTATTATAAGGGCTGTGTGTCCGGGTCTTTGGGAGCACATATGAACCGAATGGGGTCAGAATCTATGAGTTATCGCTGAAGAGGTTTTTGAGGATAATCATTTGTATATTTACAAAATAAAATGTTTGTAAAAATAACATCATTGAATCTACTGTTGTTTTGTTTTCCTCAAGAGATTAATTATCGCTACAATTGAATAATACGTGAAAAAGTTACATTTGACATACAGCCTGTATTTTACTGTGGTCCTTGTTCTCAAAATGTAATCTCAGATTTACTCGCTAGGTGTCAGTGTGGGGCAGTGTCGTTTCTCCCTGTCTGTGAAACGGTTCAGGATCTGGGAAGCCTGTGAAGATCACATGCTGGCGAATCAGTGTGTTGTGCATGTGTCGTTGGAAAGAGAAATCTTGACTATTAAAGTGTTTTCTGTTGTGGAAATCCCTACACAACCCAGGATAAATATTTATTGTTATGCTGTTGAGAAGAAACATATTTCTTCCCAAATTACGAACATGGTCTTAGTGATGCAGGAACACAGATTTTGTAGCAGTAATACCAGTTTATTCAAACTAGTGTGTAAAGTTCGAAATCTTGATAACTTTTATTTCCACACAAACACAATAACACAAACACAATAAGACCACAACATAGTGTAAAGCAAATCACAACCTATATTTATATGCCTGAGGTTTGCTGTAGTTGGTAACACTGTTGCCTTGCTGCAGGAAGATGTTGAGTTTGAATGGGGGATCTTTCTCCATTGAGTTTGCATGTTCTCCCTGTGCATGGGTAGGTACTCTCAGGGTACTCTTGGCTTCCTCCCACAGTCCAAAAACATGACTGTTAGGTTGAGTGGTCTCTCCAAATATCCCTAAGGTGTGAGCATGTGTGCATGCTTGTTGTCCTGTGATGGACTGGCGACTTATCCAGGGTGTAGCCTGCCCCTTGCCCAGTGACCGCTGGAGATAGGCTCCTGTGAACCTGCACGGATAAGCGGGCATAGACAGTGGAGGGGGGATTGATGCTTCCAGTTGGTTTCACTGATCATGTATGGGAGATATTTCCACTGTTGCTCAGCTCCACTGATGCTCAGCTCAGATTACAGGCATGTCCTGAAGGAATAAAAACCTGTATGACTACATTTTCAGATTTTAAATTCATATTAGACAGAAATTGTCAATTTGCGTTTCTGAAAAAAAAACAAAAACAACACATTTCCTTAATATGGATGGTATTAAATTGGCCTCCGGTAATAATGTAAAAAAAAAAATTATATATGACAGTGCATGTCATTTAAATGCTGTACTTAACAGGAAGAATACTTCTTTTGGATAAGGAGTATTTAGCCAAAGTGGAAGTGTGTCAGTGGTCGCCATGATGTCCAAATAGTGCAGTCAGTAAGGAAGGAGGTAGAAAAAGAAGCCTGTATGCAACCTTTCACAGCTTCTTTATCATAGGAACCTCGCGATGTCCTTTACCGGCACTATGGAGCTATCAGGAATCCCACAATCCTTTGCGTGACATGACGGAAATTAATGAAAATGTCTGGAGAGAAGAGGGCGCACACTTTGTAGTTAATTTTTGGAGTGCTGCAGGCCTGGATTTGACTTGCATCCTCCATGTGCGTTTCCGTCACATGATGTCGGAGGCTGTCCGAAATCGGCACAGCAGTCCGAAGCTCCTTTCCTCCTCAATGATTGCTGTTAACCCCGTAAAAGGTTACGGAACAGGAGCTAGGAGCAGGAGCTATTTTTAAGGGTATTCGGACGCAGCCGAATACCCTTGGTTACTTCAAGGCTCCTTTAAGTGTGGGAAGCCATGGTGTTGAATAGTCACTTAACTATTGTCATTCTTCACTATCAGGAAGTCCACAAACTGAATTTAAAAGCCTTAAGCTCATCCAAAACTCCTCAGCATTATATTTCTCCGATTGTAGCTTCCTTTCACCAGCTCCCTGTTAAATTCATAATCAAATTAAATATTCCAACTGACTCCCCACTTCTCACTCTGCTGCGTTCTCCTACTACTCTCCAGTTATGTAACATCTGTGCTTATTACTCCCATTAACTATATATTCTGTTTTTTTTTCTTTTCAAAGAAGCTGTGGCATCTGCAATTTAAATAAACGATGGATTGATGTTTTTTATTTAACCCTTATATCGTTCATCATGGGTTAAGCCCGAACTAGTAGATGGGGAGTCTCGGTCCGAATGAAAAACAAGAGGCCAGATTGCTTCTAGGAGACATAACCCTTTGCCATAGCATACTAAATCTTGTGGTACCACGTCGGACACGAACACACAACCATGCACACACGTGTTAATTTGTCTCTTTAAATCGCCCTTAGGATTTAATAGTCATGGGTGATCCAAAGCTGCTGGTTGACCAGTTCATCTGTCTTCTATAAATATAGTTTTATAAAGACCTACAGTAATCCAGGAGGCATTTTCACAATGCTTTCTACATAAACATGTTAAATTGAAGCAGCTCACATGCAGCTGCAACCTGACCCATAGCATTTATGTTATTTCAAGCTATTGACAGTAGTGAAAAAAAAAAAGGAACCACAGTAACCAAATCAGTAGCCTAGCTGAAGTGCATTCAAATCATTTGACAGCAAACAACATTAGGCCGTTTGTTGGACATGATTTATTAGTAGCTGGAAATTTGCCAAGTCAATATAGCGATTTATGTAAAGTGCAAGTTCATTGGCAAGAAATGCTTCGTTAAAGCACTTTGTAGTCATACAGTGCCTTGCAAAAGTATTCAATCTGTTTTACCGTTTCCATATTGTCACATTATAACCATAAACGTGAAAGGATTTTGTTTGACAAACTAACAGTGGTGCACCTCCCTATCCTTAACCTAAATTATACAGGTGGAACATGGTGTTGGCACCATCATGCTGTGGGGATGCTTTTCATCAGCAGGTTACAGTTAATAAGCCGGATAATAAGCCTAAACATACAACCAGAGCTACAATGGAAAGCTTTAGATCAAGGGTCCCAGCTCAAAACCTTCGAGGGCCACTCAAATGAAATGGCTAAACTACCTCACTAACATACAGTCAAGCTCTGCTAATGATTTAATGTTAGAGTCAAGTCTGTTGAAGCAAAGGCGCATCGAAAACGTTCATGCTTTAGAATGGCCTAGTCCGAATCCAGACCTTAATCCAACAGCGAATCTGAGGCAGAACTTGAAAACTGGGGTTCAAAGATTATCTCGAGTTTGGGCCATTATTGTCTCTGGACGTTCACAGTTGGCAGAGACATTCCCCGAAGACCTGCAGCTGGGCCTGGTCCAGCAAAGCAGTGGATCGGACAGGCCGAACACAAAATGCTGAAAAGCATCACCCGTTTCCAGCCACTGCACAGTTTTGCCCTACTGAGTGTGTTGTGGTGGACCATAAAATCCCAATAAAACCAAATTATGTTTGTAGCTGGAAGAGGGGATTGTTTGAGAGAACATTCACAATTTTCAAGCCATTTATGAGAGCAAAGTCTTAACCAGCATCAGCTTGATAGGGAACCAACTGTTTAACAATTGGAAACGGATCAAATCAAACAGCAGTCAAAGGCAAAAAAACAAAAACAAACAAGAGAAATAATGGACATATTGAGAGCTGCTCTGCAGGGTAACCACATTTCTAAAGGAATCCAGATGAGAGCAATCGGCAGGAAGTTCTGAACTCCATCTTCTAATGATGAGCAGGACTCAGGGTAGAGTTCGTGCTTCTCTGTGGCCTCCCCTTCACGTTGATACCAGGAAGACAACATTCAACTTCTAAGGAAAGGTTGCACAGAAGCACACAAATATATATTAAGCTAAATTAGCTCCAACCCCCAAACCAACTCTGAGAACGTCCTATCTAGCTCTGTGGAAGACCACCACCCCCACAGCATGGTGCAGCCACCATCGCCCCCTAAAAATTCAGGTCGGGTCACGTTCTTCCACATCTGAAAAATGCGCAGCCTGCAGTCTGACAGATGGGTCGAAATGGGTCATTAACGTGACACGGCAAGAAATCTACAACAGAGTGGGTGAAAACACAGAATTGACACGTAACGTCCCAGTCAGAGTCCAGACCTCGACTCAAAAGCTGAAACCTCATTCGCAATGAAGGTAAGTGGGTCAAAGTCCAGGCAACGTGATGGCAGTCACTTTAAGGCAACAGGGTCCAGTGTTTCCCGCAGGAATTTGGTTATGCGAGGCGGGGGGTTGTTGGACGACACGTTGCCCACGGACCGACTCGCGGAGCGGGGGGGGGGGGGGGGTGAGACGACGACACGTTGTCCGCGGAGCGGGGGGGGGGGGGGGGGGGGGTTGTTGGACGACACGTTGCCCGCGGACCGAATCGCGGAGGGGGGGGGGGGGGGGAGACGACGACACGTTGTCCGCGGAGCGGGGGGGGGGGGGGGACGACGACACGTTGTCCGCGGAGCGGGGGGTATCCATGTGTTTTTTCCCTGCCATTCACGCACGCGCGAAAGCAACAACAACAAACTGCGTGTTAACGTCACTTTTTTTTTTTTTTTTTTTTTGGGAATGTTGGCGAGGCGGTAGCGTGAGTTTGGCGAGGCGGCCGCCTCGCCAAGATAGCGCTGCGGGAAACCCTGGGGTCTCCAATCAAAGGAGGAAATTTAAGACACCGTAAAGGCTTCAGGGGGGGTGAAGGGTGGTCTTATATGCAACACAGTGGACTCCAACTCTGGAAAGCTATTGAGGCCTGCATTCACATCATCACGAGGTTGGACTGTTTCACAGTGAAAGGTCAAGTCGCTCTGAAAGTCAGATTAGGAAATCTCATTGGGTTGCGTTAATGCCGGGATGTCACTGCTTCCTCTTTAAAAAGAGTTTGTTTTTTATTTAGTCTCTGCAGAGCTGTTGATGGAAACCGTTTCCTGCTGTGGTGGTTCTATATAGAGAGTAAAGGTGGAGCTTTAGAAGATAAAGCTGACAGTCTGATCTACACAGTAAGACCGATGTGGACCAATGTGAAGGTCCGAGCAGGCGGTGTCAGAACTCCTGGAGTCCCGCGAGCTGGCAGCTCTTCTTCCACAGCTTGGCCTGCAGCTCCGTGTCGTAGGACAGGTCGGAGGACTGCGTCTTCCGACCGTTGTACAGGTAGCAGCCGCCCACCCCTTCCATCTCAGAGGCAGCTGCGGCGTACACCGATACGGAGGCTCCCTCTGCTGGAGTCTGGGGATGACACACAGAAACACCTGGGCTCCATCAACTATTAAAGGTTGAAGGAATGTGCCCCAATGGGGAGCAAATACATTAAAAAACAGCAGAGGCCCCAAAACAGAACCTTGGGTTACACCAGAACAGACTGCATATGCGGGAGATCTGTCCTTAGAAGTAGCTACAAAAACCCATCTATCAGATCGGTATGCAGAGAACCACGCAAAGACAGCTCCTGATACACCAAGCCAGCACCTCAGCCTAATCGAGCAGAAAGCTGAGGTAAGGGCCAACAGAAGCAGGACGGGCCGCTCCTCTAAATGTCATTAGATTCCCTGGGGGAGTCGGAACACACACCCTGAACAGGATGTTGGCCACAGGTTTTTTCATCATCCGTGCTAAGGTCCAGAGGTTGTCGTACAACGCCGTGTCCACCATCCCAGGGTCCACAGCGTTCACGGTGACGGCGAAGCCCCCAGCTGTCAGCTGCTCCTGAAGATAGTAGGTGAAGAGGACCAGGGCCAACTTGCTTTGGGAGTACGCAGCATGGGAGCTGTAGACAGTTCTGTGGGAGGGGGGGGGGGAACAAGCAAGATCAGGTCAATCGGGCCATGAACAAATCCCTGCCCCCGAGAGTCCTGTGGTGGCGTCGCTGTCGCCCATACCTCTTGTTCAGGTCCTCCAGGTTGACCTCTCCTGCGTAGTGCGTGGCAGACGCCATGTTGACGATTCTGGAGCTGCGGCCCTGCCTCCCAGACTCCTTTAGCAGGTCCAGGAGCAGGTTGGTCAGCAGGAAGTGGCTCAGGTAGTTCAGGCAGAAGTGGAATTCGAAGCCGTCGTCCGTCCGTCTCTCAGGAACCAGCATGACCCCAGCTACACCACAGGGGAACAGGTCAGAGAGCCATTGGCTTTTTCCAGAGTCGGACAATGGGATCAACCCAACCACGAGACGTCACACTGGTCGACTAGCGTCAGTCAGCATGATTATTTAATGGAAGAGACACAAGGAGCCTACCGTTGTTAATGAGGACATGCAGCGGCAGGCCTCTTTCTCGGAACATCTGGACAAACTGCCTTACTGATTTCAGGGAGGTCAGATCCACAAAGATGAACTCGGCTGCAAGCAGAAAAGCAGAGGTCAGCGCTCAGCTCCTTTGTTCCTAGACATCTATCACCCAGAAGGTGACAACCTCCTTAGGACTGAACACACTGGCCCTGACTCATCCTGGGAGAATGCCAGGACTACTTTTGATGTTCTTTCTGTTCTAAAAGGGAAAACTGGGGAGAGGTTTAAAGCAGGGCTAGGTTCCCACACAATATCCCAAGCTTTGAACTAGGGCCAGACGACAATTCAATAACAATAAATATAATCGATCGATAGACGTGTGGTTCAATAGAAAAAAGGGTCAATAAAAAGTTCAAACAGTTTTCCTTCCTTTTGCAGTCTAGCCTATCACGTAGGTTAGTAGTACAGTCATTACATATGATTCTCAAAACTCCTCATTTGGATCAATGAATTAAAGTTTGCTCAACGACATTTAGCAGAACATTTAAGACATTGGCTCCTTCTGGAGGAAAAGCAGGGCTTCATGTTTGCCATTCAGGGCAGCTAATCTTTCCTTTGGCTTCTGGAGAACCTTCTGTGGTCATGCTGATGCGTTTAGGGAAACTCGATGATCCAAAACAAGCAGGCTAAAGAGGGCCATCTCTCATAGAGGAGCTGCACTGAACTCGGCCAACGACTGCATACCAAAACTAGGACTCATCCAGGAGGTTACATTTTTGGAAAATCAGGATTTTATTTCGCCAATGTACTCATTGGGGTTCCGTGAAGAGAAAAACAAGGAATGTCGAAAAATATGTTTAGGAAAATATATTGTCAAAATGTTGTTACAATAATATTAAGCGCTTTAATTTATTCATTTAATTTGTTTTAAGTTAGTTTGAAGTTATGCAAGTGAAGTCTGTCTTAGCTCATTGTTTAACAAATTTTATGTAATAATGAGAATAAACCATATTTTTAAGGAGTAGATCTTCTAATTTTCAGGTTTGCAGTTATCTCTCAGATTATTGAGGGGTGTGACGGCGATTACCTTTCCCTTTGCTGCACTCTTCGTTTATCCTCCTGACGGCTGGAGCGCCCTCTTCTGTCTCGTTCCCAGCTGGAGATGACAGCGATCACACAGAGTATAGGGAAAACACGTCAAAGTCATCGCGTGTGGTAGATCTGGCCAATGGGAACATCTGATTAGTGAGCCAACAGCCTACCTATGATGACATGCATCCCCAGGCTCGCCAGGTGTCTAGCAGTCTCAAAGCCCATCCCTCTGGTACCCCCGGTCACTATGGCGACCCGGCCATTTTGCTTGGGCAGGACTGCATAAGAAGGTGAGAGGAAGAGATTAATTCCCAGGCCTTGGTTCCCCTGGGAACAGTTTTTACAGGACAAATTGAAGACAGGAAGACTAACTGGTTCTGGAGGGTAAGTCAAGTCCTAGTCTGGCTTGTTCAGTTTCACTGAACTGAAACTGTAGTTTTCAACCAGTCAACATCTCATACAACCACAAAAAAAGACAGTTTTTTAGATTTTAAAACTACCATAATGTTGGCGCAAACCGATGGCCCCGCTTAGACAGAACCTGGGACCCCCTGGCAGAGTCATACCACTACTGGGTAAATCCATTTGGTAAGACCCAGCGCTGCTGAGGGGGACAGCAGAGGACATTGGGGGCAGCCCTGGTCCAGTGGAGCATTATCTGTCAGCTTCCAGAGTGTCCATCGCTCAGTAACGCCACTGAGCGAAGGTTCCCAGACACAGAAGATGTCCTTATCATACAGCACCACCAGAACTTAAAGTCAAAAGTTTTAACATTGCTTTTAACATCAGGGTGGATCATCTGAATCAGATGAGGAGGACAGTGCAGGACCTGAACGTAGGGCTGGACGATATAGAAAAAAAATCATATCGGTAAAATAGAAATCATATTGATTGATACCGATAATTATCAACAAATTCAAATCATATATCTTAAGTTCAGCCCTGGCCATTTTATGCTTTTGGTTAGCGACCTATTTTTAGATACAAAAAACACAAACGCTGAATTCAAACTCAACCCTTTATTCAACTAACTTTTTACCAAAACTGGAAGTTTTTATAAAAGAAAGAAAGAACGTGTGCTCTCTGAAACCTTTGAAGGGGGCGGGGCTTAGTTCCTGGGTCTACGTTGTGATTGGACAGGAGGATGTAATGACATAATATTAACCTACATGGATAGAATGCAAAAGGGAGAAAAACTGTTGTTCTATTGAACTTTTTATTGACTTTTTTTTCTATCATCGATATACGTCTATCGATCGATTTATATTGTTATTGAATTATGGTCCAGCCCTACCCGAACGTCTGTTTGGACACGCCGGACCGTACCGCTACCATCTTCTCTTTGTGTCATTACTCTATTCCCCTCTTCTTCCATTTCAAGTACAGTACCACACTGAGCCGGACTGTAAGGTAAATTTTTATCCCTGCTCGAAAGCTGGTCCTGGTTCCTATTCTGGCCCCTGCACTGAAGTCATTATACCAAATCCAGTTCTAATGATGATATGCGCTGGCATAGAAACCCTAACTAATTGGCCTCTTGGACCAGTTTCATTTTTATCATTAGTTTTACTTTAATAATGATTCACCTTTAGCTTCTGCCGTACTGAGACAGGATCCCAGTTTTCATTTTCTAGATCAGGGTTCCGAAATCTGTAGCTAGAGAGCTGCAAGTGGCTGTTTGGCTCTGTGGCTCACTTCGTATATCAAATGATGAAATATTGCCATGTTGTTTTTGTGTCATTCTCTTGTTCTGTGACCCCCGTGAAAAAACACTGGCCCTGTCCCTACCCTGACCCCCCTTGCTAAGTTGGTCTAGAACCGCCATTGAAGAGCCCTTTAGACCAGAGGTCGATCCAATAGATCAGTTCACCCATTATGGGTGGAGTAAAACTTTTAGACAGGTGACACCTGGATAAGAAAGAGTAAACTTCATGGGCTGTTAGGATCACATGGCCAGGGGTCGGTTTTACGGACCAGAGAGTGTTCTATACATTTACAGCAGTCTAATAATGTCCAGCTGGAGATTTAATAAACCCTTGAGACCCGTGTGGATTTACACAACCAGCAGAGATCAGAACTCAGAAACCAACTGCTCTGAATTGATCACATACAAAACACATACACGTAAGTAATAAAATGAAAATATTCCCTATCCTGGTATTAATTTGGATGATCCTCATTGAGCTGAAAAAGTTAGTTTAGTTTGATTTATTAGCGTAAAGTGAGAAGATCTGCCCGTTGTTTCCCATCCCAGTTTTACAGCTGAATATGTAGTTCTTGTAGTTTTAAGAAGTGCTGCCTGTTCCTCCAGCCTGCAGCAGAACCGACCTGTGGTCAGATTTGTAACCTCTCGTCAACACATAACTGGGAATCAGTTTTTCAAACTCATAAATAAATCTCAGCCACCTAAGCTCGGCTGCAGTGCTAGGGTCCAGTAACTCCGAACCGATCAGATCCCTCCACGTAAACCTGATAGCATGGAGGAATGAATGAGATGTGCAGAGGTGCATCTTACCTGGCATCTCAAAGGATCGATTGAACATTTGATAGAGCAGAACTCTGATCCCACACAGATATAGCTTGAGGAGGGGAACCAGCGCTGACAGCAGCCACATCCTGCAGCCTTTGGGACGCGGCACGGCGGTGAAATGACTCCGGCTCGCCGCCCGCAACGCTATAACTTCTCAGAGGTTCCGCCCCCTACCGGTCCACATCACGTGGTGCAGCAGGCGGTGAAACAACTTTTTAAAAAATAAAATAAAAAAGAATCCCAATACTTTGGGGTTTTCTTTTATGAGCATAAATAATATCAACAGAGTGTTAACCTTCTACCACAAAATCACATGATTATGGCTCGGACACGCTGAAAATCAGTTCGTGATTTACTGATACTTTACGCCATTTTATTGGGAACATCGATTTTGTACACTTCACACATTTAACAACTAAATATATTAGTTGCCTAGGGGCAACGTTGCGCACAAAGGGGACAAGAAACCAGAGAGCAATAGAATTTCCACAATGTAAAAAAAAAGAAGAAAATGTTGAAGTAAGACACTCCAAACACATAATTTCCATTGCATGAATGCTTAGGTTTGACTTGTCTGCCATGTCTTATCAGTTAGACAAACTGCACTGCTGCTTTACGGTTCTTCTGCGCAATGAAGCAAGATGTGTGTCGGCTCGTGACTGTGCCTCTTCCGTCATTGTTGAACGGAGGAATGTGTTATCCAAGCCGGCCTCCTGACTTTAGAATAGGAGCTGTGGTAGCAACCTCAAAATCCAGCATGGCAGCTGCACCTTCACTTCATGCTGCAGATTCAGAGTACAATCACATACTGGAACCTTTTTTATGATCAACAGGTAACTGCAGAGTCTGAATGAATACAATGCTCATTAATTCACAGTAGGCTATAGCTAATAGGAGCCAGCTGGGTCACTGACCACAGCATGAGAGCAAAATACTAATCCAGGCTTGGAGTTAATCAGCCTAACAAACGTTAGAAACTCACCCGTTTCAGCAGACTCCATCTAACCTTCCTGCAAACCTGCTGCATCTGGCCTCCACCAAGCCAACATTCACACACCAGGCCCCAGACGGGATGTCCAAAGGTTACTTAACAGCCCCGTGTTGATAGTGCAAATGAGTTTGACGTTGTATGACGTATGACTCTGGGAACCATTTGGGTCATAGATGTATCTCTCAAACACTCGTTTAAGACTCTATTGCTGTATTGGGGAAAGATGAGCTGCATTAACGAACCCATGGAAGTCGTGGTGGCGTCATCTCTGAATCGATGCCTATCCAGTTTCCCGCTTGTCTGAAAGTAGCACAATAACATGAACGCTCATAGCAGAGCCTTTGTTAAATGTACAAGTACGCCAACCTCAGTCACAGAATGCTCATTAAAATCACATTTAATTGCAAAATCTTTCTCTTTTTTAAAGTTGTACTAAATTATTCAGCTGAACAATAAATGTTGTTTCTTGAATGCAGAGACGGTTTGTTCATCAGGGCGAATGGGCGACGCACTACCAAAGAGAGAAAGAGAGAGGAGGGAATTTCTAAGTTAAACCAATCAATCTGCGTTAAATGTTACGTTGAGTACGTCGCCTCCTGTGTCCCGTCTCTTTTTGGGCGATTTCAACATGGTTGAATATCGCCCTGATCTCTCTCACAGACATTCACGTTAAGAACGTTTTTTTCAATACGCAGGCTCTGCAATGCATTCTCTATGGCTTCCGGGAGTGCTTGCACTAACGTATTTACGTCATACAGTACGTAGATCTGCTGGATTACTGTCAGGTGTGAGAAGAAGAATGTCCGAGTATGAATAAAGTTTGATATTAAAAAAAAGTGTGAGAAGAAGAGAGAACATTTTCAAAATGTCTGTCGGCACTGGTAACGTTACTCAACTAAACTCAATCATCTCGTTAAGAGAGAATCCGTTTAGTCGTCGCACTGTTCAACAAAAAAATGCAACCGAAGAATTAGGACCACCCAGACCAAATTTAAAAATCAAACAAATATCTAAAAAGGGAGGGAAATTGTACAACCGGGGAGCTGGTACGAGCGGAAAACATGGCTAGCTGGATGCGAAGTAGCTAACGCGCTGTTTTGCTACCCTTGCATTTTTTTCCATCCTGATGGAAGCACTGGAGTAGACAAGGCTTGGACAACGACAGGTGTCACCAATATGCATCATCTTACAGAGAAGGTGAGAAAGCATAAAGCATCCAAGGTTCATATGGACAGTTGTCTTAAATATGTAGCTTTTGGGCGGGTAAACATTGCAACACAGTTGGATGAGAGCTATAGGATAGCCGTGCGTAGACACAATGATGAGGTCGGCAAGAATCGCCATATTCTGGGCCGTCTTATCGATTGTGTGAGGTTTTGTGGAGTGTTCGAGTTAGCTTTGAGAGGCCGAGATGAGAGTGACGGCTCCAGCAACCCTGGGATTTTTTGCGGGCTTGTCGATTTTGTCGCTTCACTCGACGAGGTGTTTGAGGAGCACTTGAAAACTGACACGGTCTTTAAGGGCACGTCAAAAACTGTGCAAAATGAACTGCAGGATTGCATGCTGTCAGTCATCAGGGAACGTATCATGGACGAGGTGAAGTCATCAAAATTCATAGCAATACAAGCAGATGAAACCACGGATGTTGCAACACAAACTCAGCTGGTGCTTGTGTTTAGATACATCGATGGGAACCATGACGTGCATGAACGCTTCTTTGAATTCATCCCTATTTCTGATGCAACAGCCGACACAATTGCCACTGCAATTTTGAAGAGACTGGATATTATCTTCACTGATAACAAAGGCACGGGGCCAGTGTTATGAGGGGAGAGAGGGCTGGTGTGCAGCAAAAAGTGCGTGAACATTACGAAAATGCCCATTATGTGCATTGTTACGCACATCAGTTGAATCTGATTATGCAACAAGCCACTTCAAGCATCCCAGCAGTGAGAGTTTTCTTTGCAGATTTGAGTGGCATTGCCAGTTTTTTTACAAGATCGCCAAAACGCACAAGCATTCTCGACCATATTGTAACAAGAAGGCTGCCAAGAGCATCCCCTACCAGATGGAACTTCAACAGCAGAATCGTGGACACTGTTTATGAGAGCCTTGATGATCTAATGGAGTGTTTTGAATCCATCAGCAAGACCAACTCATTTGATATCACCACAGTGAGGGAGGCAAATGGCTACCTGAGGATGTTGCAGGATGATGAATTTAGATTTTTCCTGAACTTATTTCATCAAATCATGCCTCATGTTGACATGATGTACCAGCAGCTGCAGAAGAAGGACATTGACCCAGTCTTCATCCAACGTGCCCTCCAGAGATTCACAGGCAGTGTGCAGGCCATAAGGTATGAGTAATATATCATATTTTCTTATTAGGATTATGTTCATACCCTCTTGATTTGTGTAATTATCATTTCTCTAACAAAGTTAAAAATAAAATATCTAGCCATTCCCAGAAAATCAGAGAAAAAAAGCCACAGAAATAATTAGGATGCAGGATTTTATTCCTACTTTATTTTTTTTATTTCTACTTTTAAATAAATTTTGTATTTATGTAATATGTTTTACATTTACAGTATATTTATACTATTATATTTTTAATATGCAGTGGCCTTTTAATTGTTTTATCTGTGGCTGTATATAATAACTGTTTATCATTTCTGTCTTTCTAAGATGGAAATTGTATGCATGATCAATTACATACTGTTTGTATAATATAACAACCACTGTTGGTATGTCCTTCCTTCAGGGACCAAAGCTCTCAATTGCAACAGTCAAAAGCAACAGGAGCCACAAGATCAAGGAGAGCCTTAGGAGAAGAAGAGAAGCAGAGGCTATCTAAAGAGGTATCTTCATTTACTGACCAATAGGCCGACTCTGCTTGGTTAGCCTACATTAAGGGATAGATTCTATTTTTTATTCAGTGTTGTACTATATCCCAATACCAGTGCTTCCATATCTCTCAACATTTTGCTTTCACAGCAATGTACAAGTGTGTGTGTGAAATTAATAAATATACAGTGTATGTAAATCCATTTATTTTTTCACAGATCTGTGACACAATCCTGGCCCATGCCAAAGAGAGGTTTTCTTTTACTGACCACCTTGTGAGTGCGACGTTACTACAAGGAGAGCTGTTTGAACAGCATTGCCATACATTCCCAGTAGAGGCTCTGAACACCACTGTCAGGGCATACCCCATGCTTAACCAGGCAAAGCTTAAGACTGAACTGTCTCTTATTTATGAGAGTCCTGATTTCAAGAGCTGCTGTGGTGCACTGGCACTGTACCAGGCTCTACAGAGGTACAACCTGCAGGATACTTTCTCTGAAACTGTGGTTTTGCTGAACGTCCTTATAACCACTCCAATGACAACAGCTGAAGCTGAGAGGTGTTTCTCAACACTGAAGAGAATAAAGACCTTCCTGAGAAATGCAATGGGGCAGGAACGTCTGAATGCACTAGCCATGCTTTCCATGGAGAGGGAGCTAGTCAGGAGCATGCCTACTTTCAATGAAAGGGTGATTGACAGATTTGCTGCATTGAAAGAAAGGAGAGCAAAATTTCAATATAAATGAGTACCAGTTGTATACTGTTTCAAACAGTACAAAGTGAATAAAATGTTCAAATGTACATTTGTTTATCTGTAATTGCACATAAATGACTAATTATCTCTAATGTTTACTGATTAGCTGCACTTGAAATAAAATGACAACTGAATAAGATGATTTTGAGTATTTTTATGTTATTAATGCTAAAAGAGATGACTTTACATCAAAATGTGTGAAATGTTAATTGTAAGTCCAAACTCACAAAGCACTGACGGTAAACAGGGTTTATGTACCTGTCAGTTTACCCATTAGATGGGTCACTTTAGCTATCACTGCAACTATTGCCCCCCCCTGACACATTTGGCAGGAGCCGCCACTGCTTGAATGGCCACTATGGCTAACCTGGCAAGCCAGATTGATAAAGTGTAGCACTCTGTTCTGCACATTATCAAGCTGGGCCTGCTCCCATTGAATCCATTCAGGGAAAGGAAGGACATTCACCAGAACTTTCTGAGCTGTTTGGGCGAAGCGACACCTAGTGCCCCCCAACCAAAGGTTGGTTTTACCAATTTATTATAGTATTAAATGAAAATTTCATAAGCAGCAGGCACCATGAGAAACCACAAGTTGAGCGGGCAAGGCGCGCTTATCTGGATAGCAACGCTCGTGACAATCGTGGATTCTGACAAAACAGATGTGATAGCTGCAGCTACGTGTGTGTCCTCCTCCGGCCATGTTTATTGTGGTTCGGCTGTGGGCTCAGTACCTCTTGCTTTCGCCACAGCTGTGTGTCTCGCCTTAAACCATAACATCGCAACATGATTGGCCGATCTGTTTTGGTTCGGTCTCGAACGGTTGAGATTGGAGCGGGACAAGATGGGTTCCTGTGTGTTTGTGAACGCACAAATACCGCGGGAACTCAGCGTGGAGGCAAAGTTACACTATGGCCGCTGTTAACAACACTGTTACAACAACAATAACAACAACGACAATGTTCTATGCCGGTATTTTGTGCATATAAACAGCGTTGAAAAATCTCAGTTTATAATCACTGGAAAACTACAAAAGTACATGCATAATTGACTAAATGTTACAAAAAACAAAAAAAACAACAGCTATCAACAGTCAAAGTATGACGTTTTATTCAACGGTGATGCAAGTAAAAGCCATCTTGAATCCTGAAGTCTGGTATGGTTGTGTTATTCTGACTTTCCAGTAGAAATTTCCAGCTTGCAGGTTAAGGAGTCAATAATAAGAAGCGATCCAAAATGGCAGCATGACTGTCATGTGAATAAATGGAACCATATGTTACGTGTATTCACATTTTGTTCTCCTGCAACATCACCAGTGTACAAGATGAGGTTTAACTGCAAAAAGAAGAGACAGGGGCAGTAGCCACTTCATAGAGTGTGATGATTTGTGTGGAGATGAACCCAGAGTCAGCCAGACGCAGTAGTAATCCTTTTGGTGATGTTTATTGAAGGAATAAAACAGGCAAAACAGACCGGATCCAGGATGATGGTAATCCATACACAAAACGACTGGACAAACTCAAAAAACAAAGAACAGGTCAGACTCGACAAAAATGCTGGAAGGCTCTTACCAAGGAACGACGAAATGATTGTGAAGTCCCGGCAACAAACAGAAAACTAAGAGGGGTTTAAATAGGCGGGCAGACACAGTAGCAGGGAGGGACTAATTAACCAAAACCAGGTGGAAATAATTAAGGGAGCAAACAGGACAAGTCTAAGAATACAAATAAACCTAAGCAGAACAAACTAAAGACAAATCAAAACAGCGAGATAATCAAAGACAGGAGAAAAACAAAAACATAAACCAGAACTATAATTGTAATATTACATAGAGTGAGTTTTTATTGAAAACGATACAGTATTTGAACTCGATATTTGAGTACTTGATATTTGAACAGGCTGGTAATCAGCTGATCCAAGTTTCAGACACAAAACCCCCAAACAGAACTAAATGTTTCAAAATTACTCAGCGGTCAGGTGCCCTACCACTCTGTTGGATCACTTCAGAAATGTATTTAGACATGCCTGAAGCAATGCCTCCAGCAGGCCGATGGGAAAGTTGTTCAATGTGGTGAAGGCTGCCTCACAAAGGCCATCCACAGTGTGGAACGGACATTTAATTAAATGTTAACCAAACTTTCTTTCACCTCTCAGCATGTTGTGTTTTATGCTCGCTTACAAAGTCCACAAGACACAGCATCAGAAGCTGTTTCAGTCCTTGGGACATCCCTTTAGGATCAATAAACTATTTTTCAATTCAGAATCAGACATACTTTAATAATCCCAGAGGGAAATTACTTTTGTTACACGCTCCAGATATACAAACATTTTTATATATATAGGGCTGGGAAGTTAACTCACATGCTTTTATTTTGTGATGGTCTGTTGCTGCGGTGTAGGGGTTTGAATCAGAACAGTAGGTGGCGATAATGCGCCAATAACCTCGCTGTCAGCCCAGCCTCGGATTCAAACAGGAAGAAAGGTGCTGGTTGGAAAAAGGAAAACGCGGAAAAAAACAAAGCTGACATGCGGAAGGTGGTGTTTCCCATAGATATCCATAATAAAGGCTAGATGTCTTACGGCGGAGTTTCAAGCGTCATCACCGGCGGCCATCTTGCCTCAGGCAAGCTTTCTGGCGTGCTCTGTGGTATGTAAGGTGAGTGATCAGCACGAACACAAATACCCTTATCTCATTGAATTCTTGACGGATTTACAAACAGTTTGGTTTCTTACAAACGTTATGAACGTGGCTATAATTCTTGATGCTTGAACATGTCGAAATTGCAGATTTTCTTGTCGAAAAATGACTTAATCATGCAGCATAGTTGTGCATCACGGCTACTTGCGCAAGTTATCAAGGCTGAGACCACTGGTCAATTATATAGGTTTTACTGACACCAATAACGATTGTATGACAATTAATCTTTGGTGTAAATTTGAGGGAAATCAATCTCACAATGGTCCAAAAAGATAAATGTTCCCTTAATTTCCCCATGGTTATTATAAATTATTTTAATATACCAACTCTTATTTCAGGATTTGTTGTGCGACGGGCTCTGAAAAGGCTGTCCTGTGATGTCTACCGTGCCAGCTTGGTAACAGATGCTGCATCTGCCATCAAGGACCAGAGCTACCACCTGCTGAAGTTAAAAAACAATGGAGGTCTGGTGATTCCATCAGAAGGCACGGTGATCGTAGTCAGGGCAGCAGAGTGGGTCATTCGTCAGACCTCATGTACCAGACGATCACAGCCCATCAAATTGCTAGAGGTCGTGTACATTGTACGGGAGAGGATAGGGACAGAGGATGTGTTTGTGCTCAGAGAGCACATCGGAGAAACACAGTATGGCATAGACAGCGACCACCAATACGCTGTTAACGTTGGTTGTGTCCTTGTTAAGTTAAGGCTGCACCACATTGCCAAAATAACTAACCTTAGCTTGCAACAGAAGCTCAATAAAACCGTCCTTTTCAAAGGGCATTAGCCAAGCTTTGTTATTTGGGTCATTTTTTAAATCTGTCTTCCATGTGTATACCATCACAGTAGTGTAGGTGGGGATTTCAACATGCTACATCTATATATACTTGTGAAGGGGAATATTGTACTAATTTTAATAGCAAATAAATGTCACTTTTATAATGGTTTAAAAATAGGAACTTTTGTGTAATTACTCCTGATATATAATCCGAATAGTCTACATGAAACTTCAAAGTGTTACCTTTAATTTGAAACCTGGATTATGCTTCTACACCAAGAGGTTGCCACACAATAAGCCTTTTTTGTCAGTATTTCAAATTTTATTATAACAGTAATATTCATATTATAAAAGTATGTATGTAAATATAAACAAATTAGGATTGTAAAATAATTAATCACACCCAAATAAGTGTTTATATGTATATATATATATATATATATATATATATATATATATATATATATATATATATATATATATATATATATATATCATGTTGCCATTCTGTACACTGAGTTTTAATAGCATATATTGATTTAACATAAATACCTTGTGCATGTGTATATTTATTGCACCTGTATGTTCTATTCAATGTTCTTTTCATATGAAATTCCATGGTTATAATTATTCATAAGTGTGCAGTGTCATAACTACATGTCTGACTTTTGTTTAACAAACCAAACAGTTTGAGAATCGTTAGACGTTATGGTTATTTAAGTACATGCGCCATTGAAACACAATGTTACGAATGAGCGAGCTGCCTGTGGCAAGATGGCCGCCACGTGCGGACGTCGACCCCCATTGGCCAGCAGCGCGGACGAGACATTTAGCCTTTATTATGGATATCTATGGTGTTTCCCGCAGGAATTTGCTTAGGCGAGGCGGTGAGTTGGCGGCCGGAACAAGTTTTGCGCGGATGACTGGCGGGGCGGAGCGGGGGGGGGGGCAAATTATGCGATTAATCGCGATTAAAGATTTTAATCGTTGCCCAGCCCTAATATATATATATATATATATATATATATATAATAACTATAATTGAAGCCCATCTCTTGTACATCCTGTGCTTTAGTTAATGGGGTTGAGTCAGTGTCATTAAGGGTCTTAAAGTGGGTCAAGGATCTGCCTGTGTCATCGCCGATAGTTTGTTAGGTCCTCCGGGTCAGCGCAGATGAAAGTGTTTTGGTCCACTGCATGTATTTTTGGCCCATAACCTTTTGGATCTTTAGAGCATTTAAAAATGGCTGTCTCACTGCTTCCATGCTGTGGAAGGGCTTCCTGGTGCAGCTCAATCTTCCTGCCACACTCGCTGTCGAGTGTGACAGGAAGAGCGAAAGCTTGTCTTCCTGCCTTGTCTGTCTGTTTGCTCATGCTTTAGAATTTAACTACCTTCAACTCTTTATCTAGCATAACTGAGAACCCAGCAGGGAACATGTCAGAGGGTACGAGGTGTTCCTTTTGACGGTATTCCTCCATAAAACAGCAGCACAAGATGGCGGCCACATGTGCAACATCGGAAAGGGGTTAGTTTTACACAATCTGTAAGAAAAAAGATCTCAACCTAAAGGCTCTGAGATAAAACACCATCTTGTCTGGATGCTATTTGCTGCTCTTTAGATTGCGATTTTGATAAAAGAATTAGAAAAAGCCAGATGTGTGGTTAGCAGCCATTCATAACGGTGTTGCTAATGCAGGGACAGATGGTTTCTAGTGATATCATTTCTAAACAGAGAATCCTACAGTTCTTGCAGTGTTTATGAATACGCATGCTGCATTAGCTGTACCTTCATTCTGCCTTTTTGCATGTGGTTTTCTTGAGTCATGTGAAACAGGAATAGCTTAGGGTAAACTTTGGGGCTTCTTGGTCTTTTTTAAGATGAAAAATGACATGCAGTTGGTGTATCATGAGACCAGATGTTGGGTACATGCTGTCTGCTCTCTTACAAGCCACTGATGTTTCTGTATTATACTGTATGTGTGCCATGAAAAATAGGCTCCAAAGCTGCCCTCATTGGTTTAAGAGAAATTCTTTGATGAGTCGGTTGTGGAGGTTTAATACTTTCTATTTAGGGGTGCTCTTGTCTCACAATAAAAGGTACAGGGACTCCAAACATGTTTTGAGACTTGAGGACAGTTTTAATGGGAAAATTACTATAGATATAAGATCTGGCTTTGATTAGAAGGGACCCGGTTTATATCTGGGCCAATCTGAACGCCAGCGCATCGTAACACCAACAATCAATGGCCCTGGATGACCAGGAGACATGCAAGGTTGAGAGAAGGATGAAAATCAAAAATTTGCTGGAACACCAAATCATGTGTCAGCAACAAATCATTCATCCCTGAGACACAGCGTCAGCAAACAAAGGCATCTAGGTACAGAGGAGGTGTCGTCATGCTCTGGATTGTGAACATGGTCATAGCCGTAACCCTAAAATGCTGGCTGTTAGCCATGGCTGTATAAAGTAAGCTGAAACAGATCCAGTCAGACTCATGGGCCCACCGTGGAGCTGTTGTTGATCAATTTTGTTTCATTGTGAAATTGTTGAACTGACTGCAGGCTTCAAATGGAATTTAGCAGCAGTTCTGTTGAAGACATGTCAGCTCCTGCAGGTTCCTGTGCAGTGGAGGGTTCTGTAATGATGCATTGAGCGTTGAGCAATGGGAATCATGCAAGTCACCAAGTATTCTGTTTGTTTTGAAGCAATCTGTTTTGGTTGTGGTCAGGGCCTTTCCTAATTCAAATTGTCTAGCACGCCCAGTCTCCACTTTAAAACCGACACCTCAGTCCGAGTTGAGTCCACACCGTCACGACTGCTGTTAGCCAGTGTATGACCTCAAAGCTTCAGCATGATGAATATTGCTTTCCTTCTGTTTCTGGTTGCTGGGACATTAACGGTTCAAGGTAAGAAGCATCTCCTTCTCTCCTCTCACCAGGTGAAGCAGCCTCTCACAGAGACACAGTTCATCTGAGAAATGACCTTCATGATGTATCCATTTTATATGGCTTTAACGTTTCTTTTTTTCCATCATGAAGATTGACATGGCCTTAATCTGTGTCTTTTCCATACAGGAGAAGAGCTTCCTGGACTCTCGGAAAATGGTGAGAGACTTTCCCATCTATGCCACAACCCTAGGTTGTTCCATTTTAAGATAAATGAAGGAAGGGCTAAAGTTGTCATGTTTTTTTTTTTTTTTTTTTAATCTGTGCCTACCACATGCACAGGAGGAAACAATATATATTGATCGATAGACGTGTGGCGCAATAGGAAAAAAATGGGTCGATAAAAGTTCGATATAGAGACAGTTTTCCTTCCTTCCTTTCAGCCTATCATATTAGTTGATGCTACAGTCACTGGTTCCTCTCAACCAATCGTAATCGCGGACCCAGGCATGCTGTCACAAAGCGCCGCCCTCTCAAACCACAACACGTGAATATGTCGCAGCAAGGAGAGGTGGAGGAAATTGTCCCAAAACGGGGTTTTAATGGTTCGCCAGTCTGACAGAAATAAACCACAGTGATTTGTAAAATTTGCAAGGAACCGGTAAAAACAAAGTCTGGTAACGCAACCAACTTGTTTCATCACGTAAGCCGCTCTCACCCGCAGCAGCGCGAGCAGTTTCAGCCCCGCCGCGGCTCCGTGTCGTCGGAGGAATCTTATGGAACTTCTTCCAAAACAAAGCAGGTATAGCAGCTAAACTGCGCTCCCTTCTTTATGATAAAATGACAAAGCGTCCAAGCGGCATAAGGACATCACGCATGCAGTAACATGCTTCATAGTGATGGATATGCTGCTGTTGTCTGCAGCTGAAAAACCTGGCTTCAAACAACTACTTGCCACTCTTGATCCGCGATATAAAGTTCCGGGCCGCAAGTTTTTCTCTAACAGCGCTCCCTAAATTGTGCAACGAGTGCAGGGAATCAGTGCAAAATCAGCTACAATCTGTGTCTTCCCACGCCACAACCTCAGACCTCAGCCCTGCATCAGCCTCTCAATTGACTATATAGACAGAGAATGGAACCTGAGAAGTAACTAGTGTACTATTCCCACCTAAATATTGCTATTCCATTTATTTATTTATTTGTTATATTTATTTTGGTCATTTTACGGGTCACTTTAGTTTATTCTTTGTCAGTATTTAATAACATCACCCAGGTCTCTTAAGTTATTTGTCTTTAAAAAATCAGTTATGTGTAAAAATATTGGTTAAATAAGGATTTAATTGAGATTTTGTGTTTGTGTGTTCTTTATTAAAAGTAAGTCATTTAGCAATATCATAAGAGCCAGGTTTTAAATCTTTTTGATAATTATCGATATTGATCAATATGCATTTTTTTTATCGATATGCTTTTTTTCTATATCGTCCAGCCCTACTTGATCCTGTTGATTTTTGGCAGGATTCATATTGAATGGCACATATTTTGTTATGCCATTAGAACATACAGAGGAAGACTGAACCAATCCATGGATGTTAATGCTTAATCTAAAGTTTTGGGCCGTACCTCTGATTCAGTGTGGCTTCCATCCTGACTGTGGAAGAGGGGACCAGATCCCTGCACTCACAGAATTTCTGAGTTGTCATGGAGGTTCAATTGACTGGTCCATGCGCCTTTTTGTGAATCTGGGTTAACCTTATGACCCCTGAGCTATTTTGTGGGGTATGTTGCAGAAGTATGGGATTTTTTAGGGCTATCTGGTATTGGTAGAGCTAAAGCAACATCTGTATCCTCATACTCATAGGTGCACTTCAACAGTGAGGGACAAAATGAGAAAAAAACAGGACATCACATTGTAGGATTTTTAAAGAACTTATGTGTAAATTATGGTGGAAAATAAGTATTTGGTCACCCACAAACAAGCAAGATGTCTGGCCCTCACAGACCCGTAACTTCTTCTTTGAGAAGCTCTTCTGTCCTCCACCCATTACCTGTATTAATGGCACCTGTTTGAACTCATTATTTAAAAAGGACACCTGTCCACAGACCAAACTGCTGTCCAAGGACACCAGGGAGAAAATTGTAGACCTGCACCAGGCTGAGAAGAGTGAATCTACAATAGGCAGCAGGTTGGTGTGAATAAATCAACTTTGGGAGGAATTGGAAGAAAATGGAAGACGTATAAGACCACTGATAATCTTCATCGATCTGGGTTCCCACGCAAGATCTCATCTTGTGCGGTCAAAATGATCATGAGAACGGTGAGCAAGAATCCCAGAACTACCTGAAGGAACCGGATTAATGACCTGCAGAGAGCTGGGACCAAAATAACAAAGGCTACCATCAGTAACATGCTACGCCGAGAGGGACTTGCATCCTGCAGTGCCAGGCATGTCCCCCTGCTTAAGCCAGGCCCGTCTGAAGTTTGCCAGAGTGCATAGGGATGACCCAGAAGAAGATTGGGAGAGTGTCATGTGGTAAGATGATACTAACACAGAACTTTTTGCCACAAACTCAACTTGTCTTGCTTGGAGGAAGAAGAATGCTGAGTTGCATCCCAAGAACACCATACCTACTGTGAAGAATGGGGGTGGAAACATCATGCTTTGGGGCTATTTCTTTCTGCAAAGGGGACAGAATGACTGATCCATGTTAAGGGAAGAATGAACGGGGCCATGCAACATAAGATTCTAAGCCAAAGCCTGCTTCCATCAGTGCGAGCATTGAAGATGGCTGGGTCTTCCAGCATGACAATGATCCAAGATACACTGCTTAGGCAACGAAGGAGTGGCTCCTGTAAAAGCATTTCAAGGTCCTGGAGTTGCCTAGCTAGTCTCCAGACCTCAACCCCATAGAAAATTTGTGGAGGGAGTTGAAAGTCCATGTTGCCCAGCGACAGACCCCAAAACATCACTGCTCTAGAGGAGATCTGCATGAAAGAATGTGCCAAAATACCAGCTACAGTGTGTACAAACCTGGTGAAGACTTACAGGAAACGCCTGACCTTGTCAACAAAGGTTATGCTACAAATTATTGAGTTGAACTTTCATTATTGAACAAATACTTATTTTCCACCATAATTTACAAATATATGGTTTAAAATCATACACTGTGATTTCTGGATTTTTTTCTAACTTTGTGTTATAGTTGAAGTGTACCCATGATGAAAATTACAGACCTCTCTCATCTTTCTAAGTAAGAAAACATGGACAATCAGTGGCTGACTACATACCTATTGGCCCCACTAATATATATAATGTGTAATTATAGATCCTGAATTAACCTTATTTTTTTCAAAAGCTGGGTTCTATTTCAGAAGCTCTAGAATAACTAACTCCTTTAAAAGGACCTGTTGGACAACATGAAGTAGGCTAAAAGCAACATGCTGTGCCCCAATCTGAAGATGTTAAAACACAAATGAGAAACAAAGTCACTGACATCTATCAGTATAGAAAGGGTTGCAGAGCTTTTGCTTAAGCTTTGGGACTCCAGAGAACCACAATGAGAACCACTATCCACACACTGAGAAAACGTGGACCAGTGGTGAACCTAAAACTAAACAGTTCAAGTTTAGGTGTTTTATTTGATGCAACTTATGTAACATAGAGGGGAACACGCACAGTACCATGAAAGTCTTGATTCGCATTGTTCATGAATATTTTGTTACAGAAGAACCCGTCCTTCGAATCTTTTAATGGCTCATATGAATTAAGATGCATTCCATTTGCCTCACAAATCAGGAACCGGATTTGACGTCAAACACATGGCTATATTCCAGAAAACCTGGGACATTTGTTCATTGCTGGGCTCACAGACCAAGCTAACAACAATCCTCAATCATATCAGATAATGTACTTCTTGACGATGAGTCCATTGTGTCAACACCGAAGAAATATGCTAATTGCGGGGTTTCTACTCCGCCCTGTCCCACTCGGGGTTTTTAAAAACAATGTCTAACTCAAAATCCATATTGGATTTTGAGGTCTGGGTTGGACAGAAGGATAACACTTTACAGAAGCTGAATCCCTACTGGACAAGAGGACTGACTGACTGACTGTTAATGAACTGATGAAATGAGCTAATATTAACAAATCCCCCAAACAACATTGTGTTCTGCTGACCACTCAGTGAACATACTCACTCTGTATTCTAGCTGCTGTTTAGATCAACAGCTGACCAGTTCTGCTTTGGCTAGAACCAAGCCCTGTTAGTCTCAGCTAAATCTATGTAGCTAACAGTAAATATTACTGCACAATCTGCTGCTCTGTCGGCATCAGTGTGACTCGAGACAGTTTATGGGCCCATCAGATGCATCCTTTTTGAGACCGTTTCAGTGCCTTTCCCCAACAGGAGGAAGCATCAATCACACATCTAACCCCTCAAATCAGCGAAAGTAATTAACAATGTCTTTCTCTCAGGTCCAAAACCAAACCTGGCTGTGAGTCGAGCCAAACGTTGGAGCGGTAAGAAAACAAAAGGCTCCCACCCATCTGCTTAAGCCATTCTTAGAAAACCACAACCAATCACTGTGTCCAACAGGCCAAAAGCCGAAACTAACTGGAACTCCACACTGACTGCTCATATTGTGTTCCAGGCTGCAAAATATGATGTAACACTGTTGCAATCAAACCTAGTGACTAATCCAGACCTATTAAGTCAATGGAGGAATTTCCAAACATGAGTTTGTGTTTTGTTGTTTTGCAATAGCCTTTGATCCCCAAATTATCCATGAGCCCAGTGGTCTTTTCTCCCCCCAGCTGTATATGGGAGTGAAACAGCTGTTTTTCTTTTCGTCAAACAGGGATCAGCTTTTTTGACCGTCTTCGTGGCAAAGGTGAGCGTGCTCTCTCATGTTTAAATGCGGGCGACACTCGTGTGCCACTGGTTTCTTTAAGTAGCCTCTGACTGCAGAAGCTGCTCTTGTTTGGCAACGTCAGTGCTTCAAAACGTCCCTTAATGCAAATGTTAAACCCCTCTCACCCAGCGTTAGGTTTGAACACCATCCATTCATCCATCCATGCAAGGAGGGGATCGGTGGAAAGCTCTGCCCCCCTCTTCACCAATAGCCTAAGAGATTCCTTCTCAGGTCTGATGATACAATCAAAATCATTCAACTTTTTAATCATTTCTTTTCGCACATGCTCAGCTGGAGGCCAGTGCCTTTCTCCCTGGGTTACTCCTCAGTAAAGCCCTTTTTCCATTGGCCCTACCCAATTTCGCCTGCCCTACTCCGCCCCGCCCCACTGGGCTTTAACGAACACGTGCTGTTTTTCAACCGGCCTAGGAATGCCTAGAGGAGGGAAACACCTCCTGGAGGTGCGGCCTTAAATCCCTGTCCCAAGCAAGAGAGTGCAGCCCCTCTCCAGGAGTTGGGCTCTAGTAAACAGCTTTCATTGGTCAACCTCACGCACTACCTCCGACTAACCGGTGACTTAAGGTTCCATTTCCTGAAAGCCAGAATATGCCAGGAAACCCTGGGTCCCATCCTTTTCTATTACCTGGTTGCTCCTAGTGTGACCCCTCCTCTAAGGCCCTTTGCCACAAAGGACCCTAGCAGTAGCTGAAGCTCTGGACACCACAGCTTCTACAGCCGTGAAAATTTTATGGAGGAGCAATACAACTGATAAAAAATATTAGTTTTGGAGTATTTAGAGCGTTATGTCAGCAAATAAGAATTCTATAACGTCACACCATAGCAATGGCTAGCTTTGGTTTTACAAACAGCTTAATTTCTAATGTAACAAATGGCCTGATAAATATGCAGTTGGTTCTGCTCATAATTCAAAAGTCTTTGTAAAGCCCACTACTGCAGAATTACTCTTTAAAACCCCTCAATGCCAGAATTTATATCCAGTGGTACAAAAAAATATATATCTGTCACCTGAGGCCAGTTCATGCTGCCAGGGATTAACACTCCAGGGACCCAAGGGCCAAGGATTGTGTTTTCGTCATTACAGAGTTTCAGATGCAGCTAAATACTGCACAATTACTTTGCTGCATGGTTCCATAAGCTGCTTTATCTCTTTTTGCAATAACAAACCTGTGTTTGAAACCAAACTTTAAAATATGTTTTTGAACACGCTTTTTTACAACACAGTGTTTCAAACACAGCTAAAAACAAAAAAATCCTGTTACTATATAGTTCAAAGAGCAGCTATGCCCTGTTTAATTGATAAAATTATGGTGTTAGGGTACATGACTATGCTATAATCTTTTCATTCATCGTTATTTCATCATAATCTTGATCATTTGATTCTATGTTGCATAATGGAAATACATGCACATAATAATTTATTTAGATTCCCCCCCCCCCAATTATCCTCAAATCAAACATATTACTAATTAACAACCATTTTAATTCCATTCCTGACTTGCCTGGTGTTGCTAGAATGCTTCAAACACAAAATTAAGAACATTTTTAGAATTTTGGTCACCTGTTGTCTATTCCCATATAATGCTAGTACCCCAAATATATCCTTTAAATATCCCATACTTACCACAAAGGTACCTCCTATTTACCTTCAGAAATACCATAAAAAAGGTAGCAGGTGACACTAAGTATTGCAACCAAAAGTGTTATTGAACTACTCATGCTCACTGCCATTTAGCCCTCTGATAAATGAAGGAGGATGTCTGGATTAAACTAGAACCCACCAAAGGCAGGAACATTTTAGTCTATTTTCATTTGGAAAAAAAGATTTTAGTAGGGGAGCATGGCAATATCTGCTGTGAATAAACACATTTTCCAGATTAAACCAAAAAAATACAAATTGAACTTCAAATCACACTGATAAAATCTTGCTTTTAATCTAATGTAACAGCCCCATGTCTTGGACTGTGACTGGAAACATTGCTCTTACCTACTGTTTGCAAATGCAGTTCTTTTAGTGTCAAATTTAGAAGTTTTAATATATTTTCCCAGTATTCTACAGGAATTTGGGCTCGTTCCTCCTGACAGAACAGGTCAGATTCATATAACTTCTTGCTCACGCACACTTTTTCGGCTATGCCCACTAATTTTCTCTGGTACAGAGATCAGGACTTTGAAATGGCCACTCCAAAACACCAACTTCATCATCCTTTAGCCACTTTTTACCTAATTTCTTGGAATGCTGCGGAACATTGTCCATCTGCAGAACTCATTTATGTCCAAGCTTGCTGGTTGATGTCTTGAGATGCTGCTTTAATATTTCCAAAACCTGATTTTTCCACATGATGCTTGTTTTTTTCCGGTGAAGTGCACCAGTCCCTCCTGCAGTAAAACATCTGGCACTGGTGTTTTAATTGTGGCTGAAGTTTTGACCAAATGTAATGGTCAACGTGGTCACACACTTCAACTTACGTCTCATCAGACCTGAGGACATGTTATCTGCTATCTGGATTTTTTTGTTGTGTTTGGAGTAACGGCCTCTTCCTCTCTGAGGGGCTTTCAGCCCAAGTAGGTACAGGAATCCTTTTTATATTCCCAGTGGACCTAAAATGAAACTTTATTCTGATTTAATGTCAGACAGTGAGAAAAACTCGGTTTTGTGTCTATTGAGTGTATTTAAATATATAACTAAATACAGTAACATTTTTTACAGTAAAATATTTGACTTTTCCTTGTGCAAACATTGCCCAGTCTTAAAGACATATGCACTCACCCATCGGGATAGCCACCCTGGCACGATGATGTAATAAGCTGCTAAATTAGAGTTCATTTTACTGAAACCCCTGATGGTTGGTTAATGTTAGTGTGTCTTGGACAGAAAGATATGGTAAAATTTACAGTTTATGAAAGGTAACAATGGGTCAGTTTTCCTCTGTGATGACTGAAAGTATAAAGCGGTTCCTCTGGGACATCACTATCATACAGGAGACTCTTCGGTGACCAAGCCAACAACCCCGCCGGCCAAAGGTCAGAGAGCAAGGTGCATTTAAATTGAATTTGGCTGTTGGTTAAAATGTTCTGTTATAAATGTGTGCCTTCTGCCGTTTTAGCTCCTTCACCTTCCGCAGGCTCAGGATTTAATCTGGCCGACGCTCTGAAACCAGGTAAATTCTGCCGGTTAGTTCACGAGCCTCATAGCTGCACTTCGGGTTCATGTCAGGTGAAACTGAACCCTTTCTGTGCTTCGTTCTCAGGTGTTCGACCTTCCAAGCCGTCTGCAGGAAGTAAGTCTGCACTCCTTGCGGTTATACTGAGAAAAAGCAGGACGTGTTTCCTGTTTCTCCCTAAACCCACAGACAGTGGAGACCGAGTGACATCCATCAGACATGTGTTCAGACTGGATGGACCATGACGGGACCACCTATTGCCTTCTCTGTACATCCTGAAAACACGTCATGTGAGCGGACGCTTGGAGAGAACCATGAGAACATGTTGATGGTCACCTAGTCTTATCCGGACTTCTCCAAATTTCTCACTTTACGTGATCAGGCTTCGTACCAGACAGACTTTAGTAGGTAGTAGAGCACCTTATGACCTGTTTCGACATGATCCTTATCCAGAGGCCAGCAACTGGTAGCTTTCCTGATGAATCTTGGTCCAGTCGTCATAGAATGCCTGTGACCACTCTAGTATCTCCCTGGGCTTCTTCTGAAGCCAAGCTTTGGTGGACTCAATGTGAGACATGCTTGGCCTCTTTGTCCAGTCTGAAGGTCTGATGTCTCTCAAGTTTCAGTTTCATCACAGACGGCCTGATATTTCCTCCTGGCATGTCCCCATAAGCTATTTGACTGAATTCATCTCCCCCTCTGTATGCTGCAGGTTTCCAGTGTCAGGGGAAACAAACAGCCCCTGAGCATCACTGAGCCACCACCATGCTTCATTGCAGGCAGCGTCTTTTGCTGTCAGTTGAGAGTTTTGACCCTCTGCCAGCTTCCACTTTCTGCCCCCAGGTGCCGTTGCCACTGTTCCTTTGAATTTAAACTTGCAAACTACGTTTCCAGCTGTATCTACAGGGACGTTCAGGGCCTTTGCCATCTTTGCAGTGAAGCCTCACCGCCAACAGCCCAGATATTTCATCGGTTGCATCATGTGTGTCTGAGACCACTTCTGATCGACATACACAAGAAATTTGTCTGAGTAAAATTTACTCAAATGGAAGATAATTTACTCAGAACTAGATAACATTTGGTCATAATTAAATAATTCTTCTATTTGAGTAAGTTTTACTCAGCCACATTGATTGTGTAGGTGTGCGCTTGTCCAGGAGTCTTTCCAGATGTTTAATTATTTTGAGACTGCAGCAGAAAAAGTAGGACTTTGGGTTGGATTTGGATCAAATCCGTATAGTTTTATTTTTATTTATATGTTGGTTGTACCCGAACAATATAGAATTTTACCAAAAGTTAGATTTTAGATAGAGGTTGAATAATTTACAGGTGCTCCGTTGCGACATGTCGCTTTTAAAAGACGCAGCTGGCGACTCAATGGGAAGCGTAGAGCTTCTAATCTTGAAGTCGTGGGTTCAATTCCAGCTGACACACTTAACCCTAAATTGCTGATCTGGGAATAAATGTGTGCATGGCTGCATGAATGTGGCTCTGGTGTATAAGTATTTGAGGATTTTTTTTATTTCTTTGTAAATCCAAGCATCAATCAAAAACAAATGAAGTGATGATCTGATTGTGTCTGATGTGTTTGTCATCATCAGATGACTCTGGATTCCTACTGGAGCACGCTCTGAACCCAGGTAAAGCCGTCAAGCAGATGTGTAACCTTCCATATAAAACCAAGGATCATTTCAAAAGCCTGACTAAGACCTTTTTGAATGATTTTACTTCTAGTACTTTTACACGTTGCACCACGTTTGCATGCTTCCGACGCTAAAGTAAGCTGCTCATAACATCGGGACCGAGGACATTAGTGTGGATTACAACATTTAGGGAATATACACTCACCGGCCACTTTATTAGGTACCCCATGCTAGTAACGGGTTGGACCCCCTTTTGCCTTCAGAACTGCCTCAATTCTTCGTGGCATAGATTCAACAAGGTGCTGGAAGCATTCCTCAGGGAGTTTGATCCATATTGACATGATGGCATCACACAGTTGCCGCAGATTTGTCGGCTGCACATCCATGATGCGAATCTCCCGTTCCACCACATCCCAAAGATGCTGTATTGGATTGAGATCTGGTGACTGTGGAGGCCATTTGAGTACAGCGAACTCATTGTCATGTTCAAGAAACCAGTCTGAGATGATTCCAGCTTTATGACATGGCGCATTATCCTGCTGAAAGTAGCCATCATGGGTTGGGTACATTGTGGTCATAAAGGGATGGACATGGTCAGCAACAATACTCAGGCAGGCTGTGGCGTTGCAACGATGCTCTATTGGTACCAAGGGGCCCAAAGAGTGCCAAGAAAATATTCCCCACACCATGACACCACCACCACCAGCCTGAACCGTTGATACAAGGCAGGATGGATCCATGCTTTCATGTTGTAGACGCCAAATTCTGACCCTACCATCCGACTGTCGCAGCAGAAATCGAGACTCATCAGACCAGGCAACGTTTTTCCAATCTTCTATTGTCCAATTTCGATGAGCTTGTGCAAATTGTAGCCTCAGTTTCCTGTTCTGAGCTGAAAGGAGTGGCACCCGATGTGGTCTTCTGCTGCTGTAGCCCATCTGCCTCAAAGTTCGACGTACTGTGCGTTCAGAGATGCTCTTCTGCCCACCTTGGTTGTAACGGGTGGTTATTTGAGTCACTGTTGCCCTTCTATCAGCTCGAACCAGTCTGGCCATTCTCCTCTGACCTCTGGCATCAACAAGGCATTTCCGCCCACAGAACTGCTGCTCACTGGATGTTTTTTCTTTTTCGGACCATTCTCTGTAAAACCTAGAGATGGTTGTGCGTGAAAATCCCAGTAGATTAGCAGTTTCTGAAATACTCAGACCAGCCCTTCTGGCACCAACAATCATGCCACGTTCAAAGTCACTCAAATGACCTTTCTTCCCCATACTGATGCTCGGTTTGAACTGCAGGAGATTCTCTTGACCATGTCTACATGCCTAAATGCACTGAGTCGCCGCCATGTGATTGGCTGCTTAGAAATTAAGTGTTAACGAGCAGTTGGACAGGTGTACCTAATAAAGTGGCCGGTGAGTGTATTTCCCCATTACTGAAAGAAGTTATTGTTAAGCAAGGGGCGCCACCATGTGGACAAATAGGCGAATTATTACAGCCCAGATTTCCTGAATCTCCTGTTTAGAAGTGCATTTAGAACCCAGTAGTTCCTTGTCTCCTTCTGTCCTGTTTTCAGATGTTTGTTGGAGAACATTAGAGAACAGTTAGATCTCCCAGCATCACTCCTGGTACTAATGATATTCTAACTTGTTCCCCACAGCTGAGAAACCCAGTGGTGAAGGTGATTCTAGCTCTGTCTCAAACTTGATGTATTTCTGATATATATATGTATATATAAAGAAAGAAAAAACCCCACAATGAAACACTGCAGCATATGCTACGGATCAGAACCCGCTCCCTCTGTTCTGCTGAATTTTTTTGACTGGATTTCATTTTCTCTGGCATCCTCGTTGTTGGTCAGAAGCAGGAAGCCAACATTAGCCTTGGTGACGGTGCAGAGCTAGCTTGGGGGTTTAGTTTAGCGTAATGTGAATGTGTGCGCAGATGACCAGGCGGCAGTGCTCCAAAAGCTGAACATGGTCATACAGAACCAGAAGCAGGAGCTTGGCCTACTGCTGCAGCTGCTCGCTAACCACTCAGGATGAAGAAGGAAGATGAGGGAAGACTGCAGGGTGAGCGTGGCTGGGCTGTTTGCTCCTTGTGTTCACCCCAACATGGCCTCTGTGTTCATTTTGGCTGCTTGTGTTTGAAAGCTGGACGACCAGAGGGACGAAGAGGAGGAAGACTCTGTCCTGAGCGCAGGCGATCTACTGGTGTTGGACACGTTATCAGAGGATGGTGAAGAAAAGCCAGAGATAACTATGAGAGAATGCACAGTGTGAGCTTTGCAAAACTGTTAAAAAACTCAATAAAAACAATCATGGAAAAAATAACCAGTTTATTAGTGTCTTTGTCCAAATTCACAAGTCTCATAATGATAACTGGTCATCCATTCAATAATTTAAATTTTTGAAGAGAAGATCTACTGTTCAATCTACGTTCCTACCCTCATCTATGATCATGAGCTTTGGGTCGTGACCGAAAGAACGAGATTGTGGATACAAGCGGCCGAAATGAGTTTTCTCCGTGGTGCGTCTGGGCTCTCCCTTAGAGATAGGGTGAGGAGCTCAGTCATCCGGGGGGGACTCAGAGTAGAGCCGCTGCTCCTCCATGTTGAGAGGAGCCAGTTGAAGTGACTCGGGCATCTGGTTAGGGTGTCTCCTGGACGCCTCCCTGGTGAGGGGTTCCGGGCACGTCCCACCGGGAGGAGACCCAGGACATGCTGCAGGGACTATGTTTCTCGGCTGGCCTGGGAACACCTTGAGATTCCCCCGGAGGAGCTGGCCCAAGTGGCTGGGGAGAGGGAAGTCTGGGTCTCCCTACTGAAGCTGCTACCCCCAGGACCCGACCCCGGATAAGCGGAAGAAAAGAAGAAGAAGAAGATCCAAATGTGCAATGGAGAGATCTCTGAGCAGAAAGCTGAGCTGTGTGGCTGAGGAGCAGTGAGGAGAGCTGAGCGGAGCATGGTCGGGGTGAGGAATGATCCAGACAGGTGCGCCTTCTGTAGTTGCTGGCTTCACTTGCACTTATGTGTCACCCATAACTGTTGTTTGATATCTGAAAACTGATTGGCCTTAAATCACCATGAGCCCAACACTGAGGAGGTTTCCCAGAACAGTTCTGACCCACCAGGGTGTGCTGTCCAGCAGAGCTGTGACAGACTTCTTCATGCAGGTGGTGCGCCATACTGGTTTCTTTCAGCATTTCTTCCTCCTTTGCACTGCTACACCTCATAGCACACAGACTTGGAGCACCGAGGTCACTTTGGGTCTTATCATAGTTGGAAGATCTCCATTTGATGTCTTCTGTAATTCCATTTGCAGAGAAGAAAATGTCCCAGCCTGTCGTCCTCACACACCAAGCAAGCAACGATGATTTCTGTGCCATGCCAAATTACAGGAAAGGCATGATAGTATGCAGTGCATCACCCACTTCTGTCGGGTAAACCTTTCAGAAGCATCAAATCCAGAACAAATAAATAATAATCTTTTGGGGCACATCAGAACCATCCACCAATGAATATTTTCACCAAATTTCCTGTTCCAGTCACAGACCAAAGGGTTTTAAGTGATCAACCAACTCAAAGTGGGACATTATTGTGAAGCGGAAGGAAAAGGATTGAATCACACAGACAGATTGCACTTTTAGAACCTGCACTTTTAGAACCTCTAGGAACCACCAGCAGACCTGCAGTCTGACGGAGCTTGATTATATTAAGGGCTTTATATGTGAGAAGGAGAATTTTTAATTCTATTCTATTCAATTCAATTCAATTTTATTTATATAGCGCCAATTCATGAAACATGTCATCTCGAGGCACTTTACAAAGTCAAAATCAATCATATTATACAGATTGGTCAAAGATTTCCTATATAAGGGAACCAGTTGATTGCTTCAAACTCCCGACAAGCAGCATTCACTCCTGGAGAAGCGTAGAGCTACAGGGAGAGTCGTCTCCATTGTACATGGCTTTGCTGCAATCCCTCATACTGAGCAAGCATAAAGCGACAGTGGAAAGAAAAACCACTCATTAGCGGGAAGGAAAAACCTCCAGCAGAACCGGGCTCAGTATGAACGGTCATCTGCCTTGACCGACTGGGGGTTACAGAAGACAGAGCAGAGACACAATAAGAGAGAAAAAGCACAGAAGCAAACATTGATCCAGTAATCTGTTCTACATTAGATGGTAATAGCAGGTGAGCTGTCTTCTCTGGATGATGTCACAGATAATAGAACGCCAGACCAGATGTACCTACTATGAAGAAAAAAAAAAAAAAGAGAGAACAAAAAGTTAGAAGCAGAAATAATTCTATCCTTTGTTCAACAGGAAGCCAAAGAAGGGAAGCATTTTGGATCAGCTGAAGGCTTTTAAGGGCATTTTGTGGCCTTCCTGAAAGTAAACAATTACAATAGTCCAGCCTTGGAGCAACAAATGCATTGACCTCACTCCTGGACCGAATGTTTCTAGTTTTGCCAATATCCCAGTCTTCTCTTGCTGCAGTAAGGTTTCTGTGAGACAAAATCAGTCTGTCAATCTGATTATCACGAATCAAGTCGTTAACTAACAAAGTCTTTGAAAAGAGAGCCATTTCGTTCAATAAGCAACATTTAAACGTTGCATCTTTCTTTTCTGTCTGAGTCATGTTCATTTCCATATTTCATGATTTGCTCCTTTTGGATTAGTTTTAAACCGTTTTGATCTTGGCTGTGGGTGAGACACTGTCTCAATGGGCTAATGGGTGGGTACCAGTACAGACCCTGCAGAGAGACGTGTTAAACTACAACTGCTTCCTGGTCTGCACCCTGGACTGATTTGGAGAACACACTTGAACCATCTGGCTGCAAGTCCAGCTGCAGATCTCTGGGTATGTCTACAGCAGCTTTGAACATACAGAGCCAAAACAGCTCAAGCTGCCAGATTGGATGGAGATGGTCTGGAAACATCCATCAACTCTGGCCACAAATTCTCATTTCAGTTCGAGCCTAGACTTTGACTAGGCCCTTCTGTCTGATTGAATGTAAACCATCACATTGTAGCTCTGGATGTATAATCAGGGTGGTTGTCCTGTCAGAAAGGGAACCTCCGCCCCAGCCTCAAGTCTTCTGAAGCCTCTGGCAGCTTTTCTTCAAGGGTTGTCCTGGACTTAGCTCCACCCATCATCGCCGCAGTTCTGACCGTTTTACCTGCCTATGGTAAGGAAAATAATGCCCACAGCAGGATGCTACCTGGGAACAACTTTGTCTACCGTATCTCGTTGAGGGGAAAGTTGTGCTCAGGATGTTAGTGTTCTGCCATGTTTGCAGTATTCCCTAAATGGCTCGCTCAACCATAGCTTTCTGCAGGTAGGCATCCACATCCTGGTAGGTCTGCAGTTGCTCTTTACTCCTCATGTTCAGGTGACGGATTGAACAGAGCTCTGGGAGTTGCGAAGCAAAGCGATTGGTTTAGAACCTAACCCTGCTTCAAACTCCTCCACAACTTTCTCACTGACCTGTCTGCTGGGTTCCTTGGTCTTCGTGATGATGGCAGTTCTCTAATGTTCTCTGACGTACCTCTGAGGCCAGAAATAGACCAGCTGCACTGTTTACTAAGCGGAACACTTCCACTTGGCTGCTGGTTGCCATGACATTAATTAAAGGGTTGTGATAACATAGGGGGCTCAACACAAATGCACTCCTCATGTTTTGGATTTTTATTTGCCAAAAAGCCACACAAGTTTCCTTTCACTTCATAACACTTTGTGTTGGTATTTCACATAAAATCCCAAATTGAAACAACGTTTGAGGTCTAAAGATCTCAAAATGTGGAAAGGTTCAGGCTATAATCTCTTTCAAGACATTAACAAAACTGACCTTTAGTCAGGTGCTTTTTCCAATACGATAGAAGATGAACCTTTCACCCAATCTCAGCGTGTGCAGCTCTCGGAGGGGGGCTCCAGCCTGGACCTTCCCTGCCTGTCTGAGTCAGAGTCGTTACTCTGGGTTATCAAACACACACGTGACAGGGTGTTTGTGTTGCAGAACTCCCTGCAGGCTCTGTCTGTGACTCAGTCAGGGTGTTGGCATTATTGGACCATCCCCTTTCAGGCTGACACACCCTGCCTGTGCTTCAGAGCCTGATCTGACTCACAGTGTAACCCTACACCAGCTGAGCTGAGGAGAAGAACTGGCAGTCACAAAGCCTCGGAGCTCGCAGGATTAAAAACTTTAGAGCGTCCAGCACTCAGGATGGAGTTTTGTTTAAGGATACTTTCACTGGTTTTGCTCATTACTGCAACTTTAACAGATAACGGTGAGTTCAGAAACTTCGGAACGTTTTTTTGGGGTTTCAGAGAGTTTCAGTGAGGGCCTTCTTGCTTGTGCAGCTCAAACAGAACACAGAAAGCAGCAGCAGGGTGGAAGAACGGGTGAAGGCAGAGTAGGAGTCAACAGGGTGAGCGCTGATTTTCCATCTGGTGGTTTTGGCGTCCAGCTCCCAGCATGCTTCAGTTTTTATGATGTACATGGGAATGAATAATAGGACAAAGCAGAATAAGACTGGAGACATTACAAAATGTTCAATTCTCTCACGAATAAAAGATAGAAAAGATGATCTTTCTGCAATTGAGATGAATCAGAAAAGCGATAAAATGCAGCCTCGCCTGACCCCTCTCGCAATGTTATCTGTTGGATGTTTCTAGGTTGATAATGATTAATAAAAACAGAGCTGGAGCTAAAAACCTTTAGTGCTGTAAACATGGAACCATGTTAGACTGCATAAAAATCAAGATATAAACCCAAAGCCTCTGAGTCCACAACATGGGCATACCTGATGTGTTTCATAAAACCAGCCTGAGGTCCTGATACAGTCTGGTTTAAGCCTGTACTTTATCTGTTAGTGCGAACAGAAGCCAGTCATTTCTAATGATGGGGCACCAATTATCAGCAGACGGTATGTCAGGGTGGGAGTTTGGGTTTGGAGACACAAGGCCTTGCTTCATTGTAGCTCAGACTTCTCCGGACTCTGTGTACATCTGGATCATCATGTCCCAGAGAAGCAGATCTTATTCCATAGAGAGTCCATGGACACTAGAAGACTGATCCCTTGTCTTTCAATTTACTGGTGAAAAGGTATGCATCACAGGGGGCACTGAGCTGTTGATCTGTGGTAGGTAAAAATCTATGAATTCTCTTAAGTCTAAACTGTAACCACAAACCTTCCCATAGAGCATTTTGAATCTTTACAGAGGTCTTTGTGCGTGCATGGAGCAGCTTTCTGTTTTCTCCCTCCTCGGGCGATCTGACTGGAGACCTCTAGAGGCTCCTATAGCATGATCTAAATTCATCATACACATTCCTTTGCAGTAAAATAGGATTTTTTTGTTAGTTTGTATTTTTTTCTGTATTTTTCTATGTTCTTTCAATAGGTTCCAAACGTACTTTATACAAGAACAAAGTGTTTACTGGAACGTAAGGGATTAATAGTTTGCTTTAGGATCTCCGTTCGTAATGTTGGCAGTAAATGTGCTACCTTTAAAAAGAAAGTTCTTAAATTCCCACCAATGTTCCAACTACAATACACGAGTAATTGAGGGCAAATTAGATAATATTCAGAAAAGCGGGGCATTCATCAAGCCTCATGGCTTTTACAAACTGGACAGAAGAAATTAAGAACACATTATTATGACATCACATAAATCATTGCACCGACGGGAGAACTACCAAGCATCTGTTAAGCAGAGGTTGGAGCATGTCTGTGAAACTGTGGCTCTGAGAGGTTTGATTTGTCTTAGGACCAGTCTAGAACGTTATCTGTTAATGATAATCTTAATCTGTAATCTTGAGACTGCAGCTGTCTCAAGATTACACTGGAGCCTTGGTTTTTATCCTCAGTTTTCTTTTAACTGAACAGAATAGGAGAGTTAGAGCCACCTACGTTACAAATAATAAAAGCTGCGTTTTCCTCTTTAATTACAATAGCCATCATACTATATATTAGCATTGTTTCAATAATACCACCCTCAGATTTATGGAGGCGGATTCAAAGTCCCCGTGAATGATTTATTCCAAGGCTTAAGTGAATGATGCTACCCCGCTGATATCTCCATAGTTTAGTATCTGAGTCATCAAGATATGTGTTTCCGGGATAAGTTTTAACAAGACAACAAAGAGGCTTTCCTCAGAAAGGTATCTTTAGACATAATACATTTGAAGACATAGTGAAACAGGAACATTCTAAGGCCATAAAAATTAGCAACAGACATGAGTTAGAAAAGAGAAGTCAGAAGAACATGGAGGGCAGTGAAGACGCTATGTGCTGGGATAAACTTGTGACAGAAGAAGAACATTGTGACAGTACCGTCCACTGACGGACTTTGGATGATAGGTAAATGCTAATGGATCAACAGTTTCAAGAACCATAACATTTTTGTTTGAGTACTAACTTTTCCAAACCCTTCATGGCTCCTGGTGTAAGTGCCACATGTCTAAAGTTGTTTGGAATTAATGCTTGTGTGTGTTTTTTTTTTTTTTTTTTTTTTTGGGACTTGAATGATAGCAGATGTCTTAAATATTTTTTGGTACCACTGCCTGTGTTAAAGAGGCGTTGACGATGTCTGTATACACGCCTGCCAGCTGGTCTACACAAGCCTTTAGAACTGTTGGCAAAACACCATCCGGACCTATTGCTTATTGAGGATTCTTGTGCTTCAGAGCTCGTAGGACCTGTATATTTGTGACCTGTAGAGCTGAGACCCAGAATTCAGCCAGACCAGCAGAGGTTCAGTTAGATCTTCTTTTATTAACAAAAAGCAAAACAGGGAAAAAACCAAAAAGGACCGTCAATCCAAAAAACGGTACAAAAATAAACAGACTAACGGGGCAGGCAGGACAGGATGGCTCAGATCACTGGAGACAAGGGGTCAAAAATCCAAAAGCAAACCAATAAACAGCAACTTGCAGGAGGAGACTCACCCATACTCAACCAGACGACCTGGCACTGATGTCTGGTCTCAACAGTATTATATGGAGGTGGAAGCAGGTGAAACCGGTAAGAGGTGATTGCAGCAGGGGTGGAGTTAGGCAGGTGTGCAGAATAAGTAATTAGACCAGACATCAGTGCTGAAGCTCAAAACAAGAACAGATCAAAAACCAAACCTAAACTAAAAAGCTGACAGGACAAGTGGACATAAACTACACCAACTTACTAAGAAACAAAAGCACTTAAAAGTACAAATCTAAAACAGAAAATAAAGCTAAGACCAAAACAGATGACAAAAACAGGATAAACTAACCGTAAATAAAAACCCCAGACCAAAACACTCAAAGTAACCAGAGACACTAAAGCAGGAGAGTAAAATAACTCAAAAATAAAACATAACAGAAGCCAAAATATTACAGTTATGGAGAATTTATGTGGGGGTGACTGTGTTAAGTCTGTCAAATCTGGCATATAATGTACTGAGACTGTCTGGAGGTGTGTTGTCCCTAACCACATATGCTGTTTTACTTCTGTAGATAGTGACGGACTGAATGCCCTGCCACATATCGTGTGTGCTGTGTTTTTCAGGCTCTCTAGTTTCAGGAAATACACCCTATTTTGCTGCTTTAAAAGATTTCTGAAGCTCATAACAAGCCCACTGGTACGTCTCTCGAAGGCCTCACATCTGCTCATGATTTTTCCATGTACATCAGCATAAACAGCCTCTGTGTATTCATTGAGGGTGACTGCAGCCTCTTTGAAATCATTCATACCAGTTACCTCCAGACAGCTCTTCAGGTTTTCCAGTGCGCTGTCAGTCCAGGTGGTGCTGGTTCTGACTGTGACATGATTGACCTTCAGCTGTTTGGTGTATGCCGGTTTAACCAGAATAGCAAGATGGTCCAATTTTCCAAAGTTTAGTTTAGGCTCCATAGAACTGCAGTTCTTCAGGCAAAAAGGACGGTCTGCGCTTTAAAGTAAAAAATTCAACACCCTTTGAGCAAAAGTGTGAAATAACTTGGCAGTCGGCAAACTTGGCAGTTTGGAAAACTGGACAACTGTAGAGTGTAGATTAGTGGTGGGAATGATGACTCTTTCCCCCTGTCTACCTCATGATGGTTTGATCCTTCTAGGTTGTCGTCAGACCAGTTTTAGGAGTGCCACATATACTGTTCTGTCTCTATTACACAGGTCGACAAGGACTAATACCGATTAAGGCTTCGTTTTTGTTTTGTTTTTACCTCTAATTGTTCTGGTTGTAAACAGTTTAGGATTTTTTTTTAATTAAACAAAAAAACAACTTTTCTTTTACCCCATGAGTAGGTTGTCACAGTAATCGCAGCATGTAGAAGACCCAAGAAGGTGTGTGTGTGTAGGGACACACCCAAACTCATTCTTCCGTCCTCTAAACATGTGAACATTCTCTGAAAACAGAGCCTTCATGTGTGAAAGGGTAGAGGTGGCAGTGGAGCTTTATTCAAGACTTAGTTCACCCTTCCACACCCTCCTCCCAGCCTGCAATGCTCAAATCAAGATCAGGATCCAAAGATGTTTTCGTTTGTGTGAATGTAATGTAAGGTATCATATTCTTTTAAACGTGCCATTCAACACAGGTACTGAAGCAGCACAACTAGAAATCTCTCTGGCTCCTGGCTGCTTTTACATTTTGGTCAGAAATGTAAGGAAAACTACCTTTGCATGAGAGGAATAATTACATTATGCCATACATGACCAGATTGAACCTGAATTACATGGTAGGCGATCATAAAACCCAATTTTGCCTTTCAAAATAAAAATACAGCGCCGGAGAGATGGACCGGTGGTTCTCTACAACTGCGCATGCGAAGCTTTGAATAAGGTAGACCTCTGGTCTTTCTTGGACAGAGCTAGACAGCAATTTGACAGGGAATGAATGAGTCAGACAAGTAAAACACATTCATTTTTGGGAAAATACCAAAGAAAAAATCTCCTAATCGCAAGGTAAACGGCACGCAATTTCTGGTCAGGTTCGCCCACATATAGTTTTGTCCCTAAAACATATAGCTCAATAAATAATCAATAAAGCATTTTAATACACAGTGCACATACCCATCATAGGAGTGCAGAAGTACTAAAAATAGTTATGAAAGTGAAACGACGATCTTGCTTGATCTTCAGCTAGCTTCTTCGAGCAGCAACCTCAGCTTTACGTTTACTACCCGACTTGGTATGCTGGCAGAATTTCCATAAGTTGCGGTACACTCCCTTGAGAGCTAGTTGTTCCATAGAGGGAGCCTGCATGCACCAGGAAAAAAATCTGTACGGGTCTGTCAGACTTTAAGAATCCCTGCAAGGTTCCTACATCTTTTTTTGTCTTTTCATAATTCAACACTTATCCAGAGTCACATTTGTAAATTGTTATAATATATCTATTTCTATTTAAGTAACACATGTACAGCAGATACTTTTGCCAGGGAGTTGCACAGTGGTACAGTTGGTAGCATTGTTACCTTGGAGCTAGAAAATCCTGGGTTTGAACCCTCGATTTCACTTGGGCTCTTTCTGCGTGGAGTTTGCATGTTCCTCCGGGTACGCCAGCTTCTTCCTCCTTGTCTATACTTACGACCCTGCACGGATCAGCTGGTATAGACGATGGATGGATGGGCTTTGGTAATGCACCATGAAAATCCCCACACTCTACACCAAAATCATGAAACAGACCCTCCCATGACATCTTAGTTACCCGAAATATTACTATTTATAAACTCTTAAAGTGTATGAGAGTGCATAAGCCTTTGGTTGCTTATAGTACAAAAAACAAACAAACCCTACACCAAACTCAGCTTCAAAATCCAATATAGTCTGCCTTGCAAACACAACAGCAGTTTTGACAGATTTTGGCAGTCATCAAATCAGCTTTACACGCAGACTGTACAGGAATTAATAGAAGGTATATTGCTACATTGATTGAATAGATGAAATCGTGATAAATACTGTATTATTAATGGAAGGCTGCATGGTTGGCAAGAATGAGCACTGGAACATGGTGAAATTTGGTGTAACATTGTCACTACAGAGGTGAGTGGGAAACAGCAGCTGTGGTGCACTGAGCATCATTCACTGTGTGACGGCTGGTGTTATTCCATGGCCAACCCAGCGTCTTTTAAATGCTGTAGACGAGTAGTAGGTACAGACTCATCAGATGGTCCGATGAGTCTGAGCCCCAAAGACATCTTCTTGAAGTCTTTGGGGCAACAGTGGCGCAAGAGTTAGGGAGTTTGTCATGTAACTGGTGGGTTGCCGGTTTGATCCCCCTGCTCTGACCGTCTCAGTCGTTGTGTCCTTGGGCAAAAAACTTCACCCACATTGCCTGCTGGCGGTGGTCAGAGGACCTGGTGGTGCCGATGTATCTGATGCCCTGGGGCAGACCGACAGAAGTGATAGGCACTGTCACCATCGTGTGTGAATAGCTGACTATAGTGTAACTTTTGGAGTAAAATATACTTTTTGAATGACCCAACATGGCTACCCTCATTTTATACAATACAAAAATCCTTCATAAAACAAATTACACAGGGCACTGGATAGCCAAATGGATTTTTCACTTTCACTTACAAATACATGCATCATCTTTGTTGTAGTCCTGAACATTGCAACATAAAAGTGAATTAATAAAAAATTGCAGGGGAAGGGATGGCCTGGGTTCTCTGAAGGCATCATGTGGTGCCAACAGAGGGCCAACCCCATTGGTACGGTGGTGTTTGTTTGCATGGGGGGGGGGGGGGATGTCAGAGCATGTTTTGTAATGTGGTTGCCCTTTGTCTCATTTGCACGACTTTCCTGAACAGTGTCGCAAGATGGGGTTTGGAGGGTAAACCTCAGTGGTGATCTAGGTCACTAAGGCTGAAATCTGGAGGTTAACTCACAGTCGGAGTTGTGTACTGTTGGCAACAGTTACAGATCGCTGTTTTTAACCAGTGCTCATTGTGAGAGACCACTTGAAAAAACTCATCCAAATGGATTTTAATGCGTAAAGTTGGCTGACCCGGATTGGAAGGTTAGAGGTCTGAGCTAGAACGCCAAGCATAAAACAACATCTACCCAGAATGATGGCAGAGGCTTGGGTCAGGGTTAGAGTCAGTTTTGATGATTTTCTGTCTACAGCTAATGAAAGCAAACATGGAATTTGTCTTCGGTTTCATACAATCCGCAGTCTGAGCTGATCTAATGCGGCTCCTGAGGGATCCCCTCGCCGTCGGACTGGGAGAATCAGCTCTCTGCAGCCTCTCTGCTCCCGGCTCAAAATAGTTTTCGCTCAGAAACACTAGCAGCACCCTGCCTGTTCTCGGCAGTGACTCATGCTATTTAAAGCTGCCCTGCGTGTCAGTCACTGCTGCCATGGTAACCGACCAATAAACCGCAAGGCTTCCTGCAGCACTGTAACCCAGCGCATGTGTTTCCAGTGTTGCGTGGAAAACAAAGAACCACGTAAGAAGAGAGAACAAGCCATTGCTCGGGATAGCCAGCTTCTTTCCTTTGAACGGAAACAGAACCGTGTTTTTAACCTTTTCTCCCTTGGATCGCTTGGATTACTGAAATGATCTCTATTGGCCAAATGCTATGTAGTGACAATAATGGAACAGAATTCACTCCATAAAATGACAGAAGTTTACATAAACTAAGAGTACACAGGCCCTTAACCAGTTTGTTGAAGCAAATGGAAATAATTTAGGTTAACCTAACTGGGCTAAAACAGAAGTTTAGTCAGATATACATGTAAGTTTTATCTTACTGGTTCTGCAACTGGCGCTGCTCTGTCCGCTCACCGTTGGACTCTAACCAAGTCTCTCATGTCTTTGTCACGCAGGGTTTAACCTGGAAGATGCGTTTGGTCCAGGTGAGAGATTCTCTCTAGCCAAACACATCTGGTCATTCACCTGACTGACGCTTCAAACTCTACTTGTTCCTTTTCATTCATTTAGATCCGACGCCAGAAAAACCCAAAGAGAAGCCAGAGTCTCCGAAGCAGCCCGGAGGCAATGGTTTGTATCTCTGCACGTTCCATCCAGATAATACTGGAGCCCACATAGAACAAACACACATTCTCTTCTCTTCCTGTTTTTATTTTTTTGGATCATGTGGTGGTGTGGTAAAGCTTTTTTGGACAGTGTCTTGTTTTTTCTGGAGCTGATAAATGTGAAATGATGTTGGAGCGCTGCAGTAAAACCTCGGAGTACTCTGAGGGGAGGCGGCACTCCTTCAATGAGGGGAAGTGAAGCACAGACAGAAAACCACAGCAGATGCCAGCCTCTCTCCTCTGCACAGCATGACCCACATGTTGTCACGCACAGGTTTCATGACTGAAACTGCGCCCGTTTCACGTAGCTGCGGGGCCTGAAGACCTCGCTGCCTGGCGAAGACTCCCTCATCAGGGACGGATCGTCGTTCCAACGTGGGCTGAACAGGGGTTTTTATCTCCCGCAGAACACTTAGAACTCAGTTTGTTGAATCTGTTTGAAACCAGACCAGGTTTTACCTGGATGAACCGACCCCGTCTGTTCACTGGTTGGATGGAGAGTGGGTTTCCAGAATGACTGAAAGGCCTTTTGTCCTGCATAAGCTGACATGTCAGATAGGTTGTCGGATCATTTAGAAAAATCCCTTCAGTGTTGTTTTTCAATGTGTCTGATCTGAGCTCGCTCTGCTTCTCTCCTCTTCAGGTGATCTGAACCTGTTCGATGCAATAGGACCAGGTAAAACACAAGTCTGCTTTCCAGAACTACGGATGAGATCAAAACTAATAAAAACGCAGCATCATCACCATCATTTTGGATGTAAAAGGCAGCAACTGTGTCCCAGTCTGCTTGCCCCTCCTAACCACAGAAGCATACCATTTGGACATTTACTACGTCATTATTAACAGTGGTTTCTTTTTTTCCTACAGGTCCAACACCCAAGCCCAAAAAGCCAAGTTCTGGAGGTACTGGAGGTGAGTTCAGGTCCCGTTTCTCTGCAGTTATACGAAAGCCATGTTTTACTGGTCCATTTTCTGGTGAAGTCAGCTGATCTGATGTGCTTTCTGCTGCAGATGACTTTGGGTTTGACCTGTCTGACGCTCTCCTACCAGGTAGGGAAGAAACAAGGATGTTTAACAGCTTTTCAGTGGTTTCCATTAATCCAAACACTTTTGCACAGAACCGTGCAAAAGTTTTCAGTCGCCTGGACCTTTTCCACATCTTGTCACATCACAGCCACAAAGAATTATAAGATACGTTTACATGGACAAAAGTAATCGGAATAAATGGTAAATGGTAAATGGACTGAATTTATATAGCGCTTTTCCAGTCATGCTGACCACCCAAAGCGCTGTACACTATAGCCACATTCACCCAGTCGCTCTCACTAACGCGCACACATTTATACACCGAGACGCAGCTCGGTAGGCAACGTGGGGTTGCCTACCAAGTCAGAATTCCGATCAGAATACAAATGGGTCATGTAAGCATGCCAATTGGAATATTGTGATCGGATTAAGCTCAAACGGAATGAAGTTGTATTCTGAATGAGAGGGGTAGATAATCTGATCAGCATACATGCAAACGCTTGTTAGGAAAAACTTATTCGGAATGTGGTAAACGTGACGTATTTCCGCATTGTTTAGTGGTGGAAAGACGTCGGGAAAGCAAACCTTTCCATTCAAAACATTAAGAGCTCAAAATTTTTATTTATTCAGTAACATTTCAACCGTAATTAGAACCTGGTGCAAGTCCAGCCTGGGCGCTCAGAAGACAATTTTTTTTTTTATATATATAATGCTTTGTTTGCTATTTTTTGTTGCTCAGCAAAGACGGAAGTTCTTCTTCTGGGATTTTTTAGTTAAATTTCATAACTGCGCATGTCAGAGTGGTTCTAATCAGGTGCATATAAATGCACATTATGATTGGATTAATTGAATGTGTGCCTATATAAACAATACAATCTGATAATTTTTTGTTTTTTAATCCGAATACATTTCAAACTAATTATGAGATTTGTTTGGCCATGTAAACATAGCTATAGATGCTGTCTTACTTTAAAAAATGTGCCTTCCATGTCACTGTGGTGCCTTATTTTGTGTTGGTCCGCCGCACACAATCCCGATAACTTAAATGAAGGTTCTGGTTGGAACGTGACAAAACGTACGAAAAGGTTCACATTCCCCGACTCTTGTCTGAATCCCTTTTAAAGCACTGAAGAGCTGTTTTCTTTCCTGGTTTAACAGCAGGGTACTCGCATACCTGATTGTTGAGACACTGATGAAGGTTCTGCCTCTGTGTGTGCAGGCCCCACCTCAGAACCAAAGCAACCTGCAGTCAAGCCTCCGAGTGGTGGAGGTGAGTGTAGAGAAGCTCCAGCTGCTGCCTAGAGGCAGCTCTATCCAACTGAATGAGGCTCCTGGGCCCAAATCTAGAACCGCGAAGCCACCATGAACACTGAGTCGACGGAAAGAGAGACTAAAGCACCACCTAGAAGTGTGGTGCATGGGTCAGATGCCTGATATCTGTGAGAAATGGCTGTCCTGACTGGACCCTGAACCGCTCTGTGTTGGTGATTTCTTCCAGGAGGCGGGACCTTTAATGACAATGACCTTTTGAGTGTTGGCGAGAGCGACGACTACAAGCCTGATAAAGGAGGCTCTGGAGGTAAACTCACATTGGCTTTTACCACCTTTGGGTCTGCCGGACTGTTGATCTTCTGTCGTGCTTCCATTCTTGTTTTATGACCCGGACTGGAGGTCCAGTAAGTTGCTGATGCTGGTCATAAGCTGGTACCAGCTTATGATAATAGTGATATTTCTCTGCACATTTCTAAATGATCACACAAGATTTAATGTAACAAATTCTAATTAGCCTCTTGTTACCATCCCAAACAGTTACTTTAACCCAAAAAAACCCACCCAGTCCTGTTCTGACTTTTTATTCATATATGATCAATTTCCTCTCATAAGCCATCATGTGAATTCTCTGATCTTCATGCTGGCGGCTTCTTTTATTGAAACACATGATGCTCTGAGTCACAGAGTAAATCTTAACAGCTTTTTTCTTCCACAAATGAAACAGAGAAGGAGGGGAGAGAAAAAAACAACAACACACTGCAAGCCTTTTACAGAAAATTAAAACCACATGGTCGTTGTGGTTTTCAGCATGATTGTGTTTAGAACTTTTCCAAAGAGTCCTACGCCAGGAGGCTCTTCACATTCGGTTCCATTCCTACTGCAAACCTCAAAGGATTTCGTGTGACGCACTAGCATAGGGCCCTCGACGGACGTTCAACTTCCGTTCCACTGCTGCCCCTAAATAAAAATGCAAGTCACACGATAGTGCATACAGTTGAAAGGGCCAATGGTCTTTTCACAGGACAATAATGCTTGCACTCAATCTGGTCTTTGTGGAAGAGAATCAAGCAAAGAGGCAGAAGTTCACTTCAAAGTTTGCAAGCGTTCCTCAAAGGGCACACAACAACCACGGAAATGCAAACGAAGGAGCTCTGCTTAAAGAGGACTGAAAGCGAACTGTTTCCTGCAAAAGGTCAGGGGGACGAATAACTCTGCCAAGTACCCCGAACACAGTACCCCTCAAGGTGAAACAAAGTGGTGGCGGCATCATACTATGGTGACGCTTTTCTTCAGCAGTATCAGGGAAGCAGATCAGTGTTCATGGGAAGATGGACGAAGATTGCCTTCCAATAGGCAACCACCCTGAACATACAGAGACACTATGGGATGGTTTAGATCAAATCCGATTAATTGGTTAGAACGGTCTAGTCAAAGCCCAGATCTAAATTCAACTGAGGCTTGGAAGCTAATATAAAATTATCTCCATCCAGTCTGAGTGAGCCTGAGCTGCTTTGTCTCCAGATGTCCAATGCTTGTACAGACAAACCCTAAAGACCTGCTGCCAGAGGTGGTTCTACAAAATAGAGGCTCAGGAGCACTGAATAGAAATGCCTGCCACACTATTCAGATTTGTATTTGCAAAAAAATGTTGCCCCATGACTGAGTTCCCTCTTGCTTTATGCAGTTATGCGCTACTATGTGTCAGCATGGCACACAAAAGCCACTGAAAGGATGTGACGGGAACGGGAAACATGTGGTATAGCTCAAGAGGCGCGAATACTGATGCAGCAGACCTGATAACCTTCAATGAACTGCAGAACCTCTCAGCTCATCTAAAGACCCACCCAAACCACAATAATAGGAGTGGTGTGATGTAAGCTGTGGTGGATGAAGCGTTCAAGGACCAATGTTAAAAACGATGGCAACAGGACCGGTTCTAGCCGGCTCTTCTGGTCCACTATGGAGCCTCTTTTAGTTGAGTCCTGCTTTTCTGGTTTGTGTGAATGCTCTGTTGCACATTCCCACATACCCTTAGGTATAATAATAACAACAACAACAACAACAACAACAACAATAATAGAGGTGGGAAAATTGGTCAGGTTAAAGGAGGTTAATTTAGGTCCGCTACAGTCTGGCTCAGTGACATTATCCAGTTATCTCAGCCATGGAGCTGCCTCCAACTTCCAGACGGTGTTCACTACATCAGGAAATAAAAGGATGACACACGGTGTCTCAGCAAAGTCTGTACCAAAGGAGCTGTGGGAGGAGTTCTGCTATTGTTGCTAACACATTAAAAAGGCGTCCTTTGATTCTCTGATTCTCTGAAGGAAGGTGCAAACCAGCTTTCCTAACAGTTTCATCGTCGCTCCTTCAAGTCTGCATCATGACTCAGATACAAATCTTATCAGACCTTAAGACTATGTTTTTATTTTTTTGCGTGCTTTAATGTTTCATATAAAAAACTATAAATACTAAGTCTGTGTGTCATGTCATCCGTGTACATTCTAAGCCGGTGTCTCTCTCAAAGGAAATTGCACCAATACATGGTGACAGTAAAGATTCCTGATTCTTCTTGATTCTTTGGGAGCTGAAAAATCCCTGACCTGACTAATGTTACTTCTTCTCCTGCATCCAGGCCGCGCAGTGAACCCCGGCTCTGAAAACCAAGGTAAGTCCCTGACGAAGAAGTCTCTTCCTCATGCTAAATGCTCTACATACACAGCTGAATCCATGTGCTGCCGTTCACAGCAGAAAAATAGTCTGTCTGACATTAAATCACAGTGGATAATATATATATATATATATATATATATATATATATATATATATATATATATATATACTGTATATGTATACATGGATTCAGCTGTGTATGTAGAGCATTAGCATAGCTAAGAAGAAATATAAGAATTAGCTAGAGGGCAGAGCTTTGCAGGTTGGATAGGTTGATGTTTCGATCCCCAGCTCTTCCAGTCTAGTTTTTAGGCGGGGCTCTGATGCTTTCAGCTGCATGTTTCTGAGTGTAGGAGCCCTTTGCAGCTTTTAATGCTGTGGCGATTGAGCAGCGCTATGTGATTAGTGCATCGTAATGTAGAAGCACTGCAAGGGCTCAACATTAAAACTGAACAGTGCTGAGCAGTGCTTTAAGCCACTCTCCTCCACTTTTCTGCCAAGAATCCTGTCTTTGATCAATACATCTTCTGCCTATAAGCAAAACCACAGGATGGATGATTCTTAGCAGTTTGGAAGGCGTTACATCTGATCTGAACGCCTTGTGGCCTTATTAGCCATAAGATCTCTGTTTACAAGAGACAGAGGCTCCTACAGCCAGTATAATGAGATTTAGCTTTTTTATTTTTTAAATAAATTTGTTATTGGTTCAACAATGCCGGCTGATTTACTTTCCGATTTGTCTTTTCGCAGGTGGAGCTGATCAACCACAAGGTAAATCATCTCCTCTGTAAAATGTGCTGCTAACGGCTCGTCATTAGCAGATATAATAGCATAAATAAACCCAGAAACCATTAATCAGAAGAAACCAGCAGCCCTCAAAAGACCCATTCTATCCCCACAGAGCCCTGCCAAAGTTCTCACACCCCTCAGACTTTTGCCCATTCTGTCTCATTCCAGCCACAAGCTTCAGTGTTTGTAGAACAAACCTGGAGGTGGAATGGGATTCCACACAAACACACCACCACCACAAATCTAGCTTTGGAAGAGGGACAGAAAGTCCTTTTAGCAGATTGCACCAAACCCCGTAGAAGGAGGAAGGTTGACGCTGCACAGCCCCCGAAGCACACCGTCGCCACTGTGACACACGGTGTCGTACCTTTCAGAGTTTTATCGATAAAAAAGTTGAAAACCCTTCCACTTCACAAGGAGGGACTATAAACCCACTAGAGCTTGCTGGAATGTGATGAGGGGTGCGAATACTTTGGTTAGCCTGTGTTTGCTGAACCATTGACCTTTCTCTCGCATCGATGCGGTCCCCTAACTTAACATCCTCAAACATCTTCAGCATTAAACCTTCAACATTAAGTACACAAAAAGTCAAATTACTGTGTCGTCACCACGATCAGAGCGTGCATCCAGCGCTCCTCCTTCCTGCCTTTGTGTGTTTGTGTGAGATCTCCCTCCTTGATGGATGTTTTCCCGGGTTTTTATTATTTTCATTTCCTGTTTCTGTTCCCAGAGGAAGCTGTTTTTTCCAGCTCCTGTTTTGCTCTCTAACCCTGGATAAGCTTCATCATACCTTCACTGTGAAAACTGTGGTGGAACCACTGGTGGCGGATCATTGGGTTTTACTCTGGCTGTCAGGGTTTGGGATTTGGCCCCCGGGCCGGTTTTTTTGCCGGCCGTCCTTTGCGGCGTTTCCCCCAGCGTCGGCGGGGGTTGAGGCACTGCTTCATGTTGCTCCGCCCCAGTGCTGGTTGCTTTCAGCTAAAACCCTGCTTCGATTGTGTGTCGTTGCAGATCCAGATCAACTGTGGGGCCAAATCCTGAAGATGCTAAATGCTAACATGCCAGAGGAATTCTTTATGTGGATGTCCAACTTAAAGCAAGTTATAAGCCCTCTGTTAGAGAGGGTCGAGGAGCTCCTGCAGGCTCTGCCATGAGTGGACCTGGGTAGTCCGGTTGAGTTGTGGTTCAGCTGTAGTTGAAGTCAGGCTTTTGGCTGGCAGAACCATCTCCGCTCTCTGTTTAGTCTGTCTGTGTGGTTCTCCTCTGTATCTGGGATTTGGCCTTTGTTGTGACTTTTACTGCCCCTGTAGGGTTTAAAAAGAAAAGCTGGGAAAAAGGAGCAGCTGTGTGGTGGGAAATCCTCTGGCCAATTTGCCCCGGGCCGCTGGGATTTGCTGGGACCGTGGGCTGGTCCAGCTTTATTGGTTCTTACATATATTTTTAGCTCCACTTTTATAAACAGAATAGAAAAAAAAACAACCTGAACATGAAAACTGTTGGTAACATGGTTAGGATTGAGATTATTTTTATTACATGTGTTTTGCTTTACTGTTGGCTTGCTTGATCCTTAAAATAAAAAAGAAACAAACATTTGTGGCGTTAAATGTAGATAGTGACCAGCCAGGGCTTTGCTTTGATTTCCAGGTTCTGTAAAGCTGATTTCAGCGCGTTGTAGGTTATATTAGTCCTTTCGTAGGACTGGAATTTAAAAGGAGGAGGTAGAAAACAATTTTTTTAGTCACTCTGAGTGATCATTAACAGCCTACTTTTCTATGAGAAGCAAAACCAGAACAGCTCAAACCCCTCCTCTGCAGAACCGGAAGCCTCACATTTACATGTAAAAACAGGAAGGGATTTAATTTTGCTTTGGAAGGCTTTAAATGCATCTGGAAGCAGACACTTCATCCTGCTCTGTGAGGTTTAGCCGGTGAATCCTGAAATCTACTGAACACCAGTTCAGTCATTGAGGCAAAGGGGTGAAACAAACAGTAAACCTGGACTAAATGGTTCTCTGGTTCTGCCGGTTCTCTCATTCCATCAGTTCTCGGTTCTCTGTCCCTCAACTGGAAGCATTTGCAACCGTGGCTCCAACAGCTTTCCCGCCAGCCCAGGGAGGTCACTCTGATGGTTCTGTTGGTCCTACGTTGGTTCCAGCTGGTTCTGTCAGGAATTCAGAACCAAGTTGTAAACAGCTAATCTTGCCTGCAAGTGGTATTTGTGTGTTGCCAAACACACAAGAGTTCATCTTGTCGCGCTCCCGCTTCAACCGTTTTTGACCAAACCAAAAATGGTTCGGCCCAATCACGTTGCAGTATTGTGGTTTAAGGCGGGACGTACAGCTGTGACTAAAGCAAGAGCTGCTGAGCCCACAGCCGAACCAACATAAACATAAAGAAGTGCCGGGACCAGGGTAACGTTTTGTTGTTCTCCTCTAAGTCATCCTGAACAAAAACAGGCACCGGGTTGGACTCCAGATCTTTTGAGAAACGCACAGGAAAAATAAGCAAGGATGCGTTCAATTTAACACATTAAATGCGAAAACCACTCACTAGTAAAAGCTTAAAGAGGTCCAAACCTGGACCCATTGTTCTGTCAGAACTTTTTGGTGTTCCTCCTGGTTTGTGGCATTCATTGCAGTGAATTCCCATATTTATACGAGTTGAAGAAGAAGGACGGAGAAAGTCGGACACGTAACAATGGGACTGAGACTCAGAACCGTCAGAGTAGCTGGGCCCGGTCGAAACTACACGTAACTCTGGTCTACGTGTTTCAAACACCACGTCCGATCTCATCTTCCAGCAGGTTTTGTTTAGTTTTACCTTCGTCCACCTGCTGTAGGGATGTTCGGTTCTGAATCCAGACAGAGGGACCGCTCAGATGTCCACAACAGAGGGAACAGCAGGGAAGGCCACATGAGCCCTCTGGCGGTGAGAGAGAGAAAGCAGAAACCCAAGTTGGTTCAGAGAACATAAAAGACGTCAAGGACCAAATCCTTCCTCTGACCTTGGAGTCCACATTATGAATGAGAGACCAGCTAATGATCCACTGAACGTTCAGAATCTCACGGTTTAGTTTCTGTAAGTCTTCAGTTCATTCATCTCAGTGGTTAATCCTTCAGAACCAGAACCAAAGCATTCAGGAGGAAACAGTGTCGCGGTATTGAGAATAAATCCATTTCCAGAATCTGTTGCTTTACATGATGCGCCTCCCTGACTGGGAAAATTCGCTCCCTTAGTCACATTCAGGCAGATTTTTTTCCCAACTAACAGCAAAAATGATCAGTTTCTTTTTAAATCGGGCTAATTGATTTGATTCAGTTATTATTAATTAGCTTCTCAGACCCCACAGTTAATGACCCAGCATTTTTCGTTCATTGTGGGACATGAGGAGTGAGCTTCCACGCCCCGGTGAGGGTGTGGGCAAACTCCCGTTGTACCTGGACCCTCCTCTCAGCCTCACTCTGTGTGACTGGGGTGCTGTGACCGCGCAGCAGAGTGAACTCCTATTACCCTGGCAGTGTGCGGCGCAGCTGAGTCCAGGTGTGCGACGTCATACCGCCATGTGACTTTTGTTTGTATATTCTGCTGCCATGGCATCATGCCTGGATACGCCTCTTTTCTGCCCACATGTTGCCTTACCTGTTACAGTCAGCATTCAGAGCACTCCATGTCAACTTCCACAACATGCTCCAGTGTTGCTCCTCACAGCCGTGTCAGTCTGTGCAGGTACTGGTCCGATGATACTGGCTGTTTCACTTGAATGCTGAACCTTGCTGCCTTGTTTTTGCTGATGAAATGTTTCGCGCCTATGTCTGAATCTTGAATTTGTCTCATTTTGAAATAAAACATTGAAACATTCCTTTTGTCCCTGAGCTTGTTTCACCTATGATTCGTGAAGCGCAGCAATTGAAATCGCCACGTGCAAATCATGGCAGCGCACTCAGCAAAACGTTTTCACCTTTCATTGCCCTCCCAAGACAAACTTCAGAGTTGATTTTACGGGGTCCAGAATTGTGTTGTGGAAGAAAAAGAATAGAAAAGAAAAGGAAGGGTGGCATGCACGGTAATTTAGCACCCCACCCCCGAAAAAAAGCTGATATTCAGACGAGTCCCCACACCATGATGCTGCCACCACCGTGTTCTACTGTGGAGATGCTGTTTTCAGGATCAAAGACTTCCACTGCACAAAGCCATGCATGTAGGCCAGAGAGTTAATTTTTTCTCTCTGATTAATGCTCTCCTTGTAGTCAGTTCAGGTGGACGTCCGTGTCTTTGTAGGTCTGCAGTTGGTCCAATCTCTCTCTCATCTTCAGATGATAGATTGAACAGAGCCCTGTGAGATGTTAAAAGCTCAGAATATTGTTGTAGAACCTAACCCAGCTATAAACATCTACACAGCCTGCTCCCCAAACTGTTTGCTGGGTTCCTTGGTCTTCATGATGCTGTTTGTTCTCTAATGTTCTCTAGCGAATCTCTGAGGCGAGAAACAGAACAGCTGCAGTCAGACTCTGGTTAAAGGAGAAGTCCGGTCAAAATCATAATTCAAACTGCTGAAAGTGCTTTAATTATAAAATTATTACATACTGTTCAATAAATGATAAGCTTTTTTAATTAAGAGTAATTTTCATTTGAAGGTCCTTTTATGGGGGCAGCCATCTTGGTGAAGAACAGTACTGCCACCTCACAGTTTGAGAGGTCGGGTTGTGGTATCGGCTGTAGAGCAAGTCCCAATGCCCTATCTGTCCCCTTGTAAATAAATATCCGTTTTCATGCAAAAATTTGGTTTATGGGTTGGGTTCTGCAATGTTATAAGATGAGTATAAAACTCATCTTTAGAACCAATCTCTGCTCAAAATGGTGATCTGCACCGCCTAATCTACTTTCAGCAGTTATCATCAGTTATTGCCACCGTAAACTGCAGAAAATACGGGCAGATCGGCTCCTTCTGAGTTTACTCTCTGCTTCTGTCAGGATGAGCTGCAGTGCGTTATGAGGCGGAGGGATATTTCGGCGTCACTTAGTTTAGACCCCAAACAAGCCACTTTACTTTCAGAAACAAGCCCAAAAAAACAAAAATGCAACCTGCAACTCATGAAATTTACAAGCGACTTTAGAAAAAATAAGACCAAAGTCGCATAACATAAGTGGGCTTCGCAACAGTGAGCATTCTTTCCAAGCGTGTCATATCACTCCGCCCCTCTGGTCGGGTAAACAAATGTTCCGGCAAATTCTACATTATAAAAAATAAAAAACCTGCTGAAAAGTCTCGCTCTCATGTCATCTTGAAGACATTCTTCTTCAAAATGTTGGTTACAGATGACGTGTTTTCTCTCTGGCCAGAAGTTCGATGGCAAATCCTCTCTCTTCAAGTAGGTATTCCAAAAAAAGAACCCGGTGGATCATGAATCGGAAAGGTGAAAAAACTAATGTTTTTTCCACTTTTACCCGATGTATTGGAACATCCAACTGCCATGCTCGTGGGCATTGTTGCTTTAACAATAGCTCTTGCGAATTTCAATGGTGAAGTCCTCTGGAAATCCGAAATAATTGCTGTTGATCGCAGCTGTGTACAACAGCTCCAATAGACCAATTCACGCGTGACGTCACAAGCTACATCCGCGCTACATCCGGGTCACGCTGGTAGGCGAAAACAGTACTGTACCACCGTGACAAAAATTTAGAGCTTTAGATTTAGAGCTTACTTTTAGTTCGTTTATTTTTGGAATCTAAACAATGCCTACGACTTGTTGTGCTCCCGGTTGCACACAGAGGCATTCCAAGTTGTCGGTTGTACGTTTCTTTTGTTTACCGAAGGAAGGACGAAGAAAGACGAAAGAAATGGATAATTTCAATGAAAAGGATGCAGGCCGACAATCCCAATCGACTATGGGAGCCATCATACCACGACAGAATTTGCAGTCTACACTTCATCTCCGGTAAATACAACTTCATTTTGCACTAGTCATTGTTCTACTTAAATAATTGTCTAAATAAAAATTAGGATATATACTTAAGTTAAGACGTAAACGTTCGTTTCGTAATAATATACGTACATGTACAATGTATGCAAACCCTCTAGCATGAGTCTGTGAAAAGGATTTCACAGGACTCCGCTTTCGTATGTTACACAAACATGTCTGAACATGTCCCGATGTGAAATAATTGTAGCCGTCAAGTGATTTCATGACTTTCATGCTCTCTCATGTGTACTGGCCTGATGTGTTGATAAGGTAGCTGTATATGTCGCTGTACGGAACACTTGGCCAGCATTTCACAGACTCGCTCCATCCCTTCAGGCTTTTGCTGTGTGGATCTGGCAATCTGATACCATCAGCCACCAACTTACTCTTATAACGATCTTGTGATACGTTATCTAAAGAAGAAAAATACGTCGAGAACTCCTCGCGTCCTTTGTTTTCGTCCGTCATTGTGTTCGCCTTTTTGCCTACCAGTCCGGCGCGCATGTGCGAAAAACCCGGATCAAAACAATAACAATGAATCGGTCTATTGAATTAGCTTGTAGAGCGCAGTGCCTTACCGCACAGACACGTCACAGGATGTGATGTCGGGCGGCCATTATTACCCAAATATGGGCAATAGTGGCCACCCCCATACACAGTGATTAAGACGACAATTTATGCTTTTATTTTCTTATAGATTAACGGTAAATTCATTAAATCACCACGGACGTATTAGTTTTAGGTATAGCTAATGATCCACTGATTTTTCCTTGTTGACCGGACTTCCCCTTTAAATGGCACACAGCTGGACTCTGGTTCCTGCTGAGGTGACGTCTGAGCATGACTGGCTGCACAGGGTTTCAATTGGAGGTATTGGGTGAAAGTGGGTTTAAACAGAAATGCGAGCCAATTTTTTTGTGGAATAAATTCCCATCTTGGTCTGTCCAGTGAAATCCAAAAAAAAAAAAAAAGTCTGTCGTAGTCTGTGGTTGGAACGGGACCAAATGTGCCTCGGCTGGAGGGGTTTAAATTCTTTAGCAAATCTCTGTAAACAAAGTATGACTGAAATTATTTCCTGTTCTAATTGGGTTGGTTACCATGGTAGCAGAGGCGATTACCATTCGCTTCCTACTACCATGGAGATGTGAAAGATGTGCAAGGCAACATTCATACAGAGAGCGATGGTGCAGGCTGGGCGGGAACAGAACCCCATAAGCCTCAGGTTCTTACCGGGATTCAGAATCAGTCTGAACCCACGTGCAGGCGCTCTGCTTGTGTGGAAAGTCTGGATGTTATTCGGAGAGAACATGCCCAGAGTTCCTCGGCTGCAAGTCATGCTGTTGGCTGTTTGCCATGTGGCGGCAACTCCCTTTTTTAACCCAGAACACTACACCGTCACAAGACATGCGTGACTCATGAACAAGTCAACTGAGACCAGATCAGCCATGGCTTTTAGTTCCTCCACTTCCTCAGGGCTCCACCCTCCAGACAGGGGGCGCACTCGCTTTCTGCTTCTAATCCTGACTGGTAAATGGGATTTTTTTAAGCCCCCTTGTGGATGATATTAGTCATTGAAAGGTTAAACCAGTTCATAAAAATGTATTTAATTTATTTTTCATTTAAAGGTGTATCTATAATAATTTAAACGAATCAGATCCTCTTTGTGTTTTTGAATTAATACCTTGATTTTTGAAACTACATATATATTTTCCACAACAAATGACACATCCGTGTACTGAGAAGTGTATAAATTCAGAGATGATAGGAGTTTAACACTTTGAGATGGATGATTGTAATATGCTAACTTGAAATTATGGGTTTAAAACAATTAACATAACAGAAGGACCTTGTTATTTGTATCAATAATAATGTCAACTATGAAAGTAAAGGAGCATACAAGAGAGAAAGCCTCAACAAGAAGCCTCATTTTGTTTCCTCCATGAAATAAAACAGGTGAATAACCAAGATGACTGCAACCATTTCTTTTCTCTCTGCAGAAACCGGTTCTGGACCAATTGCAGGAATCATTAGTGCCGTAGGAGTTGCTCTGGTCGGAGCTGCGTCCAGTTACTTTGCTTATCAGAAGAAGAAGCTCTGCTTCAAGCTGCAGGGAGGTCAGTGTTCCCTTTTGCGTTTCTTCTGAAACCCGTAGCAGATGGTGGAAAGGTGTTGGAGCCTTATCCCTGCAACATCCTGGTTCTGATCAGAGTTTGACTTGTTCAGGTGCAGATCCAGAGAGCGGGAAGACCCACCAAGGAGGTCAGAATGATAACCAGGGTAAGTCTCTTTGGATTCCCACCTTAATAAACCATGCTAATGTGCCAATAATAACACTGCAGCTCATCCAAGCAGTGGATGAAGCTATATCTAGTTCTCATTTAAACATGTAAGATGATGTGACCTGCAAAGGTCATCACACCTTTTTCCCAATCCGTTCCCCAACAGTCTCAAACTTTAGTTGGTTTCATTGTGACTTTCTGTGACTGACCAACAGGAAGTTGTGCAAAACTGCAAAGTGGAAGGAAATTATTCCTGTTTTTCAATATTTAGTTACTAATAAAGATCTGAAAAGTGCAGTATTTGCATGCACCCCCCTTCATCGGACATCCCTAAATAAAATCCAGTGCTATATGCTTAGAGGTATTTTGAATACTACCGGTTACCTTCCACTTGCCCACACACTTTATCATGGTTGTAGCAACTGAAGGGTTATTTCATCACTTTCATAATAAAAAACTGATCAGCCTTACATCCTTTAAGAAATCAGTCTAAAGGACAAATTCCCCTTTTTGCATGACTATTGTAAATCCTACTCGATTAGTCATGTAAAGAAAAAAATAAATCAGGAATTCTAATAAAAGAGAGATTTCCATGACTGGGAATGACTGTTCAGGGTGTTAAACTGATCAAAAGTCAGAGTTTCTAGTTTCTCCTTTAGGGTTTTAGCCTGAACTATCGAGTTAGTGTGTAACATTTGAAGTTTGTTCAGAGAAAAGGCTGACGGGGAAAATTCCCTTACAAATGTGACAAGAACGTCCCACGGAAGGAGCCAGCTGCCTGCCTTCCACGGGACCCAGGTCACTGGATGGTTCCCCATGTTCGATCACAGTAGAACCACATTTTACATAAAGAAAAAAATGCTTCAAAAGAAATTTATTGATGTTAAGGTGTGGAAGAAAAACAAGAGGAAACTTTGCTGGAACTCCAAAGTATGGTAAAAAACAACAACAACAACAACACGCTAAGCGTACATTACAACCTGGTTTAATCAGGCTGTAATGTACAGACCTGGTTCCAACTGATCCGGCGGAACATGTCAATGCGCTCCTTTCGTGCCTTTTCTTGTCAGTCTGTCTGAATCAGCGTTTAAACATCCTCGACCCTGTTTACAAGCTTCCCAGGGAGAGTCATTGGGCCTGATCAACCAATCAGAGATGGGCTCTGGAAACATAAAACTGTTGCACAGCGTATGCACCAAATATGAATCTACTCCTTTTTTTTTTACACATGCCATGTTGTGCAGGTTCTCGCTTTCCTGGTTTTCGACATGGAGTCTATCCGTTGATGAAAAAAAAAAGTCATACATGAATCATTTCTTAAAGCTATGAAAAGATTCAGAGACAGATAGATGTAGCAATTTTTAAAATAGCATATAAAGTTAATTGACTTTAAAGGACATGTTGACGCATGTTGACATCCAAAGACAATTTTTGATCAGACCACCATAACACGGCCGAAAAAAGCTTGATGTCTTAAAACATTTGGGATGTCAGATGCTAATTTAGTGGAAGATATTAAATGTGTGTGAAAGATGAAATATGAAGTGCTTGCATCCACTACATCTATCACATAAAATTCCAATAAAATACATCAACATCTGTGGTTGTAATAAGACATAACGGAGCTGGTTCAAGCAGGTTGAAAGCCTTTTCTGATACAGAAATGCATTACCTGTTTATCACTAAATTCCAGTAGCACACTAGGTTATCCTTGCGTTTTTATGGCGGTTATTGAATCTAAACCAGGGTTTCCAGGTATTCTGATTGGAACTTTTCACAGTAAAAAAAATCAACCTTGCCTGACATCACTTGCTACTTTTTCTAAAATGTATTTGCAAAGAAAATGATTTACAACTAGAGTCAGGATTAAATGGTCTAAAGAAACATCTCACTTAGTAAAAAATATTGATTCAGAAGTTATGAAAGCAGTTTGAGTGTGAGCAGCCTGACCCCTGCTGGTGAATGGATGTTAGGGCCGTGGCCATTGAGATTAAAGTTCTAATGCTTTTTTTTTGTGTTTTTTGCTCTTCAGTTTTCAGCAACCTGCTCCAGAAGAGCTAGATCCTCATCTAGATGTTGATCCCACTTTCCAGCCAACAGCCTTAAGACGTATTTGGTTCGGAAAGGAACCACAAGTTCCACTAATGCAGAACAAAATGACAGCCATCTTTATTTTTTTTTTACTTCCTCTCAGCTTCAGCAAAGATCAGAATTAAGTTTTCTGTAAGGGTGTCAGGGCTTTTATGTTAATGTATTTTAGCTTTGTGTAACTGTTGTAAGTTTTGTACTCTTTGGTTCCTTTTCATGCCTGTCAACCTGTTAGTTTCATGCAACGAGTCATAGGGGGGATCTGTTTGCTCCAGTATGCTCTGTGAAAACTGTCCCTTGCTTGCATTGGGAAAGGACCTCGATGTCTGTTGGCTCAGGTTTACTGTTACTCCACTCCACTCACATCCCAAATGATCCAAAGGTGAGGACAACGGAGGTGAATGGTTGGAAATGATTTGTTGGGGGAAAATAATTTTTGTTATTTAAAGAAAAGAACCGTAGAGCACTCAGTATGACGGGAGTTCTGAGACAAACATGTTGAACATGAGAAATCACATAAGTCTGCTTGTTGAGATGTGTTTAGTTTTCTAAACTGTTGGTCACAAGTGTTGTAATTATGTAGCTGGGTGGCATCCAGCTGAAGGAGCTTTCAAGTAAACTGCTGATATAAACAAGGGCTTAATGAAAATGCACAGACTAGATGTACAGAATTAGGTTTTCTACGCGTGAGTGATCTTTGACCTGTTAGAAACGCACAGAGAACTCTACCAAAGCTTTGTGCTGTTTGATATGGATAGCCTTGGTTGCCTTGCTAGCCTTACGCACTTTTTCTGGTTGTTTTTCTTTTAATATAACGTCCTGAACCGTTTACATTGTTTCCTGGTAAAATTCAACATATCAAACTGGACACGGTAGATTGGTCCTTTTGAAAGTTTGTTCTGCTTATTCAAAACATAGAACCACTTGTTTTTATTTTCCTTTCCTTGAGCAGTTTCTGCTTTGCTGTTTTGCTTTCAAAGGGACCCGACATGAACGGTGTCCATGTCGGGTCCCTTTGAAATTACACTGGCACGATGAGCTTAATTCTCTGTGGCGTCCACATAAGGATTAACCTGACAAAAAGGGGTGTTCAATTATAGAATGTTTTCTTTGTGAAATACTAAAACAAGCCGCATCTCAATGTGTTGTAAATTATCCACCCCGTTAAATTTATTTCTATGCTTCATTGACGTTCACTGTTCGCTACAATGATTTCAGTTTGAAAGTGTTTTTTGTTGTTGTTGAAGTTTTGTCTATTTTACAAATAATGACTTTGGGCAGGTCTGTTACATGAATACTAAATGCATGATTTCTCTGTTAGGGGATTTCTGGTGTGTATATGTTTTTAATAAAGTGTTGTTGGACCCTCTCTTGGTGTTGTGTGACTACATCAGAAGATCTGGCAGGAGGGTGTGGGTTACAGCCACTGCGGGTCTTTTGATCCCCTTATTGCCAAGGTATAAAAACGATTCAAGGGTAAGGGTTGTCTCACCAATTTGTATTGTGACATCTTTTTACGTTGCCCTGCTCATATTTTCAAAGCCCTTGGACATTTTCATATTTTGTTATGTCACAGCAAACCTTTATTTATGTTGCTAGGAGTGTATGTGATATACCAAGGCAGAATAAAGGATTATTGTGAAGCAGAAGGAAAAATATACATAAATTCATTCTTTTGATTAATAAAAATTATTTAAATTGTTTTTTTTTTGTTTGTTTGTCAATGAACAATGTCATGAACACCAAGGAAACATTGTGGTGGGTTAGAGTTGCTGTGGTGAAGCCTTTCTTCTGCAGGGACAGAGCAGATGGGGAAAAGGATGAACCTAAATATAGAGGGTTCCCACACAGTCTGGGAGAGTATGGGAAAAAACGGATAATGGAAAAGATTTAATTTTCCAGATTTGATTTCCTATCCAGTTATCTGAACGTTTATAAACGTTTATAAAATGTCTGTTATACAGCCAGAGCCACAATGGAATAATTTAGATCAAAACATAGTCATGTGCTCGTGTGGATCAGTCAATGTCCAGACCTAGCTCTAACCGAGACTCTGTGGAAAGATTTAAAATACATGAAATATTGGAAATGCAACAGTTTGTCTCCAGAACCCAGCAGAAAGTTTAACTTTATCCTTTAAGATCTGTATAAAGAAATAAAGCTTTCTCTTACTAAAATGAAGAACTGTCTTTCAGGTTTGTTGTCTGAGCTAAAATTAATTGTTCTGGCTTCACATCAACAGCTGTCATCAACCTAAACCATATGCCACGGGGGTGTAGAGTAAGTTCTATTTATAATTACTCGTGCCATTCGGTCAAGGAGCAGCCATATCTTCAGAGAAAGGTCAGATCAACAAAACTTAGCAATCAGATAAGAGGGATGTTGAGCAGAGAGGGAACAGCGATGTTAAAGGTAACTCTGAAGGAGCTGCAAAGCTTCCCAGCAGACAATGGAGTGCTTCTGTGCTTTGCAATTTTAAGACTTTTTAACAGTAGGGATCCTACCATCATGCCAAAAAAAACTAGAAAGTGTAGGTGAACCTGACCTACATCCAAAACACTGTGTAGCAGACAACTAACGCTGCACATCACCCTGAACACACCATCCCCTCAGTGGTGGTGGTAGCATCTGGCTTTGGCAATGGTATTCTTTAGCAGGGCCAGGGATGTTGGCCAAAGTTGATGGTGGAGATGGATGGAGCTAAATCTCAAAAACCAGAGAAGAAAATATTGGAAGCTACAGAAGACTTGAGACTGGGGTGAGGGTTCACCTTCCAGCAGGACAACCACCCTAAACAGAGCTGATATGGATAGTTTAGATCATGGTGGAATCATGTTTTATCATGCCCTAGTCAAAGTCCAGACCTAAATCCACCTGAAAATATCTTGCAGCAATTGAAAAGTGATGTTAACAGGCCTTCTCCATCCAATCTCACTGAGCTTGAATTGTTTTCTAAAGTAAAATGGGCAGGAAGTTCAGTCTCTGTATGTGCAAAGCTTGGTCTATAAATATAACATAAGATCTCAAAAAAATACATAAAAGGTGGTGATTTATTAGGTGTTAAGATATGAAAAGGTTAAAGAGGAATACATGTTCTTGCAAGGCACTATATTTTTGAGACTCATGCCTCGCAGCGGTTGTAGGCTATTTGCTCCTGATTGATGTGGAAAATGAAAATCAACACTCTTCTGAGTTGGTTATCAGCAGAGTGGGACCGTTGCACAATCCTTGTTGCTGAGCCCCTTTCCTACTAGTTGAATGACCAGTTGGGCAAACACATCAGCGGCTAGAAGCAGCGGGCTTCTGTCTCATGCTTTGCGCCACAATTAAACGCAGACTGAGGTGTGACTTCACAGTGCAGTGGCAGCTATATGCTCACAGTGAGGCTTTAGGAAGTGACCCAGATCTAGCTGGTGGACAGGTGCACCCTCGTGGTCTATTGTTCTGAGGTTGCTGCTCAGGATCTTCGCCCTGCAGGCATAGGATACAACTTGGCTCCCCTGTGGACAAGTAAAGCTGCAGGATTTGGAAGTGACTGAAAACAAGAAATGTCAGGTAGGAACCTACTTTTCAAATAAATGATGGACTCTAAGGTGTTTGATGTCAGATTCCACAAATATCTTCCAGTTTATGGACTCAGCCTGCTTTAAAATGAACAAATGAAAAATGTTCTTTTATAAGCCGCTGCATGCTTTCAGCTCACTGCTACTCAGCCGCCAACTCTGTGATATTAAATTATTAACAGCATGCTGGAGTAGCTCATTTGGAAGGGGAACAGACTCTAACGCTTCTTCAGCTTCAGATCAAAAAGGCAGCGAGTGAAATCTAATTCTGTCCTCAGGCAGAAGGTTACGTGCCTCCACATCACGCTGCAGGCCTGGATTATGGAGCTGCTCATTCCACACCTGCTACATCTGGTCACATAGCTGAACAATGGCGGAGAGAATCTCATGAGAACAATCAACCCATATCTCTTTTGGTTGTTTTCTGTGTAAATATAGCCTTTGATGGACGAACCTCGAGATATTTACACAAGCTCAGATTCTTTCATCTCTCTGTTCTGGCTGCAGCCGGCGAGGCCTTCGTTACCCTGGCCGCCTCGGACTCCTACTGCCAGGGAGCAACGGTGGTGGCCAGGAGTTTGAGACGGCACGGAACAACTCGTCGCTTAGTCGTCATGGTCACGCCCAACATCTCTGAGAAGTCCAGGTGCGGACCCATTCCTTTCTGATGTTGAGCTCCAGTTAGCCTTTCTGCTCTGGTCTTGTCCAAAATGTACTTATTTATCAATAGGTCTGTTGTTAGAACACCAACATTTGTTTTTGCAAGGTAGCTTTTTGGTTATGTTCCTTGGATATGAAACAGAGCAACCAGATAACAGAGGTTGTCATAATCGACATTATTTTGGTGAATACTGAAATTGCGGTTTTTAACACATTTACTCACTGTGTTTGTTTACACTCCCGGCACCTTAAAGAACAAAATGAAAGCATACATGTAAAACAGACTGGCCAAGATATTTTAATAATCGTTTTTTGTTTAATAAATCAGACTGCCCTTTGACCTAAACATTTGTTAATTCAACTGCAACACCCTTAGGGGGAGATGTAGCGAATTGACTTACTGACCCACTGAACTCCTTTTGACCAGAAAAGCCTTGGAGAACGTCTTTGATGAGGTCATCACAGTGGATATGAAGAACAGTGAAGACCAGCTCCATCTGGCCCTGCTGGGACGTCCTGAGCTAGGCATCACCTTCACTAAGATCCACTGCTGGAATCTGACTCAGTACAGCAAATGTGTCTTCCTGGATGCTGATACACTGGTGAGTTCAGTATATGGGTACAATTCACTCGCAGGGCTTCCGCCCACCTTAAGTTTCAGCGGTGTGTGAAGATACGCTTTTGCTCTTGGACTTTCTTTGCATGTGATACAGTATTTGGAACCGGATCTCTGACTAGGCCAGGCTACCACAATAACTCTAACCTTAGGATCAGACACAATAGGAATAATTCTAGAAGTATAGGTGCTAGACAATTGGTAATGGTGTCTACCCCTATTTTTGGAGGGGTGGTGAAGACCCGATGTGTCTTTAACTGCACCTCGGATTCAGTAGGAGCAGCCTATAGGGTGACCACCTGCTAATAAGCCCAAGGGGGGACAAGGGGTATGTTTCTGAGGGACAAAGGGGACACTGCTTGGCGCGGCGGTGCCCCCACCTCACGGGCAGACTCACTGATAGTGGTTTACACATTTCTAGCACATACCACCTTACATGGTATATTAATAATGCCCTATTCCCATAAACATGTGTAATTGCTGATGTATGCTCAGGAATAGGCCAACCAATGTGTATTTCTTTCTAAATAAAAATTCATAATACGTTGAACATTCAATGAACAGATGCACTTCCAATTCCGATTTACTTTAGCTATTTAATTTTATTTATTTTTCATTACAATTTATTCACTTTAAATAAATTATAATTTAAAATTAAAGGATTAACAGGAATTGTAGTTGCTCTACACCACAGGAACTGTAAAAAAGTCTTAACTCACGACTCCAGAGGTTCACAGAACGAGAAGGGGGAGGAAGGATGGTGAACTTGGATGTTGGTAAAGGCAGGCGCAGGAAAAAAAAAACTGTTCAGTGTTCTGGGGACACTTTTAGGACTTTGGGGTCACCTTTAGGACTCAAACCTTTTCAAACCAAAACACGAAGTGGGCAGAATATTTAGATGTCCACTTATAACATCAGTTTAATCCAAAACATTACAAAATTAACTGACCAGCAATCTAATCACAACGAGCCAACAGCCAGGATGTTTCTGAATCAGATGATTCATTAGTCTACCTTCCATAAGGTCGCTGCTGCATGACTGAAGGCTTCCCCTGGAGCCGCAGCACCAGAGTGCTCCGGTCGTCTCGGTAGAGCCGGTTGATGCAGTCAGGATCCAGCAGCGTCAACGTCGGACTAGTTTTGGCTTGAACGGCCATCAGCCTCCATGAATACCAGGTTATCCTCGTTGATATTTATTAACACCGATTCAACTTTTTCACTGCGGACTGGAGGTTCGCTTCGGTAAAGTCGCACTGCAGAGCCGTCCGCACCAAGTGACACAAACAGGTTAAAATGTCCTCGTACGTTATGAGGCACTTCTTCATGTCATCTTCTCAGTCATGAATAGTTTGAAGCTGTGGCCATAGTTACTTCGTCGTTCGAAAATAAGGTGGATAGAGCGACCAACTTTTTTTTGAGAAAGCATTGATTATGCGTGACACGGTCTCAATTTGCGGGACGCATGAATTGGGCTTCAAACGCTGTGCGCGCACGCGCTTCGCGGGACGGGTGGTCACCCTAGCAGCCTAGCTCCTGGTTCTGGAATAGTGGACCAGTGCCCGTATTTACAAAGAATCCTAAGTCTAAAAGTAGCTTGTGACGTAATTTTAGCAAAAATCTTAGAATTTTCTGAATTTTCTTAGAATCCTACCCCAGTAAGATAAAAGTTATTCGCAAAGCATCTTAGGCCTTCAGAGAGCTGCTAAAGTGACACAATGTTAGAAGTAGTCAGGAGGACTTTTAGCGAGCCTAAGAGTGTGTTAAGCAGGGACAATGGAGAAAATAGAGAGAGATGTTTGGCTGATCCACCACCTAGAAAGTGGAGGAAATGACCACATAAACCTATTTAACAATCATGCAATTATAATATGTAGATAAGATAAACTTAAATAAAATGTGTTGCTGTATTTTACCCAAACATATTGTCTTGCTTCACAAATCAGAGCTGTGCTGCCATGTTTCAAGTAATGAGAGTCTCACCTGGTTTGTAACAAGCCAAATTTGACCTTTTCTAACTCTATTTTCATGAACTGAAAAATCTAAGATCCTACCTCGCAGAGTCTGAAATGCAGCTCCTTGTTTTTTGTGTTTTTAATTTCGCAGTCTGCCCCAGAGTAAATGTGCTGAAACATTGAGTCCCAGAAAGGGTGGGAGCATCTTCCATCTGTCAGACTGTAGCTTTGTGAAAATAGATACTGCTAAACCCTAACCAGATTGATAGGCAGCAGCGAATCCAGTCCTGTGTTCATCGTTGAGATGTTTCTTTCTTGGAATTTGGTTAAAACACATCTTAATTCTTCAGACCAGGAAACTACCAAGTTTTCTGTTTCTATAGAGCTTTTGACACTGGGTAATTGTGGGTCCTTCAAGGCTTTGGTCTGCGCTTCTCTAAATTATAATGGAAACACTCAGCCCTGGTCAAACCTTTGATGTTGACTATTCTAAGCATGCCCGCCGACAGGGGGGGACAAACGGGTCAGTTGTCCCAGGCCCAGGACAGAGGGGGGGCCCAAAACTGACACTCTGTCTGACCATTAAACTCATAGACATCATATACGTAGACGCGTCGTTGGGCGGGTTCCGCCTATGCTGCGATGCGTCAGAGCGTCCGCCATGTTAAATGTGGCATATCTGCAGTTACTCAGTCACTTAAACAGTATCAGAGGGACTTTAATCTCAGAATATACTTTTTATTCGTAATATTTTTATTTTTGTAATATTACAAGTTTATTTTCGTATCCCTTTAGCTTCATTGTCCTGAATTTATTCTCGTAAAGAATAAAAATAATTAAAATAATCTAACCTGGCCCTATTACTCCAGGAGTGAAATAATTCTGCAAACTGTGACTATTCTGGAAATGTTCCCTATTAATTCTCATAATATGACGTTTTCTCATAACATTACCACTTTTATGTTTTTTGTTTTTTTACTTTATTGTCCTAGGACTTTTTTTCTCATATTAGTAATTTTACCTCTTTAATACTCACCCAAAAAGTCTGTACCATCTAATGTAGAACAGATTACTGGATCAATGTGTGCTTCTGTGCTTTTTTGTCTCTCTTGTTGTGTCTCTGCTCTGTCTTCTGTAACCCCCAGTCGGTCGAGGCAGATGACCGTTCATACTGAGCCCGGTTCTGCCGGAGGTTTTCCTTCCCGTTAATGGGGAGTTTATCTTCCCACTGTCGCTTCATGCTTGCTCAGTATGAGGGATTGCTGCAAAGCCATGTACAATGCAGACGACTCTCCCTGTGGCTCTACGCTTCCCCAGGAGTGAATGCTGCTTGTCGGGACTTTGATGCAATCAACTGGTTTCCTTATATAGGAACATTTTTGACCAATCTGTATAATCTGACCCAATCTGTATAATATGATTGAATTTAACTTTGTAAAGTGCCTTGAGATGACATGTTTCATGAATTGGCGCTATATAAATAAAATTTAATTGAATTGAATATATATATATAATCACACAGCTATTTATTTGGCTTATTTATAATACTTGAAAATCTATATATGCACATCTATTTTCTAGCTAAAAACCTTGAAAAAGAATGGTCTTGCACAGCTTTTTTCTAGTGTTGCCACTCTGCAGCTTCAGTGTGTCCAGTTTTGCAACATGGTGTAGTCTTAGTTTATAGAAGGCAGATACAAGTAGTGAAATCAGCCCGAATACATTTCCATGCAGCACAGGAATGAGGCATCTTTGATCCACGTTCACTACAACAGAACTTAACTTTTTTCTGCCACATACAATATGGCGGTGACGTTGACGTGCGAACCTGCGCCCAACGACGCGTCTACGTATATGATGTCTATGATTAAACTGGTCAGAGTGTCAGTCAGCGCGCAGCAGCTTCACCAACGTCTCCGCATTTGTGTCACGGCACTTTGCTGCTCCCCCTCCCCTCTCGTACATGGCTCAGCGGCGCCAGCCAATCAGCACGCAGGCTCAGCCTGGCCCGCCCACTCAGCTCTATCTCCACTCAACACACACTGCTGCTCAGACTCGTAGAGAGACCGCTGGAGCCGAAAAACATGAAGAGGGAAAGAAGCGCAGTTTGGCTATATTTTAATACCGTAAATTAAATCAAGCTGTATGTTTTGTAAAAAGCCGTTTAAATTCAGTGGAAACACAACAAATGTATATAAGCACGTGAAAAACCATGAGCAAGAAAACGTTGAGCGACAGAAACTGAGAGAGGAGACGAAACTTCTCTCATTGCCCCGACAGACCCAGACCCACAGACTGACGTCACTGATTTAGGCGTGCTATGAGGTAAGATCACTTTCAAAATAGACTTGTACATAAAAGGTCAGTTGTGTGCATATTAGTCAGAAGTTGTGCATAACAAACATTTGTAAATTCATAATAATTGAAATCGCATTCAAAAGATATAACATACAGTTTAAATAGTTACAACTTCAATAACTAATATATACAAATTTCAAGTTTAAATTTGTGCTTTATTCTTCATGAACACAAACAGCAGCGGCTGCTTGAGAATACGGATTTTTTCTTTGAGAATACAAATTCACAACAGTGGTCTGACGTCACGGTTTCCAAGGCTGGTTAATGGAGCACAGAGTGCGGCGATAGGAGCCGCGCATGCGTTCTTCTGACTGACCGCTTTCCCAGAATGCACCGCGGCCGACGCAGCTTGATTCGAGACATCGCAAACAGAACTCACAGTGGTAAGTTAAAAATTCCCTTTTCTGCTGCTGTTGTTCTTCAAAAGTATGTTTTCAGATCGTTTGAGGCGAGAATGTTATACTTTTAAGCTTCCCTATGTGGCCTGTTTACAGAGTTAGAGTGTAATAAAAAAAAAAAAAGTCAGACGCTGAGCGGAGCAGAGTGACCCGCAGACCACCGAGGGTAACCGCAGCCAGGGCTGATGTTAGTCCGTCTGTAGTAGACTTATGTCGGCCTAGTAGTGTGCGTAGTACCGCTGGTTCTGATTTATTTGTTTTGTGCTTATCTGACTGACGTGTGTTGCTTTATTAACTCAATACTTGCTGGAATCGGGTCGGGTGCAATGTGTAACGGGTAGCAGTGGAGGGCGGGGACCTTGGCGTTCCGATCCTCGGCTGCAGAAGCTGGCTCTTGGGACGTGGAATGTCACCTCTCTGGTGGGGAAGGAGCCTGAGCTTGTGCGCGAGGTTGAGAGGTTCCGACTAGAGATAGTCGGACTCACCTCGACGCGCCGCTCTGGCTCCGGAACCAGTCTCCTTGAGAGGGGCTGGACATTCTTCCACTCTGGAGTTGCCCATGGTGAGAGGCGCCGAGCTGGGGTTGGCATACTTGTTGCCCCCCATCTCGGTGCCTGCACGTTGGGGTTTTCCCCGGTGAACGAGAGGGTGGCCTCCCTCCGCATCCGTGTGGGGGGACGGGTTCTGACTGTTGTTTGCGCTTATGCGCCAAACAGCAGTTCAGATTACCCACCCTTTTTGGAGTCCTTGGAAGGGGTACTGGAGAGTGCCCCTCCTGGGGACTCCCTCGTTTTGCTGGGGGACTTCAACGCTCACGTGGGCAATGACAGTGGGACCTGGAGGGGCGTGGTTGGGAGGAATGGCCCACCTGATCTGAACTCGAGTGGTGTTTTGTTGTTGGACTTCTGTGCTCGTCATGGATTGTCCATCACAAACACCATGTTCAAGCATAAGGGTGTCCATATGTGCTCTTGGCACCAGGACACCCTAGGTCGCAGTTCAATGATCGACTTTGTTGTCGTTTCATCTGACCTGCGGCCGCATGTCTTGGACACTCGGGTGAAGAGAGGGGCGGAGCTCTCCACCGACCACTACCTGGTGGTGAGTTGGTTCCGATGGCGGGGGAGGAAGCCGGTCCGACCGGGCAGGCCCAAACGTACTGTGAGGGTTTGCTGGGAACGTCTGGCGGAGTCCCCTGTGAGGCGGAGCTTTAACTCCCACCTCCGGGAGAACTTTAAACACGTCCCGAGGGAGGCGGGGGACATTGAGTCTGAATGGACCATGTTCCACGCCTCTATTGCTGAGGCGGCTAGTCGGAGCTGTGGCCGCAAGGTTGTCGGTGCATGTCGTGGCGGCAACCCTCGAACCCGCTGGTGGACACCAGCGGTGAGGGAAGCCGTCAAGCTGAAGAAGGAGTCCTACCGGGCTTTTTTGGCCTGTGGGACTCCGGAAGCAGCTGATGTGTACCGGCAGTCGAAGCGGCAGGCGGCTCGGCTGGTCGCCGAGGCAAAAACTCGGGCGTGGGAAGAGTTCGGAGAGGCCATGGAGAAAGACTTCCGTACGGCTTCGAAGCGATTCTGGTCCACCATCCGGCGTCTCAGGAGGGGGAAGCAGTGCAGTACCAACACTGTTTACAGTGGGGGTGGTGTGCTGCTGACCTCGACTCGGGACGTCGTGCGTCGGTGGGCGGAATACTTCGAAGACCTCCTTAATCCCACCAACACGTCTTCCATTGAGGAAGCAGAGCCTGAGGACTCTGGGTCGGGTTCTCCCATCTCTGGTGCTGAGGTTGCCGAGGTTGTTAAAAAGCTCCTCGGTGGCAAGGCTCCGGGGGTGGATGAGATTCGCCCTGAGTACCTTAAGGCTCTGGATGTTGTGGGGCTGTGTTGGTTAACGCGGCTCTGCAGCATTGCGTGGACATCGGGGGCAGTTCCCCTGGATTGGCAGACTGGGGTGGTGGTCCCCCTATTTAAAAAGGGGGACCGGAGGGTGTGTTCCAATTACAGAGGGATCACACTCTTAAGCCTCCCTGGTAAGGTCTATTCAGGGGTTCTGGAAAGGAGGGTCCGTCGGATAGTCGAATCTCGGATTCAGGAAGAGCAGTGTGGTTTTCGTCCTGGCCGTGGAACACTGGACCAGCTCTACACCCTCAGCAGGATTCTTGAGGGGGCATGGGAGTTTGCCCAACCAGTCTACATGTGCTTTGTGGATCTGGAGAAGGCATTCGACCGTGTCCCCCGGGGGATCCTGTGGGGGGTACTCCGGGAGTATGGAGTACCGGACCCTTTAATAAGGGCTGTCAGGTCTCTGTACGACCGGTGTCAGAGTCTGGTCCGCATTGCCGGCAGTAAGTCGGACTCGTTTCCGGTGAGAGTTGGACTCCGCCAAGGCTGCCCTTTGTCACCGATTCTGTTCATAACTTTTATGGACAGAATTTCTAGGCGCAGCCAAGGTGTTGAGGGGATCCGCTTTGGTGGCCTTAGGATTGCGTCTCTGCTATTCGCGGATGACGTGGTCCTATTGGCTTCATCAGGGCGTGATCTACAGCTCTCACTGGAGCGGTTCGCAGCCGAGTGCGAAGCGGCCGGGATGAAAATCAGTGCCTCCAAATCCGAGACCATGGTCTTGAACCGGAAAAGGGTAGAGTGCCTTCTCCGGGTTGGGGAGGATGTCCTGCCCCTAGTGGAGGAGTTCAAGTATCTTGGGGTCTTGTTCACGAATGAGGGGAAGATGGAGCGGGAGATCGACAGGCGGATTGGTGCAGCGTCTGCTGTGAAGCGGGCGCTGTACCGATCCGTTGTGGTGAAGAGAGAGCTGAGCCAAAAGGCGAAGCTCTCGATTTACCGGTCGATCTACGTTCCTACCCTCATCTATGGTCACGAGCTTTGGGTCGTGACCGAAAGAACGAGATCCCGGATACAAGCGGCTGAAATGAGTTTTCTCCGTAGTGTGTCTGGGCTCTCCCTTAGAGATAGGGTGAGGAGCTCAGTCATCCGGGGAGGACTCAGAGTAGAGCCGCTGCTCCTCCATGTCGAGAGGAGCCAGTTGAGGTGGCTCGGGCATCTGGTCAGGATGCCTCCTGGACGCCTCCCTGGAGAGGTGTTCCGGGCACGTCCCACCGGGAGGAGACCCAGGGGAAGACCCAGGACACGCTGGAGGGACTATGTCTCCCGGCTGGCCTGGGAACGCCTTGGGATTCCTCCTGAGGAGCTGGCCCAAGTGGCTGGGGAGAGGGACGTCTGGGCCTCCCTACTGAAGCTGCTACCCCCGCGACCCGACCCCGGATAAGCGGAAGACAACGGACGGACGGACTTGCTGGAATAAATTGTAAATGTCTCCCAACGATGACAGCAGCATATAAAATCTATAAATAAATAAAATCTATAAATGTTTTTCCTATCTAAGTGAGTTTCTTCTGAGTGAGGACACGAAGAATTGAGAGGAGAAAGAGGGAAAGAAAACAATAATAACAGTATATGAAAAAAAACAGACATTTATTTTATACAAATGTTTTATCTTTGGAACAGAATGAAGGTGTAATATATTCAACAAATTATTAACAGTTACTAGCATGGTTTAAAATAAAGAAATAACTTCTATTAACATCTTAAACAAATAGACAAGGCCTACAAACATACAATTAAAAAATAGTTGGAATGGAAATTAATTTACTGATTATTTAATGTACTTTTACAGGTGGTGAAAAAATGAAATGGACCAGCATGTGTACATGACTACAACTGATCTAGGTTAGGTCAGATTTAGTCATGTTCACTTAAACATGCAGCCAGCTGGAGCAGCTCCCTGTCTTCAGCCGCCGGATGGACGTCCTCCTCTGGGTCAACCTCCTCGTCCTCCACGTCAAGCTGGTCCCCTGCCTCTATACAAATATTGTGGAGGAGGCAGCAGGCGGTGATTACCTTTGGGGCAAACGTCGGGTGGACTTCCAGCGCCCTTAAGAAGATGGAACGCCACCGTGTCTTCAGACCACCAAAGGCGCGCTCAATGATGTTTCTTGCCTTGGCGTGGTGCCTGTTGTAGCGTGCCTCCACTTGACCTGTACCAAATATAAAATTAACTTGTAATTTAGGTAATATGCTGATATGTCTTAATCTTCTATCCAATTAATATAATCTATGTATCAATTGTGTGTCATTGTTGGCTCTATTTAAGGACAAGAAGGTAAGAGATCTTACTGGCAAGCTGTTTCCCTATAAGGATGCACCGCAGGTCAGCCAGTGGCCATCCATGGGCAGCAGCTGAAGGAGGAGGACGATGGTAGCCCTGTTTAGCTTGAAGGCTGGTTTCAGGTCCCCTTCATTAAAAAATATTTGGAGGATTGGCACAGAGGTGTTTATCCTCACATATTTTGTTTCTGTTTCTTCCTGTAAATAAAAAATGCCAAATGTTACCATAATTGTTTTTTCAATTCTCACCTTTTCACAGCATAAAACTATAAATGCTCTGGTATTTTTACCATTTCACTGAAAGAATAAGCTGAACTAACTGCACATAATTTATAGATTAATCACTGTAAAGGTGGGCAGACATAGAAATGACTTTTCCTTTCTTAATGATCAATGCTGTGAAGGTCAGTAGGTGCAACAAAATAGATTAACCCTACTGCCATACTGTTACTAATATATTAAAATTGTGTTTTCATTTTAATTATTTAGAGAAATAGTCACAATTTCAACGTGATCACATGTTTAATACCATCCTCAATGTTATTTTTAAAGATAAAAGTAGAAAACAGGCTGTCAATCTTAAAATACCTACCAGTTGGCTTAGTTGGGCGAGCAAAGCCTGCCTTCTGAGCCTCCTCTGCAGCATCAATCTTTCGACCAAAGCAACAACAATATTGCTCATATTGCTCATTTTGCTTCTACAAAGTGCTGATTTTTTAAAAAGATTTAATCGCCTCTACAACTACAACCAGTACAATTCTCAACAAAGAAATTCCCACTATTACTGGTTTTATACCCACAGTTCTGTAATTTTTTAGATATTTTTTAGGCTTTTTAAATATTAAAAATATTGTTTTAGAAATGTTTTCAATAAGATATGATGGTGTAGTGTATAGTTTTGAATGTTAAAGAAGTGCCAAAGAACTGTGCGTGTGATGACCTCACGAGTACACGAGTATACTTCTGTTCCAATACACAGAGATACGTGCTACGTGCTTGCGGTCTCGTCAAGTCCGATCTATGTTCTTGCCAAGACCGGACTTGAAGAGAACGCCAGTTCGTACTCGTATAGTACGCACGCGCGGCTCCTATCTTCGCACTCTGGGCTCCATTAACCAGCCTTGGAAACCGTGACGTCAGACCACTGTTGTGAATTCGTATTCTCAAAGAAAAAATCCGGATTCTCAAGCAGCCGCTGCTGTTTGTGTTCATGAAGAATAAAGCACAAATTTAAACTTGAAATTTGTATATATTAGTTATTGAAGTTATAACTATTTAAACTGTATGTTATATCTTTTGAATGCGATTTCAAATATTATGAGTTTACAAATGTTTGTTATGCACAAGTCCTGATAATATGCACACAACTGTCCTTTTATGTACAAGTCTATTTTGACAGTGATTTTACCTCATACGTTTCAGTCCTCCAGAGAACATCCAGGTAGATAAGAGTGGTGATCTTCAGCAGCAGTTCATGTTAACTTTCAAAGTAGATATTATCTATCATATGTTACTGGAGCCCACACAGAAAATGTAATTAAGACCTTGAAAGAACCCAGTACTTATATCCTATTAAAAAGTGTTATTTAAGATAAGGTAACATTAGCTAATCCTTTATTTATCCCACGACGGGGACATTTATAGGATTAAAGCAACAGGCAGGTGCACACAACACAGACAAAATTACATAAGGATTGAAAGATATAAGAGGTGGATTAGGAAAAAAACACTGAACAAAACATTATCATTATTATTATTATTATTTAATTGTAATAATAAAATAAAAATCACAAAACCCGAAAGGTCAACAGTTTCATGATACATCAAGCTTAGAGACTGGCTAATATACAGCAGGTCAAAAAAGGCCTTATTTTGGCTGCAGTGCTTGCTGTTCTCTGTTATGAAGAAAAGATCAACCAGTGCACTAAATTCAATAGATGGGTTGAAAATATCCAGTATAAAATACAGCGATTTCCAGGGCATGAAGTATACAGTTAAGTTGACTTTTTTTTTTGGTGTGTGTGTGTGTGTGTGTGTGTGTGTGTGTGTGTGTGTGTGTGTGTGTGTGGTGGCGGCGGCAGGTGTAGAGGGGGGGCCCAAAAAGACTGCGTTGTCCCGGGCCCTAGCAAAGCTGTCAGCTGGCCTGATTCTAAGTACTTCTACACTGCGATAACGCTTCTAAATCTGTCTGATATCCTCACAGGTGGTTGCCAAGTGGTCCGACAGTTTTTACCCAGGGGAAAAAAAAATCAGCATTTATCCACCTGCTTTAATTTCAACGCTGTGTCCTGTCCCTCTCAGGTCCTGTGCAACGTAGACGAGTTGTTCCAACGGGACGAGCTGTCAGCTGCTCCTGACCCCGGCTGGCCCGACTGCTTTAACTCCGGCGTATTTGTCTTCAGACCATCCAGCATCACCTACAGCAGCCTCCTGGATCATGCCCTGCACCACGGCAGCTTTGACGGTAATCCATGAGAACGTGTTTGGGCTCCGTGCAACAAAAAAAAAAGCAGAAGGCTGGCTTCTCTGAGTACTGATGTATCAGCTGAACATACCCATGCCCAAGTCTATCGCGATTTAACGGAGTCACTTGGTGCATTCAGTGCATAGAAAACTAAGAGAAATGTAAGTGCTACAAAAAGCGGTAGCGGGTTGTGCAACAGTTCTGGATGTCTCCTAGAAGTGGGAAAGTAATGTCATTGAAAGCGTCACGTCTAGATAACCAGCTCTTTGTTTAAAGGTGGTCCAGTAATTCGAGTTGAATGTTTGGTAGAATAAATAACATAGACATGAACAACTTAGAGAAGACGCATCTGTCTGTGTCTAATTTAAATGTTATTTCAGATTGTCCAGCTGTCCGTCAGTGTTTTATTATTTTCTTCTCTGCTGGAAGTACGATTAATTTGATATAAGGCCTCACAGGATGAGCTGTGATACCCTCTATTTTGGCTTCAGATCGCACTGATCACAGAGACAAATCTGTGTCAAAAGAGAACAAAACAGTATTTAACCTTTTATCACTGTCATCTATTATTAGGAGGAGATCAGGGTCTCTTAAACTCGTTCTTCAACAGTTGGAGTGTGGACGACATCAGCAAACACCTGCCGTTCATCTACAACCTGTGTGCCAGCTCTGTGTACAGCTACCTCCCTGCTTTCCAACAGTAAGTGTGTCTCTGGCACGTTTTTTATCTGATGCACCTGGTTCATATAACGCTAAGCCTAGTTGCCTTTTTTTAATCATATGGCTTTTCCTTCAATAAGATGAGCTCTATAAACGTATTCAGTCACATTCCACGTTTCTAATACTCACAAAGTGAAAATGAAATATTATAAATAGTTTCTAAATCACAGTCCCACCCTACTTCAGCTTTTAGCAGATTCACTCCAACTCATTCTGTGGAACGCTGGGAGTGTTGTGTTTTCATTATTTGCAGACATCCTCATCATTGACAGAAATAAAAGCTTGAAAACCTCTGTCTGTGTGTAATTAATCTTAATCTATATAGTAGATTCCTTTGTCACTGAAAGAAATAGACTTTTCAGCAATGACAAGGTGGGTGGGGGATGTTATGATCTAGAGTTAACAAAACTTTTAATTGGTGTTGCCTTTAGGTACAGCCTGAACGTAACCAGTATAACTGTGTTGTTTTTTTGCCACATCCAATTCGTCCAGTCCTTGATTGAAATCTGTAGACGTATAGCGAAAAAAACTACTGAGGTGTAGCCTTGTGTGATTTTGTTGTAAAACGTTTTCTATGTAACTGTGTGATTCTTAGTTACTGGTCACCCACTGATGGCTGTGGTGAAGATTCTGTGTTTCTCCCTGCAGGTTCGGCCACCATGCAAAGATAGTCCACTTTGCAGGAGCTGCGAAGCCTTGGAGCTCACAGAGAGAGGACTGCCACTCGCATGTTATGGAACAGTTTGAGTCTTTGTGGTGGAAGGAATACCACTGTCGCACAACGCCATCCTTTGCAGACACTCAGCCCACTCCAAGTAGAACGAAACAGCAGGTACGCTTATTCAGGCACTGGAACTTGCAGACTCTCCTTCTGAGCACAGCAGAGGAGGCAGTCCTGCAGACAGTAGGACTGTGTTACGGTGCAGCAACGGTGAATGAGTGGCATCTACATGATAAACCCAATGTGTGGTCCAAAGTTAACACTGTACGGAAAACACCGTCCCTGCGGCGACATATGGTGTCTGCATCTTGCCGTGGGGATCCTTTTCTTGAGCGCGAAAACCCAGAGAGATGGCGCTAAATCAAGGCAATCCTGGAAGAAAACCTGTTAGAGGCTGCAGAATACTTGAGACTGTTTGTTGTCATGTATATGCTGTAAAACATACTTTATATACTTTATACTGGGCATCGAGCAGTAAACCTGGTTGCAGAAAAATAGAATACTTTATAAAATTAGAGTCTTCATATTTGTTGTTTTAAACAGCTGTAGCCATGACTGGCAGACACTAAGCCTGTTCTCTATCCCTAAACTCTAAACTTGGCACAAACTTGGCAACTGAAGTTGATTCAGATTCTGTGAACATGCAGAATGACAGCTGATTCAGAAATATGGCTCTAATTCCTCTGATTTTGGATGCCAACATGATGCTACAACAAGCTTTTTTTTCTTTTCTTTGCAGATCCAAGAACACGAGGTCAGGATGCCATTCACGGGAAAATTGGATAGCTCACTGCTTGCATATTTTCCTTCATCCTCTGACAGCCTCCACTCGTACACTGAAGAGATCACGGTAAGATGACGCGCAGTGTTGTTGGCCTGCATCCCCTCTGAAAAACATGAATGTGTATTGCGCTAGAACGAGGTACGGATAACCGCTGAATCATAACCAAAACTTGATTTGACAACTTCCAAAGTCCCTGTGTGGAATAAAACGTCACTGAGGGGTGGAGTACACCAGGAACAGATTGCAGGTCCATCGCAGATCATGTTATCATTCAGAAATCACATTAACTGTATGTTCGGTAAAAGGTGAAATTCAACGGTGACATTTCCTTACAGAGCACATGGTACGTCTCGGTTCTTTGTGGCATGGTTTGAGTTTTGCTGGAATTCTCCAGCATTTTCTCCACAGCTCTTTGACACGCAAGAGGAAATGGCAATCGGCCAGCTGAAAGGCACTTTATCCTCTTTGATGAGAGAAAACAAAGGAAAGCAGCAAGGCTATAGACTTCTGAAAGCCCAAAATGTCTAGTCGGAGGCAGACAAATACATCTGTCTCTGAGCTGGACACAGGCCTGAGAAAATGCAATGGTTTTAACCAAGGGAAATCGAGTGATCAGCAGCTTGTCTATAAAAACCCCTGGGTTGAGGAACTGTGTGGAAAAATAAATTCTCACTTATCATCCCTTAAACTTTTTCTGTCATGTTCCAGCCAAAAACTTTATTGTTTTTTTATTGATGTTGATATTTAGGATTATCAAAATAAAGATGGCTTAATACAAAGGCTTTGGGCCTGATCTTCAAAAGGTTTCCTTGTATAAAAATGCACGCCAATTAATTAGCGTGTACAAAGCGACTCTTCATACCAGGTCCAAAATGATTTGTGTGTGTAAAAGGAGCGGAACAGCAGGCGCCTTTTTTTGCGCTTGCATCTCAGGTCATATTCTGATGACCAGACCGCACACATTTACGGGAGGAGGCTATGCAAATGTAATACATACTATCCGCAAAGCAAATGATCAAACCTTTAAGAAGACCTGTTATGCTTCCGTTTAAACAAGTTGGGTTATACAAAACATGTTAATTACATTTCACTCACAAAATCACTCTCAGATAATGATATTTCACCTACTCCATTCTGCCTATTTTCACATTCAGAATGAGCTGTTTTAGGGCTCTGCCGAATTTAGGCAAATAAGTTGTACCTGGCTGCGCCCCCCCCCCCCCCCCCCCCAAATATGTGTTTACATGCCCTTTATACACGTGAAAATGATTCCAAACAGATGCACTATGGTACAACTATACGTCTTTGACCCTGAGGCAGACCCAGAACCAGAAGTTGTAGAATCTCCTGCACAACCAGGTAACTAAAAGTAAGTAAAATCTTCTTGAAATTAATGCTGGTGAAGATTCTCAGTTATCCAGGTCATGGTCATTCCAAAAAAAGTAAAAAACAAGGCAACTGGACTTGTTATCCGTAGTAGAAGACGTTTCGCTTCTTCTCCAGGAAGTTTTCTCAATTCAAAAAGTCTGGAGTAATGTGGAGTAACCAGCTTTATACCAATGCCAAACAAAGGCCTTGTAATGGCTTAGATAACATGCAAATTCAACCGAAACAGGTCCACCCCTTAGTACCGAAAATTAATGTATTTTTCCTTGATTTGTGCAGCTAAATAATACTGTTTGCCAATGGAATGAGTATTTTCACCCCTAAAATAAGATAATTAGATACCCAGCACTTTAAATAAGATGACAGAGATTAATTGTTCTATTGGCAAATAGTCTTATTTACTTGCTCAAATCAAGGGAAAATACACTAATTTCAAGAAAATTTTACTTACTTTTAGTTACAGTGCTGCAGCAAGCGGTTTCTCAATGGTAAGTTTCTAAATGGACACGGGGTTATCAGTAGCTTGTGCTAAATGACAAATCGTGTTCATGATGAACAGCCATTGTACAGTAGATACAGTGGTAAAACCAGCAGATCAAGTGGGTGCCTGGATTCGGCTGGGTTTGCAAGGCAAGGGGCAGCGCCCGGCGATTGTGACACAATAATCGTGAGGTTTCTGAAATGGTTTGTTTTCCAGAAACCAACAAATCATTTACTTATCGCCAAAAACGGCTGTATGGTTTTTTTCTTTAGTGCTTTGAGTGTGAGGACTTCAGAACCAGGGTGAAGTGCTGTACTTTCGTAGTTTTAGCGAGGATGCTGGCTGCAGCGTTCTGGATCAGCTGCAGCTGTCTGACATTTCAAGGCAGGACCTGTGAAGACACTAGCAGATGCCACTTAAATTAAACAGTTGTGTAACTGAGTAGGGTGAGTTCAAAGATCTATACAATCTACCTCCATGCCGATTAGCCTGAGCGGACACAGTCACTCCAGTCCATCAGCACCCATAAACTTACTTCTACATCCAGTTCTGTCTAGATCTTTCTTTCAGTTGCTGCACCACACTGACCAGTAACATGACTTGCAATGTCTGAAGTTTCCCCATACAGATTGCTCTCCCCTGGAGGAGTCGCCAGTTCAGGAGGATGAGTCCCTGCCATCAGAGACAACAGACGTTAATGATCCACCTTCAGGAGCTGATGGGTTGGAGGACAGTAAAGGCACCACAGATACTAAGACTCAGCTGGTATGGGAACTTATCTCACTTGCCACATCTTTCTTGACTAAAGTCATCTCGAGACAGTTTACAGAACAAAGAAGTACAATTCAAAAAGGAGGGATAAAGGAAAGTTTGAGAAAATTTGACTACAGACTGAAATTAATGATGTTTCAGGTCAAACTTCATACAGCTGTAAACAAATGGGGGTTATGCCCTTGATTCAAAGAATCTCAGGGTTTCACCATTTTTGCTGTTTTCTGGAAATCTGTTCCTAATTGGTGGATCGTAAAAACTGAATTGGTTTGGCTTCTGGGGATATGGAGTACTGTTGAAACAGAATACCTGAGTGGTCTGGAAGCTTGATACAGCAAATCTTTAATGCACTAAGGTACTAAGGCACTCAGTGATTTATAAACTAAACTATTTTAAGTCTCTTCTTTGAGCCACTGGTAAGGACTTTAGAACTAGAGTGAAGTACTCTATTTTCTTAGTTTTAGCGAGGACACCAGCTGCAGCTGTTTGACATTTTAGGCAGGACCTGTGAAGACACTGGTGGTAATCAGTTTATCTAAAGGTTTTTAAGATCTCTCTGGGAGATTAATCTTTTGATCCTGGAAGAGTTCTTCAGGTGGAAAAAGGCAGACTTTGTAACTGTCTTTATGCCCCACTGAAGCATCCAGTCTGAGTCCATCAATCTGATTAGTAATCTCTGGCTGTATAACTGAAGCTGCATGCTGATTTTTGATCGCTCCTTCTTTGGTCCAAAATTAATTACTTGAATAGGAACGTTCCTGTTTTATAGCATTTTGTAATGGCCACTCCAAAACACTGTCTTTGTTTTTCTTAAGCCGCTTTTGTAACTGGTCTGGTGGAGGTCTTCCATTTGGAAGACCCATTTGTGCCAAAGCTTTAAAGAACTGATTGACGGCTTGACATTATGGCTTGTTTCCTAAGAAAAATCCTCAGAATGGCCAAAACCCTCAGTTTCACTTTCTCACTTTTCACTCTGTTTTAACAGATGAACGTCAAACCTTCAGACGTCTGATAATGGTCACTTCCTGATGTGTTGGGTGATTTCTTTAGATCTTTTAGTGAGGCGTTGCCTTAAAGGAGAAGTCCGGTCAAAATCAGAATTCAAACTGCTGAAAGTACTTTAAATATAAAACTACTACATACTGTGCAAAAAATTATAAGTTTTTTTAATTAATAATAATTCTCATTTAATCATGTTTATGTGGAGGAATCCATCTTGGTCAAGAATAGTACTGTCACCTCCCATTTTTTGACGTCACTCGGCGGACCCGCTGTTGAGCAAGTTTCAACGCTCTGTTTGTCACGGCGCACTATTTTCCAAGATCAAACTCAGTCGGGTCCTACAGTATATATCTATACACGCGTGTGTGTGTGTGTGTGTGTGTGTGTGCGCCCCCCGCGCAGCACGGCAAAGTGCTGCGCGGGGGGCGCACACACACACGCACACACACACACACAGCAGAGGAGAGATCGCTGAAGTGACTTAAGTTAGCTGATTATTATAGTATAAGTATTAGAATATAAGAGCATTCCAGCACATGCTGGGCTGAGCACGGCTTTGCACCGGCGCTGCAGCTGAGCGCGCGCACACACACACACACACACACACACACACACACACAGCGGAGGATAGATCGCTGAAGTGACTGTGTTGAAATAAGCAATGTTTTTTCCTCTTTTACCAGTTGTGTTGGAACATCCGATGGCCATGCACGTGGGCATTGTTGCTTCAGCAATAGCTCTTGGGAATGTCAGCGGTGAAGTCCTCTGGAAATCCGAAATAATTATTGATGATCGCAGCTGTGTAGAACGGCTCCTATTGACTTTGCATGGAAAGCGGAGAGAAATACTGTCGCCGCTTCCGCTCTTCCACGTCGCAGGATGTGATGTCAAACGCCCCTTACTGCCCATATTTGGGCAGTCATGTCAGCCCCCATACACAGTGATTCAGACGACAATTTATGTTTTTATTTTCTTATTGATTAAAGATAAGTTCATTAAATAACCACAAATGTATTAGTTTTAGTTATAGCTAATGATACCCTGATTTTTCCTTGTTGACCGGACTTCCCCTTTAAAGGAACAATAAGTGAAATTTCACCACTAGGTGGGCTGTTGAGCACGGTCTATAGAAGATGTGTGACAAGCCACGCCTCTCTCCACCGATGCAACCTGAACCAGCCCACCCCCCCCTTCTCACCCGTCACCTCATATACGCATATTTGCAAAAGGATATATACACAACAGAACAGCATCACCTTTTGGAAGAACATGTCCAGTGAGGAATTAAGTAACTCATAACTTTATAATGCTGCTAGCAAGATAACGTTTTAATCTGCTGGATGTGCTCTCTGACATTTTGACTTGCAAACAAGAGACCAGAGAACAACATAGAGAGATGGTGTGTGACATCATACCATATTCCATCTAAAAAGAAGCCTTCAGGTCTTCACATCACTGTTTTTCTTAGTTCTTTCTATCTAAAATAATGAATTTTGCTTATTGCTCCTTTAAAGTGCATCAATAGATCTGCCTGAGAAATCATCATCATCTGGGCTTTCCAAAGGCACAGGGATCTTAATATGTGTAAATTTCTGTCTTTTTCGGAAGTAAAAATTCTCATTAGTTTCATGGCATTTAACAAAAACTGTTATTTTGTATTCCTAACTGACCCAAAACAGGACAGTCTGACTCAATGTCAGACATTGACAAAAAAAAAATCTTACGTCTCTGTATACAGTGTAGGCTGAGCTGTAAATTGTAAGTTGAATTGCAATAAATTGCAAATTTATTTGTACAGCACATTTCAGTACAAGGACAATGCAAAGTGCTTTCCATGATTAAAACATTGGAAAATAAAAACAGGATAAAAGCAAGTAAAAAAACAGTTGGAATAAAACGTATGAAAATGTAAACAAAATAAAACATAGCAAATTGGAAACTAAAAGCAAATATTAATCTAGTGTTGGTTGTCCTTGCTAGCTCATTGAAGGATTGATGTGAATCGTTTCTGTTCAATAAATTAATAATATGAGTGAGCCTTTATAATTTTATGTATAAAAATTAAATTGCATTGAGCTTATATAAAATGGATTTTCCTGTGGGTTGGTTTATGCTAATTTATCTGTTTAATTCCACGTTGATCAAAGTATGGTTGTACGCATCACAAAAAAATGTGTTGCTGCTAATAAGTGTTGAGTTTTTGTGCCTCACTTAACTTATCATGCCAGAGACGCCACTGGTTACAACAGTAGCTTTACTGACCTTTTAGTGTAATACAACCTTTCTTTGGTCAAATGTCTGATCTTTTCTCTCCTCCTTATGAGAAAAACAGGGAAAAAAGAACTGGTTGCACAATTATTGGCTACTTTATTAGTTATACCTTGCTGGCACCATGTCGGACCTCTTGCCTTTAGTGCAGCCTGAATTCTTCGTGACATGGATTAATAGGCTGTCAGAAACATTCCTCAGAGATTTAGATCCATATTGACATGACAGCAGCACATAGGTGCGGCGGATTTGCTGGAAGGACGTCCAAGATATTAATGTACCCATTTCAATAAATCTTCAAGGTGTTGTACTGGACTCAGATCTGGCGACTCTGGAGGCCATCAGAGTGGTGCAAACTCCTTTTAAAGTTCAAGAAACTAGTTGAAACCTGAGCTTTGCGACATGCTGCATCAAACAGCAGCAAGTAGCCATCAGAGGAAGGGCCCACAAGGTGGTGTCTTTCCAGTCAGTTATTGACCGATCTTGGTGAGTCTGTGAGAATAATAGCCTCAGTTTCCTGACAGCAGTAGCAAATGGTGTTGTCTTCCGCTGCTCCAGCTCATCTGCTCCCAGGTTCCACATGCCAAGTGTTCAGATAAGCTATTCTGCATACTTTGGCTGTAACCAGCAATTATTTGAGCCACTGCGGCCTTTCTGTCATCTGCAACCAGTCGACCCATTCTCCTGCTACCTCTCAGCTGCTGCTCACTGGATTGTGTGTCTCCTTCTGGCCGCTGTCTGAAAACCTCAGCAATAGCAGTGTGTTAGAATCCCAGGAGTTTAAGCTGTTTTTTTTTTTTTTTCAAACCCACACACCACCCCGTCTGGCACAACTAGAGGTGACCTCACTTCTCCATTCGCATGCTCACTTTGAACCTGAGCAAGTCTTGTTGGACACGTCCAGATGGCTCAAAGCACTGAGGTGCTGCCATGGAACTAGTTAAAACTATTAATGTTACACAAAAATGTTAAAAAGGTGTACCAAATTGAATGGCCAGTGAGGTTGAAAAAAACCCCAGAACTAAGTCCTCTTAAATATGACCTTGGTAGAAAATAGAGAAGCTGTAATGAGAGCACTTCATTTCAGTTGACTCTTTTTAATGGGATGCTCTTTCTATGAGTAGTCATTCAAAATATTTGTTGATAATTGGCCATTAATTAGCCAGATGAAAGACCTTATTAGCATAGCTACTTATGTTTGGAATATATCATGGTAATTATGATGGTTGCTTGTTAGACGGGCCAAATGCCTCTTGTTAGTTCCGGCAAATCAGAATCTCTACCCGGCTGCATTCACTAGAAGCTTCCAGGGAAAAAAATACAAAGGGAAACACACAAAGCCTGTTATCTGGGTGGATCCCCTGTAGCTCACATTTCTGTCGTTTTTCAATACATTTCAACTTGATGCCTTGTGTTTGTGCAAGTTTGTAAAATGGAACAGCATAGAAACATCCTTTATTGTCCCTCAGGAATTTCAGGGGTAGCAGCAGCAAAATGAAAGCCAAATGAAGGCATGTAGATGCGCAAAATGGCAAAAATAGAAGAAGGAAAAACAAGAATAAGAGACTGAACAGTAAGGGAAAATTTGCAACATAAAAAAAATGCTGTACTGTTTTTAAAAATAGCATCTTCAGATTAAATGGTTGTGCAACTGAGTAGGGTGAGTTAAAAATTCTATAAAAATCTACAAACAAGCCGATTAGCCGAAGTGGACACAGTCGCTCCAGTCCGACCCATAAACTTACTTCTACATTCAATTCAGTTTAGATTTTTCTTTCAGCTACTGCACCACACTGATCAGTAACATGACTTGCAATGTCCAAAGTCTCCCCATACAGATAGTACTCCCCTGGAGGAGTCACCAGTCCTGGAGGAAGAATCCCCGCCACATGAGACAACGGACGTTAATGATCCACCTTCAGGAGCTGAAGGATTGGAGGACAGTAAAGGTGCCGCAGATACTGAGGTTCAGCCGGTATGGGAACTTATCTCACTCGCCACATCTTTCTTGACTAAAGTGATCTCGAGACGGTTTACAGAACAAACAACTCCAATTCAGACAGGAATTGGATTTGGTCTGACACAAACTGTCAGACCAAATTCATTTTAGCATAATCCAGCTCTGTTCAGTTAAATTAAGATCGATTTGATCAGTTTTGATTCAGTTTAATTTAATTCAGTTCTAATCTGTTCAGCTTTCTTCACTTCGGGTCTGTTCTATTCAATTAAATTCAATTCAGTTCAACTAACCCACTTTCTGGGGGCAGCAAATCATGTTTATTAATCAGTAAAACCAGAAAAGATTCCTAGCTTGGAATGAGATAAATAATGTGCCAAATACTGTATATATGCACACAAAAGGAAACTTAGACAAACAGAGCTAGTCATTTTTGTAAATGAAGAAAGACGCGAAACAGTCTGATTGGTCCTCAGTTCTCATCAGCAGAAATCATTGAAGTGAGATGAACAGATGTTTTACTTCAGAGTAACTTGTTCTGAAAGCAAAATGTACTTTCAAAGTTAAAATCCACAGAGGACGAGATAAAAACGTTTCCATCATAGTTGTCTGCTAATGGGGATGTTGTGGTCCTCTTCTGCTCAGAAAATAGTATGTTCTTCCAACAAAGTCAGCAACGTCGGCTAGTGAGGTTGTGTGATTATGCTGCTGTATCTGTGGCTTTTCATTGGCTCAGAGGGAAGACAGAGGGGCGGAGCATCGCAGGATGTGGGAGGCTGGACAGGTGGACTACCTCGGCAGAGATGCTTTCCAGAACATCCAGAAGATGCTGGACCGCTTCCTGAATCCACCGAGTGAGACCTCTCTGCCTTGAACTGATCCGTCGCCCAGTTGTTTCTCGCCTCCCTTCTGTGCGCGTCACAGTGACATGGCTTGGGTTCGGGGTCATGCATCATTACTGATAAAAAAGAGCCTTGCTAAACTATTTACACCCACTGAACTTCACTATATTTTACCCAGTTGCAAAAAAAAAAAACACCAGTTGTTTTCATTGGGATTTTATGGCCTAGAGCAAAGTAGTATGGAATTGTAAAGAGGATGGAAAATTATTTGTGATTCCACAGTTTACAAATAAAAACCAGTACAGGACAATACCTCTCAGTATTGTCCTGTATTTATCTCCACCCATCTTCCCATCAAGTCTGACTTCCCAGTTCCCGCTGAAGATAACCGTCCCCACAGCATGATGCTGCCACCACCAAGTTAAACAGTCTCCTACGACCAGGGCTCCCTCTACTATATGTGTGACTAATGGCGGCCGAATACAAAGACATGCCACGCTTTGATTTCAATTCCTTTAAAAAGAAAAAGAAGTCTTGTATAATTTTTCTCCCACTTCACAATGATGGATTAAAATAATATAAAATCTCAATGAAACGCAACAAGGTGTTCAGTTTCAAAGGGGTTGAAAAGGGAAAGAGTTCAAATTCACTGTAGTGAAAAAAAAACAACACATCTTGATTTTAGCCCCCAGTCTGACGCTTATGTTGATAACAGATCATGCATTCTTAGAGAAGCGCAGGTTTCAAGCCAAATAGAAGCTTAAATTGTGCAAACATTGTACATTTTTGTAGTATCTTGTCATTCAAAGCACTGAAGTGTCTTTTTTCCTGTAACTTTACACGTATGAACGCTGTGACTCATATTTAAACTTTGTGATACGTGTTACAAAGGTTTATGTTCTGGTATCAATTAAAGCTCTCTAACAAAACTGTGTGCATAGAAAGACAAAGTTATGTCTTCATCATTTTATTGCTCAAGTAATTCATTCCCAATTCTCCATGTCATTTTTTTTTTATTTCTATTTTTTTAATAATATATCAATATTACAGCCCCATACTTGCATCGGGCTGATGGCATCTTTGGGTGTTAACACTGTCCAATTCCTTTCTTTTATTATTTTTTAGAGTTTTAGATTACCCATTTCTTTTCTCTAAAGAACAGTCTGAAGCCGTTTTCCCTTTTTTTTTTTGCATCACAATATCCTCACACGTGAGCCAGCTGAAAGAAAAGGGTTTTCAATCACCAAGAGCTTCAAGGTGAGATGTAAAGAAGACTTTAGGGCAGTTGAGATTGTGCAGTAAATGTGGAGGGCACTACAGAATCGTGTTGCCACAGGTGCAGAGCTTACTCAGAAGTGACCACGTGTGTGTGGTTACTGGCTCATAATGAGGTGAATGAAGCTTTGTAGACAAAGACTGTGAGATGGGAAGAACGACGAACAAGTGACAAAGTGTCTCAAAGGACATAAGACTAACAGGTTCAACAAACTCTGCAGATCTCAACCCCACTTACAACCTGGGGCAAGTTCTCTAATGGCAGATAGAGGAACAGAAACCAAACAAGATAAACTCAGAGCACTAAGAAGAAAAGAAGAAGAAGTCACCATCAGCCAGTATTTGGTCCGGATAAAAAAAGAGTCACCGCTATACAGTATATGTTGTATTCTACTTATTAAACCAGGTGATTTTCTGATGGAGCTGGAATGGAAAATTTCTTGTGTAAAACCAGTACAGTTTTCATTGCAGGTTGGTTTAATGTTGTTGCCAGATGACATCATATCATTCCATGGAAAAGAAAAATTGGAAACCCTGCAGCAGCTTGTTTACTGACATATCTGGTGATTGGATATCTAATATCAAGTTCAACACACAATGATGGAAGAAAATCACTGAGAACTGAAAAAACTACAGCATCTTTAACGGAGCAATAAGCGATATTTCACCACTATGTGGTGTTTAAGCTCTGTCTGTAGACCAAAGCAAGATGTGCGACAAGCCTACCTTCACTCCAGCTGCCACCTGGTCCCTCCTTCTCTTCTCAGGCAAAGCCTCCTATGCCCATATTTGCAAAGGATAATCACAGCAAAACAGCATCACCTTTCACGTGTCTAGTGAAGAAGTAAGTAACTCATAACTTTATAATGATGTTAGCAAGATAACATTTTGATCTACAGATAATGCTCTCCGCCAGTGGCGTATTTAGGCCATTTTTAGGGGTGCTCAAGCACCCCTAAATCTTAGCTCAGCACCCCTAAAAAAATTACTGATTCAGAGTATTCCTGCGTGTCGGTTCGGCTCTGCCAGACATGCGTACATGCACAGGTTCGCCCGGAGCGCCTCCGTGTGAAGCGCTTGGCGTTACCACGGTGTCATTTTAACGCTGCTGTGCGCCAGCAGGGGCGGGGCCTGGCTCTCCACGCAGCCAATCACTAATGCGCCTGGCCTTTGATTGACAAGGTAGACACCTCCCTTTAACTCCAATCTCATTAGTTGTGCTGCCTTAAATCCCGCCTTCCCTCTTCCTGATTATCTGTTTTCTATTGCGACTGCATATATAATGGCATATATATATATATATATATATATATATATATATATATATATATATATATATATATATATATATATATATATTTTTTTTTTTTTTTTTTTTTTATATATATATATCCACAACTGGGTATATATCCAAACTGCAAAATTTGTCTCTCTTGTAAGCAAAGCAATACGACAATAAGGAAAGTGTAGTAATAGCAGCTCTTTTTTCAGCCAGCTGACAAACACTGTGCAGCAGTGCCCTAACCCTAGTTTTGTGTCTTTAGGGAAATTATTCCTCACTTTTATCAATATAGCTAGTCTAACTATTGCCATCATGCAGGTTTTACAAATGCACAAGGTGAAAACATTGCAATCTGTTTGTCACTGCTTTTGATTGGGCCTATATTGTAGCTTGTTTGACGCGCTTTAGCTCAAACGTGTGTCAACTCTAAGAATCTTACATCTGGACTAAACATGGAAAGCCTGTCGTACATGCCAGGAATCACAGTCAACACTGGGGGCTGAGCACCCCTAAAGGTCAGATTCTAGAATCGCCCCTGGTCTCCGCCATGTTGCACCAACGCAGCACTGCTCTGACGGTGCTATTTTAGGGCAGGGAGGGGCTAAGCCCTGAGTGGCAGCTGCACGCAGCCAGCCCAGATATGTAAACAAGAGATTGGAGAACAACATAGACAGATGCGGTCTTCACATCACTATTTTTTAGGTCTTTCTTTCTAAAATAATGAAATTTCGCTTATTGCTCCTTTAAAGACATAAAAACAAACATAAAAAATCTGGTGAGGAAGACTCTTGAAAGCACCATGGTTAGATCCAAATATCTCTCTGAGGCTTCTGGAAGAACATCAGAGCAGCTGACGATTCTGCTGAGAGATTTAAAGAGGTCTCATATTATGGAAATAAAATACAACACCTGCGGACATGTCTGTGTCTGAATGACCAAACAAGTTCACTAAAATGTCGCCATCAACCTGCAGCAGCTGTTGGGACTATTGATAAAAAATTGTGTAGTTGTGAAATCAGAAGGAAACAGAACAAGGTAACTTTGAATGAACAACTTTTAACTGTTGTAGGAGGCCTTTGCTAATTGAGAAACACTTGAAGGGCTTCTGGGACTAATGCTCAAAGAATCCACCATGAATTCTACGCTTTGTCACAGGGAGCTTGAGGAAAATGAGAGAGCATCAGTAAAACCGTTAAAGCTGAAGCAGAACTGGATACAACAATGACCCAAACCGTACCAGTAAATCCACCAAGGACTGGCTGAGAATGTAAAAAGGAAGTCCCTGGTCTAGTCAAAGCCTAGACTAGGAGCTAGAAGTAAAAAAAACTCTTGAGGCTGATGTTAGAGATAAATGGTAGATGGAGACAAGAAGCAGCTACCTGAAGTAACTGCGTTCCTATCAGAAGGGGTAACTGTGGCTGTTAGGGGGTGGGGTAACCTAACTTAAAAAAAAAAAAAAACCTCAACAGGCAAACTAAGCAGTTCGCTTGGTTCCAGTACAAAAGATCCATCTGCACACTGTCATCATCATCTACAATAATACCACCCTCCCCCCCCCCCCAAAAAAAGACAAAAACAAAACAAAGTTGCAACAACATGAAATATTTTAAAAATGTAACTGAGTGACATCTGTTCAATTATATTTCAGTGATGGTTTCAGTGAAGAGTCCCTCCAAAAATCCACAGCTTCTGGTAACAGGTTTTTGATTAGTTTATAAATCAGAGGTGAAATGTACGATGAGGCCTCAATTTATAGTCAATATTTCACTTCTGTAAAGTTTGGAAATAATTTTAATTGCACATAATCATTTCCTTTTTTGGTTTATACACTCATTTGTGCAGTACCTGTGTATTTCCTTTTGTTTTTTTTTGTTTGTTTTTTACATATCTCTTGTCTTTTAATGGTCCAGTTTATGCTCCAAAACATGTAGCTTATTAACAGTGCAAACGAAATAAATTTAGCTTGTTGTTTTTTTTTTCTTTTGTTTTTGGGATTAAAAGTTCATTCAAATCATATTTAAATAATCCAAAAAAAAAAAACCATCAACCATCAAGCATGTGACATGTTCACCAGCAGGGGGCACTGTGGCTCTTCACGGAATCTTGACCAATTATGACATTCCATCACCGAGTCAGTAATGCAGATATTAGATCTCTCACTGCAGTCAACAAACTGCTGAGCAAACCTTATCTAATGGCAGCAGCGGCCATGTCATCTTCATGGGCACCCCCCCCCTGAAACGCGCTAGCGATGGAGTAGAAGGAAATACTCTGCAGCAGAGCTTTGGCTTGCAGCAGGGTGACTGCTCTGGCAGATCAAAATTAAAGCAGCAGTGCTGATCAGTGATAAAGTGCTGCTTTCTTGTGACGGCCACATTGATTGGGTTGTTAGAGGCATAAAGGAACCAGGGAACAGTCCCAGAACATGCAGAATTATCTGCTAATAATAGCAGCGTCCATCTTTGGGCACCCTGCTGATGATTTTACCAGGTAGACTGGGCAAACCAGTAGGTTGCTGGTGTAGTTCTTCAAAGGTTTCCACTCTGAACCAGTAAAACTGTGAAATGGGCTTCTGCAGTGATCAGAGGGCAGCCTAAGACTGGTCATTTGCAGTATTCTGTAAATTATTATGAATTTGAGGTGTGTAAACGGCCCCCAGTGGGTAGCATGTTCAGGATGCAGCCCAGATATACATAGTTACCTGGAGGACCCCAAAAGATCCATCAACTCCTGGCATTATTGAAACCAGTTTCTGAACAGGATAAGCTAATAATATTGTGACGACCCCCTCCTGTCCAGTAGGTGTCTCCAGTCCACTATTTGCTTGTTTTGTTCTTTTCAGGAAGCAGGTAGATGGGCTGTTAATAGCACAGACATATATACGTAGACGCGTCATAGGGCGCAGGTTCGCGCACGTCAACGTCACCGCCATATTGTATGTGGCAGAAAAAAGTTGAGTTCTGTTATTGTGAACGTGGATCGGAGAAGATGCCTCATTCCTGTGCTGCAATAAATACACACACACACACACACACACATATATATATATATATATATATATATATATATATATATATATATATATATATATATATATATATATATACATATATATTTATGTGTGTATGTGTTATGAATATAAGGATCAATTTGTTAAATCTAAACATTGTGGTCTTCATTATTTCATAAAACCATGTCACATGTGAACCTTTAGGAATAGACTTTTTGGGTGAGTATTAAAGAGGTAAAATTAATAATATGAGGAAAAAAAGTCCTAGGTCAATAAAGTAAAAATAAACAAACAAACACAAAAGTGATAATGTTATGATAAAAACATCATATTAGAATTAAGGGGGAACATTTCCAGAATAATCACAGTTTGCAGAATTATTTCACTCCTGGAGTAATAGGGCCAGGTTAGATTATTTTAAATATTTTTATTCTTTAGGAGAATAAATTCAGGAGAATGAAGCTAAAGGGATACGAAAATAAACTTGTAATATTACAAAACAAATACTACGAATACAAAGTATATTCAGAGATTAAAGTCCCTCTTATTCTGTTTAAGTGACTGAGTAACTGCAGATTTGCCACATTTAAGATGGCGGACGCTCTGACGCATCGCAGCATAGGCGGAACCCGCCCAACGACGCGTCTACGTATATGATGTCTATGAGTTTAATGGTCAGACAGAGTGTCAGTTTTGGGCCCCCCCTCTGTCCTGGGCCCGGGACAACTGACCCGTTTGTCCCCCCCTGTCGGCGGGCATGCTTAGAATAGTCAACATCAAAGGTGGTGCTAAGTGCAAACTTTACAGATCATATACTGGTGAGTTTAAATTAGTTTTCCTCTCCACTCATTTAACCATCAATGCCTTTTTTTATGCATACCTTCTTTTTGTTTTGTTTTTTATCTGTTAAAATCAGTCCACCAACATTCACCATTGTTCTTAGTCATCGCTCATTATTATTTATTATGACTTCACATTTGATATTAAGATTTATGCAATATTTCCTGTCTGGCAGTGTGTTTATTTGTGGTCTTTTCTGCTCGCCTTCTGACTGAACACCACACGCTGCAAGAGCAAACCTGTTATATCTATAATTTTAACCTAAATCGTAACTAAAAAACAATCGTACCTACAAAAAACATTTTAAGAAGGAGATGGTCGCTGAGAGCTTCCTGGAAGTGAGTGTAGAGTGACGCACCTGCACGCTGTTGGAGAGCGGCATTTCAGCACCTGAGTGGGAGGGTCGCAAATCTCCCCTGCTGGTGGCAGCAGAAGACAATGAGTCTGAAGCCCCCTCTGTGATGTGATACCGGGTCCTCGGCTGACTCTTTCTCTCTTATCTTTCCTCTGCTCTATTTTCATCTTCCTTAACAAATATTTTTATAAGGTGAGTTATTTTTATAGATGACATTGTAATGTAAATTAAATCAAACTTATTTGTTTCTCAATTTTTGACAGGGTCTCTTCCAGATCTTCATGTGATGGCCATTGGTGAAAAACTTAAAGACGTTCGTCCACAGCAACAGATGTATAGAAATGAAAAAATTTGGTCTAAATTTGTTATAAAAGACATAGGTATTTGCAGCATCTATGGATATTTGTTGATTTTGGTGTGAGCAATTTTCTGGGTTACTTCAAAACTTGTAAACAGTGGACATATCTGAGAATTAAAGTAACCATTTAATGAATAATGCATTCTTTTTTCTATTTACTTTATTTTAGTTCTCAACTTCAAAGCAAGACACAATGTCATTTTCAAAACAACCATTTAGCATTTACATTCAACCAATTACAATCTTACAGGGTCATAGCTGTAAAGCCTTTTGCAGTAAACTAACATCCAAGCTAGCGGGCCTCAGACGGACTTGTCCCCCTTGATATCAAGAGGTCCCAGGAAATTTGTCATCAGGCAGCAGATGGCCCACAGCTGATTCACTGATCCTACCATGGACAGCGGAACAATTCCATCCTAAATGTGGTATTCAAATGGGCGATGGCCTGGGTCTTCTGAGTGTCTGGTTTGCTGAGCTGGGTTGATTTCTTTAATGGTGGGATGATGAGTTTTACTCCCACCTCTGACAGCATTTTCTCAATCAGGAAACCCTTGTCAGCTATTACTTCATCCCCTGGCTGGAGTAGCTGTAGAAGCTGGGATTACTGGGATGACAGCTGTAGTCATGATCATTTTGCACTGCCTCCAGGTGGGACCAGTCCTCTGTGCTGCTCCCTGGAACAGGCATCTCATTGTCAGCTGTTTTCTTGCTCGCCTTGCAGATTGCTCACCTCTTCCTACAATAAAAAATGTTATTGTTTTGATGTCATTTCAAACAAGCCATGTGATTGCCATACTTAAAACAGCAACCACTATTTTAAAAGGAAGCGTTAGCATGAACCCCTTAAGGTAAGTTCTTGAGTTCTGAGTAAAAGTTATCTAGTAATTTATTACCAATTTAAATACTGTACTCTTACCTTTGCCCCAATCATTCCACAGGAACTGCTGCTCCCTTCTTTAACTTCTTTCGACCACTTGCAGAAACGTAGGTCTCCTCTGAAGAGAAGTGCTGACTGCAGACGTAAGTGCTGCCGCAAAGGATTTTAAAATTTGGCCCCTCATCTCTTCTTATTGCCGTCACCCAACGGGCACGAATCTCAGCATCAGCCGAGAAGTCGTGAAAACTGAGATATGGAAAGTTTTTTTGTTGTTCGAGCACTGTGGGATACTGCAGTGGCAGTTTCTCTGTGATTTTGCCATGCTTGGTGGATATGATGCTGCTGAGAGATGGACACAAGGAGGACAAGGGAAGAAAAATTAGATTAATTAGGATGCCCTCTTTCCCCATCACTTTTTGCCATCTTTATAGAACCTCTGGCAGCAACAATCAGACAAACAAAAGCGGTAAAAGTTATAAAATGCATGAAAATAGAGCATAAGATTAGTCTATACGCGGATGATGTATTACTTTATCTCCAGCATTCAAATAAATCTCTTTCACCAGTAATTAGAATACTAGAATCTTTCTCTAAAGTATCAGATTACTCTTTAAACTAGTCTAAATCTACGGTACTGTCAATTAATTGCTCTCTCGAAAACTCCCTAGATTTACAAATGCAATCAGGAAATATTAAATATTTAGGTATTACTGTGTCGTCTAAATTGTCGCGCCGCCCTCGGGCGTCGGCCCCGGCGGGGCCTCGGGGGTTCCGGTTCCGGGGGGTGTGCCGCTTGGGGTGTGGGCCGGCGCGCGCCCGGGTGTCCGCCCCTGCACGGGGCCTCTGGTGCGCTGGGGGGCCTCGGGGCCTGTTGAGCTGGTAGGAGGGCATGGACATTAACATCTCAGGGCAAATGCTCTTCTCCTTCATTGGATCGGCACTCTACTAGTGGGGGGAGGGGAAGGAGGGGGAGTAGGGACTTACCCAGCCTGGATGTCTACTGTCGAATGTGTGGTGAGTTGTTTGAATGTTAGTGTTGGGGAGGGATTAAACCCCACGGGGGGGGGGGGGGGGGGGGGGGTGAAATGGACGTTCTGGTGGGCTTGTGTCCGGCCCCCTGTCCTGGGGCGACACGGACTACACGGACCCCCGGTCCTGGTCCGTGTCGTCTCCCGGTGCGGGTTTCGCTGGGGGGGTGGGGTTTGGGATGGCTCGTGCGGGCTGGCTGGCCAGGGTCCCCCCCCCCTCTTATTTATTTATTTTTTTATTTATTTTTTTTGGGGGGGGGGGGTAAACCCAGAAGGCTTGGTGGGTGGGCTGGGGGGGTGGAGGTGTTGGTCCTGGTGGGTGGTTGGCTGGCGGGCCCTGCGGCCTCTCCCTGGCCCCCGGGCTACGGTGGTGCCGCTGGTGAGGCCGGGCGAGGTGGTGCCTATTGGAGTCAGTAGGCGAGCTGGCTCCCTGGGATGGCTTCCCTGTCCTTTGCTCCCCATCCCCGGACTCCTCCCTCTGCCTGCTCCATCACGCCGCCACACATGTAGGTCCTTGGGGTGGGGGCGTTACTGGAGGTTGCCACTTTCTGGTGACGTCCCTCTCACCAATTTTATCATGCATTTTAGACACTTTCACTCCAAACATTTTCACAACGCATACTCATGTAGGCCATGGTATGGGGATTGGGGGGAAGACGTCTGGGGGGGCTTATGTTGTGTGAGCCTCGCCTCTGACTGCTCCCTTCACCTCCTCTCGCACTTAGACATTGAGGGGGAAGTTTTCATTTGAACTTACTAGCAACAGAGCCAAATGGTAAAAATGTGCCAATTAAACCAAATATATTCAAAATATGTCTGTTGTCTAGATATATCCTGTGTTTTCTTTAGAAGATATAGAAATGTGCAGAGATAAACCCCACCCTTATTTTTTTTATCTAAGATACTCTGTCTGCATCATAAAACACAGCAATATTGTACATTCAAGGGACTGCAAGTAACTTTCTTGTATTTACTCTGCACTGGAAGTAGAAGTGTCACTGACACTGACAGCATTACTAATATTAAATTCAAACTTCAACAAATGTACAACTGGGCTGTAGTTACTCTCTTTAGCCCATTTCATGTAATTTATCTTAACATTCCAAACACATTTCTTACATCATATATCTGAAGTGTAGATAACAGCTTCTCCTTACCTACATCCTCTCAGACAACTAATTATTTCCCTAACAATAGTGAGATGTCAATGTTTAAATGTGCAGTAAACCTTTATACATAAGGAGCATGGAGGACCCAATACTGTACTTTGAGTAAGTTTGGTGACACCAAGACGGAATTGTTACATGAATGGTTGTCCATTTCATCATTGAAATGAGAACATATTAATATACTATTGGTATATACTAGTAAGACTATTAAAGAACAGCAGATTCAACTTTAAGATATGTAAAGGCCTATATTAAATTAATTTTACGACCACATCAACAGATTAAATAATTTTTACTTTTTTGGTGTACAAAATTAAACTCATATTGATGTAATATTTATGGGCTAAGCCCCTGATGATGAGAATGTCTAGCTCCACCCCTGGTTTGCACTAATTTACTAATGGACAGTGTGAAAACCTTTGTACAACAAAAACAATGCAAATGGTGTTCCTCAGTTGTATTTGTCGTAATTCTAATTCTAATTCTAAAAGTAGAAATAGGGAAATAAATAGCACTATAATTTTTTGGAATCCTAATTACGCTATTATAAATAAGCAAAAGTCTAAACAAAATATAGCAGTTGTTTAGGCAGCATCTAGTGTTGTTGTGTTGTATATCATGTAAAAGAAATATCACCTGCTATTTATACCTGAACTGCATCGAAGGGTCAACAAAAATTAAAGCAATAATAGCAACAAAATATGGTAAAAGGGAAACCCTCACCTTTTCTTTTTCAGGCAGCTGTGGCTAAGAATCTGAATTTTTAATAGCCTACAGTCTTTGCTTTTTCATCTTTCCAGCAGTCTTCAGAACTCCTGCCTGGCACAGAATATTTAGTTTTATAAAACAGATTAAGTTTCTGTTGAAAAATGTATTATACTTCAGAATTAGATGCTATTTTGAGATGCTACCGTTGGTTACATAGACATCATATACGTAGACGCGTCGTTGGGCGGGTTCTGCCTATGCTTCGATGCGTCAGAGCGTCCGCCATGTTAAATGTGGCAAATCTGCAGTTACTCAGTTACTTAAACAGTATCAGAGGGACTTTAATCTCAGAATATACTTTGTATTCGTAGTATTTTTATTTTTGTAATATTACAAGTTTATTTTCGTATCCCTTTAGCTTCATGCTCCTGAATTTATTCTCGTAAAGAATAAAAATAATTAAAATAATCTAACCTGGCCCTATTACTCCAGGAGTGAAATAATTCTGCAAACTGTGACTATTCTGGAAATGTTCCCTCTTAATTCTCATAATATGACGTTTTTCTCATAACATTACCACTTTTATGTTTTTTTTGTTTTTATTTTTACTTTATTGTCCTAGGTCTTTTTTTTCTCATATTAGTAATTTTACCTCTTTAATACTCCCCCAAAAAGTCTGTTCCTAAAGTTTTCACATGTGACACGGTTTTATGATTATTTATGTAATATTTATGTTTAGATTTTATTTATATATATATATATATATATATATATATATATATATATATATATATATATATATATATATATATATATATATATATAAAATCACACAGCTATTTATTTGGCTTATTTATAATACTTGAAAATCTATATATGCACATCTATGTCTAAATACAATAGTCTGTACTGTATGCAAGCTAAAAACCTTGAAAAAGAATGGTCTTGCACAGCTTTTTCCTAGTGTTGCCACTCTGCAGCTTTAATGTGTCCAGTTTTGCAACATGGTGCAGCCTTAGTTTATGGAAGGCAGATACAAGTAGTGAAATCAGCCCAGGAATGAGGCATCTTCTCTGATCGACGTTCACTACAACAGAACTTAACTTTTTTCTGCCACATACAATATGGCGGTGACGTTGACGTGCGAACCTGCGCCCAACGACGCGTCTACGTATATGATGTCTTTGGTTGGTTACTTACATTTCTCAAGTTCCACAAATCAACACAGTCTCTCCTGCTTCTTTAAAGAACTGCACTCAGCGGCTTTTTATTTTAGTGCAGATAATATTTAGTTTCTTAACTGGCACTAGTAAAAAAAAAAACACTGACAAAAGGGTACTTTGGGCATCAAGGGGCAAAGGGGCAGGTGCTCAAGCCCCCCCCCCCCCCCCCTGCACGTCCCTGGTCACCGGCCCTGCTTGATTGGCCTCCGGACCAGACTGAAGCAAGCAGCATTGGTCCACGTGTCTCTCTGACTGGCTGAGCAGTTCTCCCAGAGCATATTTTTGGACAAAATAAATTATTGTTTCTATGGATCCGCTCGTCTGTCTCCCATTTTTGTCATCGCCTACAAGTGGGGCGTGACAATATGTAACATCTCATGATGTATATATTGCCACATTTACAGTAGAAATAGATATCACCATAGGCTTTATACTGTTTTCTCACTGTTGCTCATTAAATCAGAATAAACATATCCTGTTTAACATCTTTTAGGGTTAACGAGATTATTTCTGTTAGTGAAATGTCAAAAAAATCAGATGTATATACAGTAACTCGAGCAAAGTTTTGCCTTGCTCTACTTGCAGGTTTCCTTCGCTCTGTTCGCCCAATTCATGCCGTTCGCATCGCTCTAAATGTGTCGTTTGCATCACAGCCCATCAATTCGCTCCTGTATGAGTCTTTACTTAACGGGTAACATGTAAATCCCTCGCTCCATTTGTCTTGTTCGCAGAAAGCTGTTTTTTTTTAGCACGTGTCTGTTTTCCTGTTTTCACTTTTGTCTGTCTTTTCTTTATTTGGACTGGCATTTGTTTGACGAGTTGGCTGCACCAGTGGCTGAAAACTAATTGCAATTCCATCACCCTTCTCAGCTGACACAGCACTCATTAGGCTTCACATCAACAAGCTGGATATGATTTGTTCACAGAATGTCATTTCATGGTGAGAGCGGTGGTCAGAAAAATGCCAGGCATTGTTTGGACACGTAGACGTTTGATCTGAGACACTAAGGTTTGGTTACAGAGTTGACAGAAAGCACCATGAAGCAGAACAGGCCTTTGAGAAGTTTGGATCCCACAACCTTCTTGTGCATTGCCTACTCCTCATTCCACTGAGCTCTTTTCAGTTTAATTTATGAAAACCTGATATCAAAACATATTTCTTGTAAAGGTTATATGAAGCATAGTAAACGCTATGATCAGAGTTTTCTCAGATTTGAAACATGTCCTCCAAAGCCACAAGACATTGTGTAGCATTTCCACACGATTTAAAATAATCATGGTAAATTGATGTTGAAAACGAATGCGCTGTCCTATTCACAAACCTTTTTTTTGGGGGGGGGGGGGGGGGGTTACCTAAACAATTCTTAGATCACCCAGCCATCATCATCATCATCATCATCATCATCATCATAGATCTCAGATTGTGATCTGAGCTTGAGGAAACTGCTGTTTTTCCTCTTTTCAGCTCTCAGACCTCTGCAGCTTGCATGATGCATGGTTCTATGAATTACAGAGAAGAAGCATGCTCTGAGATGGCGCCAACAGCCAAGCAAAATAAAAAAAACAACTTTAGATCTGTGTACCTCTTTGATTCCACCGTCTTAAAATATGCCTTCTGTACTGGCCTGCGCCGCAGCATGGTAATGGCTCTGAACGCGTTGATAGCAAAATGCTTGAGATTATGTGGCCAACTTTTTATTTGTAAAAGTTTACCAATTTCTTTCGCTAAATGTATGGTTAAAGGGGAATTAAACAAAAAAACAGAAGCTACACAAAAGACAGATGCAGTAAACAGCAAGTATGAACTCAATCTGACTCAATAAAAGAATGTGTTATCAAAAATGTGTTTTTCAACTAAGGAGAAAGTTAGGACACCCCGCCCCCAATGGGTACTGTTAGCCCCTTTGTTAGTAACACTTTAATTGATCTGCTTCTTGTATTATCTACCATCTCTGACACCAGTCTGACCCCAGGGTTCCACTGAATGTGGAAGCACCGTGGTGTGGCTGGGCGGTTCCAGCCGGTGCAAAGCGGTGCATTTCTAAAGCCCAGTTCCAGATGCGCCGGCACTCACCGCTTCTCTAAAATACAAGGCTTTTCTATTTTTGCTGCTCGCTGCGTCGAGTTCACGTCAGTCTGGAGCGGAGCGGATTGTTGAGGCAGGAAGTCCGTTGGTGCAAAGCAGTGGATCCGGTCGAGTTTACAAGTAAAAGACTACATGTGCAGACTGTGGATTGGGTTTTTTCTGAAAAAACAAATATTTGAACTCACTTTCCCATGAAGGATCTAAACAAAACAAGGTAAGGTGATTAGATAAAGAGCTGGCATGCAAGACCCAGGTAGTACTGGCCAAATACCCACTTTACTGGTTTATTATTCTATTTAAAGCCTACAAGTACACTACTATTTCGCGATGACGCAGTCCTCACATGATTTGATTCTAACCTCATAGAGGCACTCCGCTCCACTCACACTCCCGGTAGAATAGGACGCCTGGCAGAAAGCTATGCGGAGCCGCACAACAGCCCTCCCTCTGAGCTTTTTGAGGGGTCCTTGGATGTTCAGCCTGCTTCAGGTCACCCCAACAATTGCAGAGTCCAGTTCTGCTCCAGCTCTCTGCTCTCAGATTTTGGTCAAGCTCCCTCTACACGGTAGAGTCCATGGTGGATTCAAAGAACATTGCTCCAGAGGTCCTTGTCTACGTTCAGTCTGGCCTTTAAGCTTACCTTGGAGAGCAAAGGTTTCCATCCATGAAAGTTAAACTAGTTCATTTTTTTTTTTTTTACCTACGGTGCCTCCTTAAACCCCTTAACAGACTCATACAGTGTTACAACCGTCTTTCTGAAGACCTGAGACAGACCTTTGGGTCATACCATGGTGTTCGCTTTCACTTCAATGATCACGACTATCAAACTTAATGTCTGAGGTTTGAACAAGACAAACCTCCTTCAAAACCTTTCGTAGTGACATTCTCATCATCTGCAGCTGATGTGATGTGAACTTAGCCATTTTAAATCTGGGTGTGTTCTAACAGATTCAATTCTCGCCAAACATTCCAAGTTGTATTTCGCTCTGGACTCTGACTAGACCACTCTACATGAATATACCTTGATCTAAACCAACCCATTGTATCTCTGGCTGGATGGGGTTTTTTTGGTTCTTGTGGTGTTTCTCCTGGAAGGTGAACCTCCACCACATTCTCAAGCCTTCTGCATGCTCTAACAGGTTTTCTCCAGAATCGTTCTGGATTTAGCCCGATCCACTCTGCCCAGCTTCTCTGCCCCTACTGAAAAAAAAGATTCCCAAAAAATTGATGCTGCTACCATGTTACACCTAGTGAACATTTGTTTTTTACAGTTGTACCTAAAATGTCAGTGTTTTATCCTCGTCTGAACAAAGTACCTTCATCCACACTGGCTTGTGGGAAACTACAAACAGGGCCTACAACAAAGGCCGCTCTGTCAAGAGATTCTCCCACCTAAACTGTGGATCGCTGCAGCTCCTCCAGAGTTACAACGGGCCTCTTGGCAGTTTTTCTGAATAATGCTATCCTTGGCCAGTTTAGGTGGACATTCATGTCTTAGTATCCAAACATCTGGGAGAAGTTTAGAGATTAGAACCTAATCCTGGTTCAAACTTTAGCAAAATTTTCTTCCTGACCTGTCTATGGAGTTCCTTGGGATGACAATGACGAAGGAGTTAGGGAGTTTGTCCTGTAACCGGTGGGTTGCCGGTTCGATCCCCTGCTCCTGTACAAAGATAGCTCACCACTGTCACTGTGTGAAGGGGTGAGTGACTGACTCGATAAAGCGCTATATAATTACAAGCCAGGCACCATCCCTTGTTCTTCATGACATTTGTTCTCTGACAAACTTCTGAGGCGAGAAACACAACCGGGACTAGAATATATTACAATCTAAATATCCTTTATTGTCCTTCATATTTAAACTAGGGAGCTGGAAATTCACTCACAACACAGGTGCAACTGTGTAATAAGTGTATTGTTATTGAAAATAGCTTGCTTAGATTCTAGGAAATGTGGAGCTGAGTAGGATAACCTAAAAAAACGTAAAAAAAATGAACATCTGCATTTATACTCTGATTACATTACACACAGCTAGACTGTTTTATACTGAGGTGACTTCTGGAGGTTATTAGCTGCACAGTGTGTTACTTGGGGCACCACAGCAAAGGGGGCTAAATAGATTTCCATGATGTGCTTTTTCACATTTTATCTTTAAGAAAACATGGATAATTTTCTTTCCTCTTGACACTGATACATTACTTCATGTTTGGCTGACATAAAACCCCAACAAAGAACAATGAAGTTAGAACTTGACAAAAGGTGGAAATATGGAAATGGAATTTTGACTTGTTGAGGGCATGTGGATGTGAGTGTGTGTAGTGACTGTAAATGAATCTGAGTGCACGAGTAAAACAGTGGAAAGTAATATGGGGGAAAAAAAGGTCTGTGTGTTCATGCCATTGTTGTCATGCTGTGACACACGCTCTGTGGATGAAAGGGAATGTGATAACCAAGAAGGAATCCTAAACTCCTCCATATGCTCTGGACTAACTGCTTTCAAATGCATCATGTGCGGCAGCCATTGCTTGATTCATGCCCAGAGCTGTCTGGTTAATTAGATCCGAGGTTCCACCAGATTCTTGTGACTCGTAATTTGTGAGATCGGGGTAATTGGGAATTGCATGAGTAATGACAGCCGGCTGTGGAGGGGAATATGGGGTGCCCTTGTTTCAAAGCATTTTCAATGGGAGGGGCTGGTTTTCCTTAAAAACTGGGCCAGAGACTAAACCAGATTCCCACAATTAGTCATGAAAGTATGGCATAGTTTAATGCAGACCGGCCTCTGCACAGACACGAGAAGCCAGTTCAGCCCCAGACTTGCTTGGATACATTTTTCACTGAGGATGTATGGACAGTTTTACACCCAAGGATGCATCTGGATAAAAAAAAATTCCATAGCACCTAATCAAACAGGAATTCCAGTAAATCACAGCAGAAGACATTCAGCTAAGTTCAGCACGGAAAACAAGATGCTTCCATCTGTCACCAAAAATCACCAAAATCATGGCGTGCAAGAGTCCAGGTCAACAGATAACTGCACAGCTTCAGAACAGCAGGTGTATTAAGAGACTTTAGTTAAAATTAAGCTTTAAAATTTCTGACAAACAAAAGTTGTGAAGGACCAAGGCCAAACTGGACTTCTGCCATCTTATAAAAACTCCAGTCAGGAAAATAAAAGAGGATTATATAAACGCTTGTACGCTTATAAAGGTTACTTCACAACATCTGAGTTAAGTGGAGCAACACCTGTGGATGTATTTTAAGGCAACACATCAAACACTCGGCTTACTTCTGCGACATCATGGAAAAAAATCTAAAGAAATCAGCCAAGATATTTGGAAGAGAACTGTGGACCATACTGTGATTGTGTCAAATTTCCAGATGCCTGAAGGCTCCACATTCAAACAGCACAAGGATAATCCCCACAAGTCAGCTTTGTCCTTGGATGCAACAGCTTTCTGAAATAATTCAAAGGAATAGTGATCTCCGAGTAAAACTTTTCCCTTTCATACTATTCGGTCATGTAGCAAGTAGAAAAAAGTTAGGTAATCGTAATTGAACTAAAACCGGGAAAAACGTAATCAGATTAAATGTCAGATACTGAGAAAAAATTATTTGTATGCAAATATGTGGTGAAGTTATGAATGACTGGTACCACCATCAGCGTTCACATGTTTTTATAAAGCTGCAGAAAATGGCCAAAAATCCACTGCCTTTTCACTCTGGTTAGTTTATGGAGACTAACCAGAATGGTAATTATGTGAGCTCTTTAAGCCAACACATTTATGGAAGCAGCTCAGCCTAACCTCATGAATACAGTCGATCTGCTGAGAGCTCATTGGCCAGGTTGAAGAGAGGTTTTTGGACATTATGGTTAGCTGAGCGGTGTTTCTATTCCACAGGATCCTTCACATTTTGACCTTGCTCTCATGCATTTAAAGAGAAGCCTCTTTTTTCTTATGCTACGGCTCTTCCATCTTCAGATGGTGTTTAGTTGGTGCACTAAATGAAATACCTTGATGTTTAAAGGTTCTGATTGCTTTGCTCCCTGCAGACCAGAACCAGAACCAAACATGGAGAACCAGCATTCAGCTTGTTGGAGCTTCAATTCATTCAATTCAGCTTCATTCAGCTTCATTCCAAAGTTTTGACTTCACTGAAACCAATACAAAGGTCACAGTTGACATAATGTACAAATGACCGCAGTACAAGAAAGGACAATTTCTGGTCACAGGGGGCATTGACACTGTTGAGTTTGGTGAAGTTATCCTTATTTTGATAAAGAATGACAGTGTTTATTTTCTCTTGTCAGTCCATTTGACAGAATATCATTCTCTGTATCATCTATACTCTGTGACAAAGGAAAAGGAAAAGATGCAGTGCCTTAATATCCTAGACTTAATCGATTTCTATTCATTAACATCTTACATGAAGTATGGGTACCAAATGGTTCCACTGAAACTCTGTGTGATCTCACAGTAATTGAGCTGCAGGTACTGACTGAACAGTGGACATTGTACTTGGACATTGTCTTTGTGTAATTGTCATTGTGTCTTAAAAACAGTTTTTATATTTTATGATACCAAAATATAAATATGTATTTATGTAATTTGAAATTAAATGCATTGGTTTGAAAAACTAATTTCACCAAACTGAAACTGAATACATTTGCATTGAAATCTCATTTTGTTGTGTTGAAAATTAAGTTTGACTAATTCAATTCACTTTAATCATATAGTGCCAATTCACAACAAATATTGTCTCAGGGCACTTTACACAAAGTCAATGTAATTCAGTGATCCAGATTCCATTTTTAAAGTCCATTCATTCCAAATAATCAAAGTTATTCCAGAACAATGAAGTCTAATACAGTTTATCACTATAATTAGTTAGGTTTACAACTAAGGGATCCCAGTAAATTGCATCAAGCCACCGACATGCTTGCTCCCACTGAGCAAGCATGTAGCGACAGTGGAGAGGAAAAACTCCATTTTAACAGGAAGAAACCTCCAGCAGAACCAGATCAGTGTGAGCAGCCATCTGACGCCACCGACTGGGGGTTTGAAGGAAAGAAAACACAGAAGGTGTTGGCTGAGCTACTGCTGCCACCAGCATATCTACAGAGCTCACTCAAGAGAACCTAAGCCACTCTACTTACAACTTTTGTCAAGAAGGTAAGTTTTAAGTCTCGTCTTAAAAGTAAACAGGGTGTCTGTTGTAAAATTGACTAAACCAAAGACAAGCAGGAGTCGATTGTATAATTCAGATGAACTTTAGTGAACAAAGCATACAGAGTCGGAGCCGAGGAAAAAAAAACTCTTCATCCAAATCAACGCTTAGAGCCGCACCCTTTTTCTTAGAACTTCTTCTTCTGCTTCTTAAGCATTATGAGATATATATATAGTCCCTTCTACTTAAAGCGTCCTCATAGTCCAACCAGACATCAAACCCATATTAAATTAATATCCCATATAATAATAAAAAAAATCTTGGTTAAACCGAAAACAAATCCTTAACATGTCTGCCTCACGGACTAAAACTGGGAGCTGATTCCACAGGAAAGGAGCTTGGTAAGTAAAACATCTGCCTCCCATTCTACTTTTAGAGACTTTAGGAACCACCACGACACCTGCAGTCTAAGAACGAATTTAATTTCAGCTCTGTGATGTTCATTTAAAAAATTCAGTTTTTATGGTGCACATCAGGGTCCATGAAAAAGTAGTTAATCATCAGATTCACTGACCTACTTGTAACATTGGGTTAAACTTCTCAAATGACACCTTGGGCTGAATCAGTGTTATGTAACATCATTTGAAACAGTTAATGATATCCAGCATGCTCTGAAATGCTTCAATGCTTAGACTCAAAACGCTATTAAATAATTTAAGCTGATGTTCCACATAAACCTGGGAATCTGTTTGATTAGCTGCTTTCTAAAGCACCCAGATACATGACACAGGAATAGAAATTAAATGGAACTGAAATTACATTAATAAAACATAGTATTCAAAGCAATGAAATTCAATTTCAAAACCTAAAATACAGTTTTGTTAAATAATTTTTCAAACCATAGAATTTCATTTCAAATTATGTAAATCCAGATTCCGTTTTAGCAAGTCAAATTCAGTTTCTGATGTTTTTGCCCATAAACGGTATAAAATATAGATTTAATGTGATAAACTACATCTTTTAGAAACTTTTTTGGAGTCATAAACTTAAAGTTCCATTAAAAATTAGACTTGATACCCTAAAAAAGAAAATAGAAATAGACAGACTATGTTTCTCGGCTGGCCTGGGAACACCTTGGGATTCCCCCGGAGGTGCTGGCCCAAGTGGCTGGGGAGAGGGACGCCTGGGCCTCCTTACTGAAGCTGCTACCCCCGCGACCCGACCCCGGATAAGTGGAAGAGGATGGATGGATGGAAATAGACAGAGGCCGAAATAAAACACGGGTAAACATCAGAGTGGCTTTTCATAGGTGGAGGGAACCACGCATCTTGAAAGGATTCAAAACGGATTCAAGAGTTAGACCTGTTTCTGCTTGACGACTAAGCATAATCCTTGATTTGTTTTATTGTTTAATAAGCACACCACTGAAACAGTGACGGTTACAATACCAGGGGTGATAGCACAAATCTAATTTTACTCTGTAGCTTGTTGCTAAATCTAACAGGTAGCTCTGCTTACTAGTTTGCACATTCACGGCAGGCTCTGCTGGGGAGGAGCTGTGGAGGGAGGGCTGTAGTGCAGCAGAGCAAAATGGGAGGGACCTGTAGGGTGCGTTTGTTCAAATTTTCAGGCTGTCCACAGTTTTCTCAAAACGCCCAACTAGAGCTTTAAAGAAAACGAGACAGAATGTAAAATGATTCTTCAGCATCTTATTTATATTTATAAATGCATCATCTGCATACATCTGAATTTTTACATTGTCAATTACGGACCGGAAATCATTTATTGAGGGCTGAAAAATTAACAGTATCAAAAGCCTTGTGTAGATCTAAAGAAATTTCTCCTGGCACCCCACCTACGTCCAGATTCTTTTATTTTGGTAACTCCTCTTGGATTAAAAAACAAATACTTTTCAGCAGCTTTTGAAAAGACTAAGCACACACTAATTGGTCTGTAATTACTGATGTGTTGCTTGTCACCTGACTAGAACTGGAGTGACAATTTTCACAACATTGTGGAAATAATTCTCCTTAATTCATTCATTTATTCATTTTGTAAAGACAGTCAATTCTTCTTCATAGTTTTTAAGGAATATTTGTATCTAGACCACAGATATATTGGGCTCTAGAGCTTGACAGAGATGTAAAAATGTAAATAAATTAATTATTTGTTTAACAGGGTTTGTTTCAAATGTCTTTATTCACATGGAAAATTAGAGTGTTGGAAGGAGCCTCGTATACAAGTCAGTTCTTTTAAGTCACACAGGGAAAACACTGATCATGGTGGTCTAGTTATTTTCCAGGATAGAAAATATTGACTTCATCTGGAGAGGAACACTGCGCACCATTTGGGTGGAAGGTGAGGGAGCCTTGAAACACAGCTTAACCTCGCTGCTGTGATGGTTCCAGTGTTTGACAGAGACGGTCAGGCAATCCATGTTCTGAAAGTGGGACCCTGATGAACTAACAGGGGCTTTCCATATGGCTCCAGATGTTTCTTCTCTAAAAAAAACAAGACTGTGGCTGTATTCCCAGAGTGATAATTACAAGTTTCTACTCTTGAAGAGTAATGGTGACCTAGATCCTCTACCCAGAATGCTGAGCTGAGTATTTCTGCATTTTGTGCTCTGCTCCCACAGGCTACCAAACGAAACAAAATTTTTACTTGAAGAGTTCAGGATTTTTTAAGTAAGGTCTGGTAAATGTTTCTAAGCAGTTAACACATTACCTGCCATAGACACCGCTTATGGCTTCATTAAGTATAAATTCCAGGATTGTTAATCCCAAAGGTTTAGGATAATGGCTAGCCCCAAAAGGGGTATCGACCAGAAGAAATCACAAAAATGTTTCTTCTTTTTTTCTATAGTTTTGTTGTTCTGGAGTTTTTACAATAAAGTTTCCAAATAATAATGGCAGATTATTCTGATATAGCTAATTGAATAGGGATTATCCTTCTTACAAGAGTGAAATACGTATAGATTTTATTTCTTGTAATTTTGCTGGTTATGGTTTACAGATAATGAAAACCCGAAATTCAGTGACTCAGAGTATCAGAATATATTATTAGAGCATAAAATCAGTTTAAAAAGTATATTTTAGACAGAAATGTCTGACTTTTTAAATGCATGTTCATTTCTATGACATCCATACTTGGTTGGGACTCCTTTTGCACAAGTTACTGCATCAATGCACCATGGCAATACAGCCGATCCGCCTGTGGTTCTGCTGAGGTGTTCAAATTGCTTTGATAGCTGTCTTCAGGTCATCTGCATTGTTGGTTCTGATGTCTTTCATGTTCTTCTTGACAATATTCCATAGATTTTCTAAGGGGTTTTGGTCAGGCCAGTTTGCAGGCTCATCAAGTCCAGTAACACCATGGTATCCGAACCAGCTTTCGGTTACTTCGGCAGTGTGGGCCAGTACCGTCCCACGGAAAAATGCAGATGATGGCTGCCGCAGAGCTCATTCAATGATTGGAATCAGGTGTGCCGCAACAGAGAGACATCTATGCTCTCTTGCTGCACTGACTCCAGCCTCGGTCTACTCCTTCTGAAGCTCCCCCTGATTCTGGAATGGATTTTATCTGACAATCCTCTCAAGGCTCCAGTTCTCCCTGTTGACGGTGCATCTTTTTCCTACCACACTTTTTCCTTTCATTCAACTGTCGATGAATATGCTTTGATGTAGCACCCTGCAAACAGCCAGCTTCTTCAGCAATGGCCTGCGGTTTACCCGCCTTGTGAAGGATGTCAATTGCCGTCTTCTGTCCAATCAGCAGTCTTCCCCCTGATTGCATCGCCTACTGACCCAGAATGTGACCATTTAGAAGCTCAGGAAACCTTTACAGGTGTTTTGTGTAAATTAGCTGGTTAGGGTGTGACACGATGAGTTTCCAGTTTTTAAATTTGTTAAATATTCAATATGTTAGGTTTTCATTATCTGTAAGCCATAATCATCAAAATTAAGGCTTGAAATAGTTCACTTTATGTGTAATATATGAGGTTAAGTTTCTGAAATGACTGATACAAAATAGAGCTTTTTCAAGACATTTAAATTTTATGAGGCGTACCTCTGGCCGTCAGCATGTGTAACCACAGACCCTTTGTAAAAGTGCATGCAAGTCCTTCTCTGAAACATGTAGATACTGAGAGATTAAACAGGCCTTCACTTCATGAGCTCAAAAATTAAACATCTTTCTACAGACTTCAAAAAGAAACGATTATTGTTATCCAGAGACAGTGATAGAATTATGCCATTTTCAAAAGTTAACCAATGGAAATGTGTATAGCAGAGAAAAGCATTGGCAGCTTCCATTGATAGCAAACTTTGGTTAGCAGTTTTCTTTCTTTCCCCGAATCAACAAAAGTGTTTTAAACACACAGTTATTATTACATTGTGGAAAAACTCTCAGTCTATCCATCCATCCATCCATCTTCTGACCCGCTTAATCCCTCATGGGGTCGCGGGGGTTACTCTCAGTCTATTAAAAGCAAAATAACTCAAAGCTCATAATATCATACTTGTGTCAGGATTTAGCAGGCCACGATGCAAAGACACAGAAGGCCCCTCAGTTAATTCATGACAACTGAAACCAGATATTTCCATGCAAAAGGACAGTAAATTGGACCACATGTTTTCCTGTTTTAGGTCAGTTTGGCTTACCTAAAATATTTCTACTTGATAAATGCCAGAATAATGAAAGACAGATTTTTTTAATTATTTTTGAATGTTTACATATACTAAGATTTACAATGCCTATAAATAATCTGAGACTTCTCAGATGATGATATCATGTCTTCTGACAATTAATATCAGTGAAATGGGCTGAAAGACCACTCAGCAAGGAAGAAGCCAATTCTCTGAAAGCAACATTAACAACATTGTTTTTGCTTGTTGACTTCTTCAGAACTTTGGATAACTTCTGTGGTAAAAACCTCTATAAATAAACTTTGTAGAGATTGCAAATGAGAGGAAAGATATATTGCTTTGTCTAATGACATTAAAACAAAAAGGCTTGGACATTATGATTATCATTACCTTTGAAGGAAAAATGCTTTTGGAGGTGGTTTGCTGCAGAGGGGGCTGGTGCATTTCACAATGTTTTGTGAAACAGTCTCTTCAGGAACATAAATTGTGTGGAAAAAGTGAAGCAATATAGCAAGACTTCAGCCAAGAAATTAAGGCTTGGATCTTCCAAATGCACAATGTCCCTCAGCAACCTACCAGATTAGTTACAAAGTGGCTGAAGGACAAGAAAGTCCGTCTTTTTTAGCAGCCATCCCAAAGTCCTGATCTTAGTCCCAGAGAACATTAGTCTGTGTGAGGTGATTTAACAGACATTAACACATTTAGATCAATCGACAAAATGTTATTTGAATCAATAAAGCCAAACTTAAATAAAACTAAAGTCAAAAGCCACTGCAAAAAAAAACTACACTACATGGATGAATCCAAGTTTTTTTCACTAGCTTTCTACAGAATGAAAATGTTAGATTTGTCCATATATACACTTCATGATTTTTTGTGAAACGTTTGAAAGGGCAAATATGACATTTTAGAACTGGAAATACCTTAAAGTATTTAAAGCACAATATGTAAATCTAATAAAATCTGCTTTTACATGTTTTTTTCCAAATAGAATTAAAACATGTTCATGACATAAAATGAGCATATGGAGCAATGCCTGTCTAAAATGAATACAGCAATGTATCCTCTTGCCAAACCATTCTGGAAACTGCAGGTGTTGTTTGTGGGACTATAGTTTCTAAAATAAGAAGCTGCATTATTTTTGTTTCTATTTTTACTTTTTATACTTAATCTTCAAATAAAAAAAAAAATCACTTCATTTATTCATTTACATACTATTTTACAAGAGCCAACCAGGCAGCCAATGTGCTTTACAATGAAATTGTAAAAATGATTCAAAAATAGATAAAACAAATAAAACTGATAAAATACCTATATAAGAATAAATGTTAGCAAGAAAGCTGAAATAAAATGCCACAGATGCCACAGAATGGAACCCTGTGGTAGTACAGAGGAGCAGTGGCATAGAATTGTCAATATGTACTTTGAGTAAGGAAGGCTAAGAACCTTTATTACCTTCTGAAATTGGCTATATTTGGGTAAAAACCAAGTAAAAAAAAACTTGGAAAGGAAGGGTTAAAGTGAAATTGGCTTTAAATTAGCTAAAATCAAGTAAATCAAAAAACATCTTTCTTATAGGGGAGGGGGGGCTTACAATAGCATGTTTGAAAGCATTTGGGCCAACTCTTGAACTAAGACAGGAGTTAATATCAAACAAGAGAGTAGGACCAATGATATTAGAAACCTCTTTCAACAACTTGATATGAAGGAAGTCAAGGGGGCAGTTATTAGTTCTCATGTGTTGCACAATTTTGTTCAAATAAGAAAAAGACACGGTTCAAATTAGTCAAAAACAGCAGAACCAGCAGGGACAGAAGAGACAACTAGATTAGCCAATACAAAAAGCATGTCTAACAGATGCCACTTTTCAATGAAATATTTGAGAAATTTACCACAAGTAGTTACTGAAACATATATATAGACATATAGCAAAACAGATGTGAGTTGGTTTAACACAAAGCTAACTTTATTAAATAAATGAAAGCTGTTAGTTATGATGTTTGGGTAAAAATTGTGCTTTAGTTTCCTTAACATTATGATACTGAGAGACTGTTTCTCATAGAGACCAGAGTTACATGCAAGCTGTCTTTCTTCCACTGTCATTCATGTGTGGTATTGTTGTGTAACCAGGGTTCAATTTCAGATTTCGGCTTTTTAAATTTAACAGGAGCAACAGAGCCTCACGAGAAGTCCGCCTCTCCTGCAATGCTGACGGCTCTGGACAACGACTCCAAGAGGATGACGTAGAAACAAAAATACCGTGAACAATGCCACTATGGAGGCATCCTTGAATGCCCATTTAAATCATGAATTGTTAACTTTTACACTATACAATGAAGAGCTTGGTTACAAAAGGCAACGACATATTACAGATAAAAAAGAGAGATAATGGCAAAAAAGCAATAATTTAAACAGAGACAGGTGGCAAGCCATACACAAATGCTCCATCATTTTTTCAAATGTCAGCCGTCATCCTTGCATCCCTTTTTTTACATTAAATTAATAACCATTTAATTAAAGCCCTTTCAACACTTATACATAGTATTAACTTGACGATACGTTTCACAGCTAAATGATTGAAGCTAAATGAAAGTTACTGTGAGAAAATTAACTGTAGACAGACATTATTGAGTGGTGTGCTCATGTTCACGACACTTTAACAGGTATGCTACTGAAGAAAATGTGAGACTTTCAGCTCCTTCAGTTTACTTGCCACTATGTTTTGCAAACTAAAAAGTAATCTATCCTCCTGAAACTGTTGTTGTATTTGCTCTCTTTCATTTACTTTTTCACATATTTCTTTATTTTTGACATCAAAATGAACATGACTACAAACAGTAATATTTCTGATAGGCACCAAAAGTGGTGATATATGCTCTTTACCGTTTTATCTATGTACACACACTTCAACATTATTCAATCATTAAAATGTACAGGTATAATTCTCAGAAAGTGTCAGTGTTCTATCAAGATCCAACAATATTTAATAGATCAGATTGAAGGTGAATTTGAAAAATCTTACTTGTTTCCCAAATTGGGATAATTATTAGAGTATTTGCCTCATTGACCAATGTGCAGCTAAAAATGAATCTGTGGTTTCAAAATATTGTTACAAAACATTTATAAAAACCATAAATGGGAGTTATGTAATTTTGTGATTCAACAGTCTGCTTTTGAGGACCCTGTGCTAAAATAATAGTCTGGCATGTAACATAGCAAACTAATTGCATCATTTCACTATAATAAATCTTTTTGACATTCCACTTTTTGGCATACTTAACACAAGAAGACTTAGAAATATATTTTTTCCTAAATAATTTATTTCCATCTCAAATAATCAGTGATCAAGTTGGGAAAGTTAAATATGGTACAGCGGTGCTTAAGACTACCATTAGTGACCCCTAAACAATACATAACCCGTACATAAATTTTCTATATCCAAATTACCTGAGCAATTGTGTTTTTCCTTTTTTTTTTTACACACAACTTTCACAAAATAGTAAAAACAAATGAAGTAGGGTGCACATAATATTAGCTTTAGGCCTCTATGTGAAAACACGATTAAAGCACCATTGTATGGTAAAATCAGGGTGGGCTATTTAATGATTGCTTTAATTGTGTTCTGACATTGTCTCTTAATTAGGCAGTTGCTTGGGCATACAGTATTGTTATGGGTATTAATTGAAAGGACAATTGCCTAGAAAACATTCAGAAATGTTGTTTTAGAGTCTGCGCCAGCAGCATTCCTGGCAGTGCATTGGTAAACGCCAGAATCTCGTTGGGTTGGATTCTGAATAATGAGGGAGCCTTGTGGATGGATATACTTATTTCCAAAAAGGCGTGGCTGTGCATTTACAACCATGCGGGTTTTATCAGGTGTTTCCCAAGCCACTTCTACTTTAGGAATCCCTGTGGCAGCACAGTTCAATTGAACAGCAACTCCGCGCTTGGCATAAGTCACAGAGGGAGGGCCACTGATAATTCTGGGTTGGTCTGCTATTATATTTACCGAGACTGAAAGCAAAGAGCTACCATATTCATTAGCAGCTCTGCAAACATAGGAACCTCGATCATAAACCGATGCTTGTTGAATGGCAATTGTGCCATTGTCCAATATAGAATACCGTCCAGCTTTTTGCAGCCTGTTAAGAACAACCCCACTTGGTAGGGTCCAGGTCAGTCTGAGTGGCTTACTGGTTGTTTGACAATGAAGGAAAAGGGTTTCACCATCCATGATGCTGACAGGAGAGATGTATCTATTCAGGATCTGTGGCTTTATCCCTGGGGACAGAGTGACTATAGTCTCAACAAGACCAGCAGAATTATGCCCCACGCAGCGGTACATTCCAATCTCAGTAATGGATGGGTTGCTGATGATCAAAGAACCATCAAGCTGGTGAAAAAACTTAGATATCCGAGCACCGGCGTGCAAAGGAGTGCCATTGGGCAAGATCCAAGTAAGATGCGCTAACTTCAAGCCATTAGTCGAGCAATTTAGAGTAACTGTATTCCCCACTCTCGGTGAAAAACTTTCTTTTTGGGGGACTTCCATTTTTGGCCTTTCAACTGTTTCCTTGACATCCAGGTTAACCAACATTCTGACCTCACCTCCTTCATTATGAGCAACACAAGCCATCTGTCCCGAGTCGGTCTTCTTGACTGATCGTATTTCCAAAGTACCATTCTGATGAACTGTTATACGGTTACTGTAGTATGGTGCAGGAAGGATTACATTTCCTGGCAGAATCCACATGATACGAGTTGAAGGGGTTCCCTTTGCCACACAGTCCACCGTTTTTTGTTCACCTAGAACCGCTTTCATGTTGATGGTATTGGAAGCTCCTCTTAAGCCGTTGATGACAAGAGGAGTAGCCAAAACCTCCAGTCTGGTAACTTTATTGTCTTGGCCAACACCGTTCCTAGCCATACAAGTGTAATTGCCTCCATCAAATTGCTGAACCTTTTGAACAATCAGTGTTCCATCTTTAAGGACCTTGTATTTGCCTAAGTCTGGGGAAATTATCCTATTTTTGGGAGACATCCAAGTTATGACTGGTATTGGTTCACCTTTGGCATTGCAATGCAGTGTTACCGTCTCACTGGAGAGAACTCTCACAAGATTTTGATCTTTATCCTGGATTTGGGGTTGGGATGTTCCACCTTTCACTCTTACTCTCACCTTCATTTCATCTTTGCCGAGTTGGTTCTGTGCATAGCAGGTGTAATCACCTTCTTCTGGCAAGCCAACATCGTTAAAGTAAAGTGTCCCATTATCAAACACCACATACCTACAAGTAATTTCAGAAAAGATGGTTGATTGTTAGAATTTGACTGGATTTATCAGTTGAGAATTAGTTAAATACATCAAATGAAATAAGCATTGCAGTTAAAAGTTAGTTAACATTTGAATGTATAAAGAATAATGGCTCATACCTGCGACTGCGTCCCATGTTGACTGCTGCTTTCTGCTTGACATGGTTGACCATGGTGCCATCGGGTAGTGCCCAGCTAATCTCAGGGCTGGGGATGCCAGACGCCACACAGTCCACCTTCAGATCTTGGCCTTGCACCACCTCCTGACTGGATTTCTGCAGCTTCTGCTCAATCTTGGCTGGTTTGGTCAGGACGTTGACCCTCAGCTGAACATAGTCATCACCCATCTTGTTACGGGCTACACACAGGTAGTCACCTCTGTCCTTGTCAGTCACAGAATGAATACTTATGCTGCCATTAAGGAACACCTTGATCCTAGGGTCAAAACTGCACAAAATATGAAACAGTACAATTGAAACCACCTTGAATGTATTTGGGAGATGTAGAGTTACTATTATCAATTATATTTGCTCACCTGAACTGATTATCCACTAGCTTTTTAGAGGGTGTCCTCCAGATGATTCGGGGCTCTGGCTCACCTGTTGCTACACAATTAAGAAGCAGCTTACTGCCATAGATCACGTCGGTTCTGTGGTGAGATGAAGATGTAATCGTGGCTTTAGCAGATAACGGTTTACTTCTGACACTTAACATTACCGTTCTGCTGCTTGATGCTACTGTATTACTTGCTATGCACACATATCTCCCAGAATTTTGGGGGCCTAGTCTCTGTATGTGCAGCGTTCCATTAGTAAAGACAGTTATGTTCCTTCCGCTGATTAGATGGGAAGCCATGAGCTGAGTCCCATCAGGTGTGATCCAGCGAATGACTGGCTGAGAGACTCTTGTGGCAGTGCAGTTAATGTAAGCCGTGCTGCCCTCTGGAAGGATCACATTTTCATCTTGCCTCTGCTGAATCAAAGGGGGCATTGCTGAAACACGAAGACGAACCAACACAGTTTCAGCTCCAGCTGTACTGCTGCCAGTGCACCTGTAAATCCCACTGTCAGTAAAACTGACACGGCTGATGCGAAGGATTCCTATGTTATCTACAGCTATCCGCTGCGGAGAAGGCACAGAAGCTGAGGTTGGAGTCATCTGGACAGAATTAGGGAGGACCCATGTAACTTGAGGTACAGGAACCCCTTTAATTTTGCATTCCAGTTCAACCTTACTGCCTTCGTACACATGGATGTCTCTTTGTTGAGGTTGAAGGATGCGTGGATGATGAGGTAAGACAACAAGGTTAGCCATCATCTTGTCAGTACCATGCTGGTTCTGAACTGTGCACAGGTACTGGCCGCCATCAGTTAGTTGTGAGTTTCTGATCATCAAAGTTCCATTTTGGTCGACCTCAAACCTCTGCACTTTCATGTTCCTGGCAATGCTCGCTCCTATACAAACAGAAGCAAAAAACAACCATCTTAGAAAGGAAACATTTATTAGGCTCTAACACATTCTCGGTAAAACAGCTCAAACTGAGTTTAGATTGGACGGAGAGTCATGCCACATATTCTCAGATGAATTCAAGTTTGATCTTTGACTAGGCCATTCTAACAGACAAATCTCATTTGATCCATTGTATCTCTGTCTGTATGTTTGGTTACTGCCCTGCTGGAAGGTATCCCTCCACCCCAGTCTAAAGTTTTGGGCAGGCTCCAACAGTTTTTTCCCCCCCAGGATTGTCTTGGATTCATATTTCCATCAACTCTGACCATCTTCCCTGTTCCTGCAAAGAAAAAGCATTCCCACAGCATAATGCTGCCACTACCGTGTTTAACTATAAGGATGGTGTCTTATGGGAGAAGTAAATATAAATATTTTGCATGTGGGGTGAAAAAAAATACATTTTATTTTTCATTTTACCAGAGCACATATTTCAACATTAATTAGTATCAAAACTGATCCTGGAACAAATGTAAAGCAAGTGTATTAGACCATCATCATGAGGCAAGAAATAGGAATGACTTAGCTGCACACAGGGGAATAGTCAAAGAAAATAGAGCAACCTTTTCTCAGAGGAAAATCTGGATAAAATACAATTATTAGGATAATGTTTTGCATAATAAATAATTCCCATTTAAATATCTGGCAGCCATTCAGTCATTTTGAGAACCTTCAACTTGTTAGGGTAATCTTGGACATGAGCAACTTTTACTGAGACATGGTCATCAACCAGTGTTCAAACAATCATAGTGCTCTATAGCTCCTGAAATATAACAGAAGCTTTGTTATTCTATATGTTTACTGAAACATATTCAAATTACATGTATGTAATGTATATAAGTGAAAAGAGTAGACTCTTACATTTTAAATAAGGGTCTGCCTATTCAAATTGGAGGTAGGGTTTAGAAATTGCAGCTGTTTAATATGAGCCACAGTGTTTAATGTGATTAAGAGTAAGTGGACAACTGATCGTTATTTCCATTCTCATTAAAGCTAGGGTCCCTTTTTGAATAACTGCACATGTGCAAGACCGGCTTACCTTGCTCTTCTGCTCTTCAGGGTGATTGCGTCTTAAAAATCTCCCAAATCCACTCTGGTCTTATTAATTTCTCCTGAGACCTTCTGCTTCTTCTCATAAACATGAACGCGGTTCGCTCTATGCAACTCTCAGCCATGTTTAAAGTCTACGGTGAGAGCAGTGGAGCTACAGTGAATGGTTAACTGCTAAGCTAACCGCTAACCCAGCCGGTAACCTAACCGGATACATAAACACTAGAAGTGAGCATGCGCAGCCAGCAAGCGGAAACTATGAAAGAACGAGCACGGACACTGGCGTTATGTGAGCGCCTCAGAATGACTGACATGTGGGACAACCAATAGATATGGCAATACCCCAATAACTTGAGGGACAGGGGGGAATGAAAGCAGGAGCAGGAAAGGTCATTTACAATATCGAGAACATCGCATTGAAATGCATATAAAACTCTATGAAATGACTCGTGTTTTGTTTTTTACAATATGTTATGTTCAAATCGATGAATTAAACAGCATCTACATACGTTCATTTCAAACCCTTTGAGTCAACGTACAGAGGACACATCATTGAAACTATCCAAACATTCTTGGACCTAACTCTAACACAGGGGCACACATTGAAAATCCCAGTCACTCACAAGGTGACTGTAGAATAAATGATTCCTTAAATATGGCCATCTTTGAACAAGCTAGCCATTAAGGTGACAGACTTACCACTTCTTCCAGACTACACGTCGACCTACAAGCCCTAAACGATCTGCTCTTGACATCCAGGCGCCATTCATCTCCTGTGTCCATGTCCCGATGAGCCAGAACCATTTCTGTTTTTAATATTGAAAGGGCTCATTGTAAAACACATGTTTTAAAACTGAATCCTTTTACATGGTTTAGCATTCAGGCTCAGGGTCACAGGAGGAACAGTACGCCTGTTCAAAGGAGGATAATTAAGGATGAAGACTCAGGAGGGGATTGGTGGTGAGGGGGCACAAACTATGATCGAGACAAGAGATATTATCTTCTTACAGCTTTGAGTCTGTCATAGGTTTAAAACCATACCCACAGACTTGGTCTCAGCTGAACTCTGTTTTATCCATTAAGCACACTAAAGATGTCCTCGTTACCTTTAGAGGTGCTCTGTAAGGAATAAAATGTCTTAGAAGTTAGCACTTAATATTATCTGATTTTGGAGAGACTTTCAGATTAGGTTTCTGTCTGTCAGTCAGCCAATTCCTACTAAGCAGTCAAAGAAGTGGTTCTTCTACACTGCTGTGAAAGACATTTAGGCTGCTTTGTGCTTTTTTTTTCTTTTCTTTTTTTTTGTCACATCTAACAATTTCAGATCATCAAACTAATCTTAATATCAGACAGAATGGCCACTGTCCTGTCAGAAAAAAACTTCTTCGATATATCACGATTCATAGACCTGAATCTGCCAGGAGAATAAATAATTGTTTTGTAATTGTTAATATATTTTGAATGTATTAGAGCAGTGGTACCCATCACCCATTGACAGCTGGAGATAGGCACCAGCACCCCTTGCGACCCCACAAGGGATAGACGTGTTAGAAAATGGATAGATGGATAGAGCAGTGGTTCCCAACCCTGGTCCTCAGGAACTTCTGTCCTGCATGTTTTAAACGTCTCTCTGTTCCAGCTCACCTGATTCAAATGACTGCATGACCTCCTTAATCATCCGTTAATTTAGGTCAGGTATGTGGCAACAAGGAGACACTTGAAACATGCAGGACAGGGGGCCCTCACGACAAGGGTTGGGAATCAGTAAATTAGAGCGCAACTTTAGTTATTTCCAACTGCACCCAATTCTTGATTTTAAATTCATTGAAGTTTTTAATTGGTTAAGTAATTTCACCCTGGTTTAAGTGGATCACTTAAAGTCCAATGTTAATCAAACATTCATACCAATGATAAATGTATGTTAACTATTTGACCTGTAATGTACATGATTTGAACTGAAAACAAGATAAGCTATCATAATGGATGGTATTATTTCTAAATTATATAATCTCCACAGCAGATGCTGGACTGTAGGTTGAAACCAGAACCTGAAGTTGTGTTAGATTCTATCCATGCATAAGCAGATAATATTCAATCAACTTCTAACACATCCAAACACTGTTTGCTTATGAATCTTTGGTGTCACATTTGAACAAACAGCAATGAACATATCTGCAGTGGGTAAACAGGTGTGCTTTATTGGCTATTTAGCCCAATTGAAACTTCAAAGAGAACCCCCTGACCCAACATCAGTGTTCTCTGAAGAGCCAGAATGTCTTGTCTGTGAATGCATTAATGCATATAGGAAAGCACATAGGATGTGTTTGGTGATTATTACATTTTCCCTCATTGAAGGTTTTCCATAACTGTTTACAGACGCGGTGACTGACTTACGTCAGTTAGAATTACCTAAATTAATTCTGTTTGCTAAATGCGAGACAGAGGCTGCATCCGGAAATGTCTTTTGTGTAAGGACTTTTTAGCCAAAGCAGAAGTGCCATGATAAGTGCTGTCTAAATAGCACAGCCGGTAAAGAAGGAGATATGAAAAGGAGCCTGTATGCTTCCCCTCACTGCTACTTTAGCATAGGAAGCTCAGACTGACCCTTAGGAGCTGTAAGGAATCCCACAATCCTTTGCGTGACATGACTTATAAACATTAACGCAAATGTCTGGAAAAAAGGGAGCGCACACTTTGTAGTTGTTTTTCAAAAGACTGTAGGCTGGATTTGACTAGAATTGTCCATGTGCTTTTCTGTTGCGTAATGACGTACAAGTTAAAGGCTGTCTGAAATCGGTAGATAGAGTTCTTACTGCTGACCCCATTAAAGGTCAAGATTAAGGAGCAGGAGCTAGAAGCTATAATTGGAAATTTTTGAATTGAGCCAAACTTTGAGACACTTTAAGAAACAAAGGTTTACATACACTAGCATTACTATGTCTTTAAACAATTTGGGAAAGCCCATACGGTGATCCTGGCTTTAAAAGCTTCTTGTAGGTCAATTCACATCATGTGATTTAAATGGGAGGACATATGTGAAAGTATGTGAAGGCAAGACCTAAACAAACTGCTCTCTTGTGTGACATCATGGCGCAAATCTAAATAAAGACAATTGTGGACCTCTGCAAGTCTGGTTCTTTCTTGGTTTCATTTTCCAGAACCACATTCAACTGTTCAACAATTTTAACAAAGTGAAAGCAGCATGTGAATTTTGAAATTTTAGGTAATTCAAGAAGGATACAGATTCGATTTCCCACAGAGGAATTTGTTTTAGAGGGAAATGTGTGATTCAATGCCAGAACAGAGCAAAAAACCTTGTAAAGATGCTGCTGTAGCTAGTAAAAGAGAGTCATTATCCACAGAGAAACAAGTCCTGTACCAAAATGGACTGAAAGGCCGCTCAGAGAGGAAGAAGCCATCACTCAAAAGCAACATAAAAAGACAGGTGGCAGTTTGCAAGTGCTCTAGAGGACAACAACCTTAGTTATTGGAAGCATGTCCTGTGGTCTTATGAAACTAAAATGTGACTGTTTGATCTTAATGGTCATTGTTACATTTGGAGAAAAAAGTGGTGAAGCTTGCAGGCCTGAGAACACTATCCTAACTGTTAAAACACGGATGGCAACATCATGATGTGGCAGGGATGGTCTACTTTATAAAGTAAAATGCATCATGAGGAAAGAACATTATGTCCAAATGGACAATACCCCTTAAAATGTTACCAAATGAGTTACGAAGTGGTCTAAGAACAACAAAGTCAATGTTTTGGAGTGTTCAGAGTCCTGGGGTCCGTTCTTCGTACGTCGCTAACTCGGTTAGCTGGATTTGACTGTTGACGATTTGGCATGATCTTGGATCGTTTGGTTCTTCGAAACTCTTCCTGGACTTGCTGTCATAGCAACATGTGCGCCAGCTTAAGCCTGCTCGCGAGCAGGCTTATTTCATGTAAACAGGATTAGATCGCAGCTGTATAAATGGAGGAGATAGGGATATCCAGCCAGTGCACTTGGACCACCTAGTGGCAGAGGACGGGACAGAATTGTGGAACATCATTTTTAATGTTTAATAAAAGACGAAACAAATAATGCTTAGTTCCTGTTGTTTTATTTAAACATTTTTTTATAAAGAAAAGCCAGCAAGTCACCTTTTGCCTGCAATAAGAGATAGTTATGTAAATTCAGCAATACTACTGTGAAATGGTGTATTAGAACTTACTCTGAAGGTCCTTTTGAAGCAACTCGATCTCTAGTGCAATTTTTCAAGTTGTGGAGTTCAATTTCTCCTCTTAATTTGTGTTTTTTCAGGTCAAAATACTAAATTTCTTGTTGAAGATGCTGTTTATATAGGGAACGGATGGCACCCTGTGTCATTTTATGAAAGAAAAAGAAAGGGAGAAACATGCCTCATGCAACAAAAGTAAAAAGAACCTGTTTTTTTTTCAGCCTTTTTCTTGGTGGTTGTTATAAACAGACAAACACATCATTTAACAATGGCTTTTAAAAAGAGGAAAAAGTGTCTTTTTAAAATATAGTATAATAATTAAAGGCTACCATTTTGTAGAATATTCTTGTACTTCACTTTTTTCCCCATGTTCTAATGTGTCCGGTGGAGGCTCTGACATAAAAGAACAAAGTAAATATGAAATTATTAAAATGCAAAAATACATACTGTAGAAAGTGATAGAAACATCTACCATGGACAGCACTTGTGCATTTTATTTGTCTGCTACTTTTTACCAGCCCTATCTCCTGGCTTTAGCAGACTTTGAGGTGTTCCCTGTCGTTTTAATTAATGACTCAAATTCGGCATAACCTTCCATTAAAAGCTCGTGTTCTGATTGGGAGAAAAACTGTGGGCGTTCTTTGGCCATGCTGAACAGCCAATAGCAGCGTTGCTGATCATTGTTTCTACTATCGATACATTTCCCCTTTTAAACAAACGCATGAACGCGCAGTTGTCTCAGATAACTCAATCCAGTGATACTAATCATAAACAACAGGTGTGTTCGAAGAACCCAATTAGCCGGATCATGATTAGCCGGATGAAATCATCTTGGATGTCTCATTTGATCTTGGATGTTTTAAGCAACGTACGAAGAACGGACCCCTGATCTCAGTCCCATAGAAGATCAGTGAATTGAGCTGAAAAAGCATGTAACCCAGTTCCATTAGTTCTGTCAGAAGGAATGGGTCAAACCTTCAGTAAACAATTGTGAAAAGTTTTTGGAAGGAGACCAATTCTGAGGAAAGGGATGAAAACATCTGAATTGGAACAAAGTGATAGAAATTTATCTTATCAATATTATATTTAACAAATAGAAATTATTTTGGTAATCCTAACTGACCTAAATAAAGGATATTTTCTCTGTTGACAATGAGAAAAAACATGGATTTATGATGTTGTTTTCTTTTTTCTGTTTTTTTGTACTGCGCCTGCAGTACAAATGTACCAAATCTTAATTTTTTTCTGTAACAATTTGCAGGAAAAAGTATATCTGCATAGAAAACTGAGATCTTTGATTGAGTCTTACATACCATTAGAAACCTTTGTCCAAGACAGGAAAGGCGTTGGTTGACCTTCAGTCTCACATGGAAGCTTAGCATCTGTTTCTGCTTTCACAGTGATCGTCTGGGAATGGGCCATTGTTATCCTTGGCTTCGCTCTTTGAACAGATCCACGCTCTGGTAGCTGGTGTTGTGTGGATACATCCAGAGAAACTGTTGACAGAGTCTGTTGGGATGGCTTAGATGGGACCACAGTAGGTATTGGGATAAAGGTGGACACCTGAGAGGTTGGAGTTGTGTTAGCTGGTTTTTGAACGTTTAATGGTCTGCTTGGCTCTGAGGTGGTATAAATGAGGTTCAGTTGTTGGTCCTGGCTTGTACTGACTGTGATTGTGGCATATTGTGAGGGGGAGGTCGGTAAATACTTTACTTGATGTCCTGGGGGAGTGATTCTAGGTTTTGAGACACTAGGAGTCTCTGTGGAAAGTTTAACATGATAAGGCAACGATGAGGTAACTGAGGCAAGCGTTGTTTTTGAATTGCTCTTAAGTGGAGCATCCGACCGAGCATTCAGAGCTTCCGTCTGATTTTCTTCAAGTTTCAAATCCATGTTTATTATCTCATTTTGACCAGAGTTTTGGTTCAAATCCTCTGATCCTGTGGGTGTCTGTGCAGTGACCTCCAAAAGCATCCCTTGTGATGAGGGTAATCCAGGGGAAGTTTCACCAGAGACTTTGATGGATGAAGCAGTTGAGGTAAAATAGGAAGGCTGTAGTGAAGAATCCAATCCTGTCTCCTTCCAATGAATCTTTCCCACCTCCTCAGTGATAGTCTGATGGGCGACTTGTTGTTTCTTAATGTCTGTTGGCAATTTTATCACCAAACCCTGTGAGAAATAATTAGAATTCAGCCGTGGTGCTGGTTCGGTTGTAAAGCCTGTCTCTAAATGTTCACCAGATGGACGAGGACTGTCTTCAATCCTCTGCTGAGGGACTGATGTGGGAATCTCTGAAACCCCTGTAGGAAATGCACTTTCTGAAATACCCACCATGCTGTGAGGAGTGGTATTTCCATGAGTCAAGCCTGGAGAAACTTTTGGAAATGGTACAGCTGAAGTGCTTTGCCATGATGGTTTTGGCATGAGTAGATGGCTGTCATTTGTTTCAAAATAAGAGGCTGGTATTGAAGAAGGCTCTTTAAGTGCCTCATGGTTCTGCCTGAAGACTGTGCTTTCTTTATGACTCAGTCTGTCTGATGACGCTACTTGGCTCTCTGTGAATGGAACAGTGGTACTTAAATGGACTGTAACTACTGATCCTTCTTTCTTTAACTCTTTAGAGGCGGAGGTCTTAGGCGTAGGTAGGGGAGTATTTGAAGGTGTGGTGGTGATAAAGTTACTGGGCGTATTGAGCCTTTGTTTCTTTTTGTTTGGCCTTCTCCTCCTGCCACCGTTCCTTCTTTTAGATTTGATTTGCCTAAAGAGTTTTTTTTTAGCCTGGATCTTGAAAGCAGTTATTGGAGAGCCCGTTGTGACAACAACTTGAGAATGCAGATCATTGACTGTTGTGTTCTTTTGATGAGGTTGAAACTGTGACAGAGTTAAGGTTTCACTCAAATAGTTTCCGCTTCCTTCTTGATTTGCTGCAGAGTGATTTGGATTGACTGAAGGAGTAATTTGACTTTCCACCAAGGAGAGATCTCTGTGATTTATGGTGCTAGTGACATCATTGGGGTTGTCCCTACGCTCACTGCTTTGCAGCCCCTCAGATGGATCAGCTGCTTGAACCTTATCAGCAGGGCTTTCTGTGCTTTGGTTCTCTGGAAAAGAAATTGTGCTGCTGCTCACAGTGTGCGCACTGGGTTGCCTGACAGTGATAGCGTGTGGTGGAACAGATGTGGTCTGGGGGAGGAAACCCCCACTGTTTGAACCTGTGATTAGGTTCAACTCTCTGTCATGGGTTGTGTGCTGTTCTGTGTGTGCTCTTTCTGTTGGAAGGGGTTCTCTAGTAACATGTCTGCTGTTAGGAGTTACATCTAGTGTGCTGTATGCAGTGTGGCTTTCATATGTAAAATTATTATCTTGACTATGAGTACTGGATTTCTTGATTTGCAGTTCTGTAGGCTCTCCAGGACTGTGAGTCATGGAGTAATACTGATCCTCTCTTTCATGTACAGTAACGCCATCTGATGATCCATTACGAGTTTCCCATGACTTTGTCGTCAGCGCTGTTGCTTTCATCTTTGTTGGAAAGGAAAACGGAAGAGGGGTCACAGTATTCCTGTCCCTAATCTTAGCTAAAATGTGTGCCCATTTCTCTGGGTCAATTTTCCCTTTGGACAGGTTCATCCTCCTTTTTTTCTCAACTAAGCTTTTCTGGTTTCCAGTGTGAGAACCCGTTGGTTTCCGGAGCACAGGTGATCTCTGCCATGTGCTTCTGGATGGATGAATACCTCTTCGTCCTGGGGTTAAATTCCCTGGGATTTTTCGTCTAACACCACTGATGCGGTGGCGGATTGTGGACCCATCATTGTCACCCGATGCTTCTTCCGTATTCTCTGTGGGGACCTTGATCTGAGTGTTAACTCCTGAGGCTGACTGAGGCCTTGCTGGAAACTTGCGTAAAGGTCTAATAAGGGCTTTGCTCCTAACTATACTAACTTTTTTAACTAATGTGTCTACACCATGTTGATTCATAGCCACACATTTGTAATGACCACTGTCTGACACCTGAGTATGTGGGATATGAAGAGTACCATTAAAATACACCGATGTTTGGGAGGAATTTGCTTGGAAATGAACTATTCTGCTGCTTGGTAGAATCCAGTTTATTTCAGCATCAGGGGAGCCAGATGCTGTACAATCCAGAGAAATTGGGTTTCCTGCAAATTCCTTCATTGATGTAATTGTTGTGTCCTCCCCCGGGGAAAGACTGGAGGATTCCTGGACAGTTAGATAGAAAGAGAGCACAGCATGGTCTCCATAAACTTTGGCAATGCAGTAGTAAACTCCTGTGTCTCTGTGAGTGACGGCTTTAATTTTCAATCTTCCATCTCTGGAAAAAGAAACTCTCTTTTCAGGACTGCTATATGAGTTATTCAGTTTGGAGTTGTCAGGCAGCACCCATTGGACTACTGGCTGGTCAGAACTGTGCACGTAACAGAGCATTTCACTTTGACTTCCAACGATCGCACTCAGAACTTTACGTGTTCTGTTTCCTGACTCTATCATGACCCAGGTCCTCCTGAGTCTTTGCTGCAGCTCAATGTCCACTGTCTCTGAGAGGTTCGTCTTCAGAGTTAATAGTACCATTCTGGTAGACGACTGAGGTCGGTTCAGTTGTAGTTCTACAGATGTCTGCATCACCCATGCGGGCTGGGCCAACATTTTGACTTTAAGACCTGTGTAGTACTGGGCATCTTGCACAGAGTCCTGTTGATAAACATATGCTGGGTAAGGATCTTTGCTTAGAGTGACTTCCCGTTTCAAGTGGGCTGGAGAATTGCTGTAGTACGCAATCAGCCTCCACAGCTGCTCATATTTTTCTCGGTCCACAGCACACCGAATGTCCACTGAGAATGTGATGTTTGCAGCCAGCTGAAGCTGGTCGTCCTGCTCCCAGTTGATATTGGAAAGTTCTTTAAGCTTGTCAACACTGCATTCAAGATCTAACTCATTCCCATGCCCATTGGAGAGGCCTAGAGATATGTTACCAATTGGGTCCTTAAAGTCCTCTGAGGTCAATGTCTCACTCTCAGAATCTTCTTGCGATGTAGTTCTGTGAAGGAAGCTGATGACAGGGCTGCGGCAAGCCAGAGGATGAGCAGCATGAAGCTCACTGTTCTTCACATGTCTGGGAGATGAGCACATTGGACACAGCTGGCCACCTGGAAGGGCTCGGTCCTTTTTACATTTCAGAACACCTGGTGCAACAACATAGAATAACAGTGGCATAAGATAAGAACAATACTACAACTATTAACAACAATAATATTATTGAAAATCTAACCTGGGGAAGTTTTTTCCCAGTCATGGAACCAGCTCATGCTGCAGTCGCAGGTCCAGGGGTTCCCATGGAGGTACAGGTTCTCAAGCTGTGGCATGGTCTGCACCAGCTGGGAGGGTAGTGATGTGAGTCCATTGTCTGATAGGTAGAGGTGTCGCAGGGTAGAGATGTAGAACTGCCCCATCAGAGTGAAGGTGCTGAAGGTGGCAGGATGCAGTTGTTGAAGCTGGTTTCCCTCCAGCTGCAGAAAGCGTAAGGCGGTGAGTCCCTGGAAGGCGTCTGGATGGATGAGCTCTATCTGGTTGTGATCCAGATGCAACCTGGACAACGACCACAGCCCATGGAGCGAGTGCCTGCTGATTTCCTTAAGCTTGTTGTAGCTGATCTTCAGCATCTAAACCAACAAGCACCACAGAAAGGTTCGAAAAATTAACAGGAACGTTATCAAGAAAGTTCCACATGGATTCAAACAAGATTCCAAAAGGAATGAGTGATCACCAGACAAAGAGTGTCTTCAAACATGTTTCAGAGATAATTTATTCAATATAAGCCAAACGTAAAGACATAGTAATAAATGGGACATACAGTTAGTATAAGTGCTCAACACGTCAATGTTTTCCTCTGTTTAAATATTTATTTTGGGGTAGTTGAAATAAAAATTCACACCCACCAGATGTCAATAACAACCAAATTCATCTGAAGATACAAAGAAACAAAAAGCAGTTTAAGTCCACTAATTAAGTTATAGGTAAAACAAAAAAATTGAATAATAAAAAGTATATGTATGAATGAATTGATGTTCAAAAGACAGAGTATATATGAAAGATCTCTCTGGGAAAAGAGAATTTAAATCTCAATGAGGTTTTTCTGGATATATAAAGGTTTATACATAAAGCACCCCTGCTGATATGTGCAAATAAATATCAACTAGTTTAATATTAACTGATGGCCTATTTCTCATCATATTACTGAACAGAATCATATGATTTGTACAAGCAGAGAGACCTTCACAAAAAAACGTCTTAGTGATGCAAAATATTCTTCTGGCAATGGTTTCAGCTGTATTTCTATGGTTCTGAACGTTTCAGGGAGTGCTGCTAGAGCGATGATCCAGAAGTGGAAAGAAACTAATTCCACCATAAACCAGACGCAGCCAAGGAGCTCTTCCTAAGATTTCTGACGGAGAAGTCAAAAGAATAACTGTCCAAGAGCCAAGGAGCACTCACAGAGAGCTTCAGGAAAAACGCTGATGCAGGTTTTTACAACGAAAACAGTAAATATTGCCTCTATGAACATTCACTGCACCACTCTCTACTGCTGAAGAAAAAAACAATTGGAAGTTTGTTTAAAGTTTCAAGATTTTGACAAGCCAGTAGAACACTTGGAGACAATAGTCTGAAGAGAGGTGGCCCAAGCTGAACTCTCTGCATGTCATTGAACACATCATATTTAAAGGAGGAAAAGTTCTGCACATCATCCCAAAATATTATGGTAAAAGTGAAAATTGAAAGGGCTGACTTTCTACTGTGAGGTTTCCAATAGCATGTGATGCTGCAGGACTTTGTATAAGTTAAGAAAAGACATGGAGAAAGGCTCTGGGACATTCTTGGTAAGAATCTGAAGATAAAACAAGTATTGATTTCCAAGTAAGGCAGTAGTCCCAAGCACACTGCCAAGGAAACTCTGGACTGGTTTCAGGGGAAGATAGTAAAACTGCTAGAGCGATCCATTCAATCATCTAACTTGGAGCCAAGAATCTGCAGAAAGAACTGCAGATCAGATCATGGAAAGGAAACCCAGAACCTTCAAATTTACTGGAAGAGTTGGTCCAAATAACACCTGAGCAACGCATGTGACTAGTTTCTCCATACAGGAGAAGGTGTCCTGACCCAGAAAGGCTTTACATTTAATTAGTCATATTACGTTTCTCAACATAAATTAATTTGTGGACTAACTTATTTTGTGTTTAACACTTATTTTACCTGTTAAGACTCTATGAATTTAAAATAGACTTATTGATTGTTATCACTAACTTTTCTTACTGTAAACACTGTTTTTCTAACAAAGTTTGCGTTTAAATGTACGTTGTCATTATTATTCTTTTTTTAACGACAGTAAATAAGCTTTAAGGTTTCAGTGCTATTAGGAAAGGGGAAAAAAAACAGAAAATGAATTCTTTAAAGATGTATGAAAGACAATACTGAGTGTAGTGTAGAAATCTCCAGCCGCTCCTGTGGAAGGTTGTAATTCTTGAGTTGCTGCAGAAAGTCCAGTCTCTGCTGGGCGTACTTCGACCCATGTCCATGTGTGAAGTCCAGCTCAGGTCCCAAGATATTGTTGTTCCTAGGTACTGGAAGTAATCCACAATAGACACAGTGTTGTTGATGAGCAGGAGCGGCATGTTTGTGTTCTTTGGAAGTCCGCTGTCATCTCTTTCTTGAGCGGGTTGAGAAGGCTTAATTCCACAAAGCGGTTCCTGGTGGGTGTCCCTGGGGGATCGAGGTGGTGCAGGATGACGTGTTGCCCCAGGCTGACCGCATGATCGGCCAACCATTTGCCCAGCAAATTGCAAGAGCCTGTAATCTCCTTCAGAAGCTTCAACGGCAGTCGCTCAAAGGTTTTCATGACAACATGAAATTTTATGAGGTCTGTGGTCATCTACTCCTTTAGATTCAGTTTGCATCGGCTTTATTTAGGGATATCAGAGTAATGAGGCTCAAATACAAATATAGGCTACCCTTGTCAACTTTTTCTTTGTCAGCGTATCATTTTAGTCTTTTTCATCAGGTTTTCCAAAAAGTGACTATAGTTAGTGTTTGTGACCAAATGTTGGAAAGAGTTATGAACACTGCTGAAACATACATGAAATTGACTGAATTGAATTTTACGCAACAAAGCTTCAAATGGTGGGGCTACAGATCATTGTGCTTTCGGTGGGAGTACCTGAAGTGATGCCAGGTCCCTGAAAGCTCCATCGGGCAGAGAGTGAATGTTGTTCCCGTGGACCATGAGCAGCTCCAGCTTCCTCAGGCCAGACAGTGACTTGTCTCCTATCTTTTCAATGCTGTTGAACCTGGAACGACACAACCAGTGTGGACTGTTGTTAATTGCACGAGAAGCAACCTCCAACTGTAACACCCTCTTACTACATCCTGGCAGGGATGTAGTAAGAGGGTGTGCCAGAAAACCCTCACCCCAAGTTTATGCGCTTCACATGCCGGGGTACAGCAGCTGGGATGGTCAGGAGGGAGCGGAATGTGCAGTGGAGCTCGCTGGGCTGAGGACAGGAGCAGTGTCGGGGGCAGGGTACAGAAACCACAGGGGGCAGGAGCACCAGGAGTGTCTGGAGGACCAACAGTGTGGAGTGCTCCATTTTCATCCACTGAGACAGGCACAGCAGCTGCTTGGAGTTCCTGACTGCAACAACAACCAAAAATGTTGGAAAGGCTGACCCAATGTTACCGATTGCCTGTTTCTATTGATTTCTTTTTTTTCTTTTTTTTGGACTGAATTCGCATTTTATTTAAATTTTATCTTGCAATGAAAGTGAAGATAGCAACACAGCACAAATGGCTTCAGTCACAATCACAGACCTGCTAATAGTTGCACAAGCCTGAACATTGCCACAATATGTAGAGGCTCTTACCTTAAAGCACTGAAAGCCTCTCTGCAGGCAGCTCCAAGTGTCCCATTTTGTCATGTGCGTAGACAAAACTACAGCTCACAATTTGAACAGAGAAAAACTGGAGTCACAGACTGGAACTGGAAAACTCTTAGAGAGAGAGAGAGAGAGAGAGAGAGAGAGAGAGAGAGAGAGAGAGAGAGAGAGAGAGAGAGAGAGTTTCAAGCGGCAGTGTGCTCTCCTCACTCCCACTTTGGAGCAAGTGAAGGAGCAGCTGCAGAGCGATCGCTGGAGATGCAGCGGGAGGAGCAAGGAAAGTTTGAAGGAGGGCAACACATATGGTCCAACAGCCAAACATACCGCGATGCTGCTGAGCGCAGGAATGCTGCTGAAGTGTTGCTTGGATAAGTTTGATCCGAATGACAAAGACTGACTTCAGCAGCTGAGTGCAGACTGGCTGACAGGAAGGATACTTGGATGTTCCTCTGACAGCTCAAGGACCAAAGTTAAGGTTCTGTCTTGATTCATCTCTGTGACCTGCACTTTTTCCCCTGTTTTTTGTGCTGAACTATGGGGCCTAAAGTTCTGGATTAAGCACTAACATACTTAACTGCGTGATCAAGATGTTGGAGAAAAACTGTCATCGCCACAAAGCAACGTCTGTCAAATTTTTCCATAATTCTTAATTTATTTAAAGAGATATTCCAAGATTTTTAAAATTAGGTTCTGGTAAAAGCATATGGATAATGCCATGCATATAAAATACAGCTCTGTAGGAGTCTTCGTTCCCTTTGTCTCTGTATTTGGATTTTTGGAGTTCCCGGTTGTAATATCTTAATCTTATCATATGAAACTTTATTGGCTTTTATTGCTAATGATAGCACCAAAAGACATGACAAGGCCCATTGGTTTCCCGGAGACTCTACCTGGGTGTGAGGTCATCCCAGGTCCACGCTGATTTTTCTGACGCCAATTAACTGATCCAGGTCAGATGGTCCTTGGGGCTAAAACTGGCTTTAATCAATTTCTACCACCTTAAAATAATAACCCCCCTCCAAAACATCAGATGCCGTTTTATGGAACCCTAAATCCATCGCCACATTATCATCAGCATTACAAGGTTATCTTCACAGAAGCTAACAAATTATTTCCACAAGCTGTGGAAGTTGGAGATGTTCCACCACCAAAGACCTACTCATGTAGGCCTACTCATTTAACTCGGCAATGGTGGAATAGATCTACCTAATATCACCTGCAGGTGGCAATAATGCGAGGCATATAGCTTTAACAGATCAAACCAACCTCTAAATTTAATGTTCCTGCACTTTTGAACCAGATATTCAGCTCAACATAGTGTAGCGTTTTTCAAAGAGTGTTTTAAAACAGGTAATAATTGGCAGGAACAGCTGGATGACCAGGTGATGATGATGACTGGAGATGACTGAGACATCAGACCAGGTGATCCAAGCAGAAGCAGACTTGACCATATGATGCAGACAGGGACAGAAGTGACCAGAAGCTGCTCGATGAGTCTCCAGTGAAGCTGAGCGAGACACAGAAACCCAGGAACCACTTGAAAACAGGCGGTGCACACAAGCACTGGAAATCCAGGTAGCGAGGGCAGGGCGAGAACAGGTCCAAAGTGTCAGCAGGCTGAGTGACGAGGCACCGGGGACAGACCAATTTCAGGCATTGGGACAAGACGAAATGATCTGGCACGTGGTGGAAGAACAAGGCAGGTATATATAGGGAGAGTGACAGGTGAGCTGGGTTGAGACTGATTGGTAGCAGCAGCACGTGGAACTAATTATGGTGCATGAGTGAATGGAGAGTGGGAAGGGTGGAACGTGGAGTGGAGAATGAGCAGTCCAGAACAAAAAAAAAAAACATGACACTAAAGAAGAATTTCAGCTGGAAATTACATCTGCCACAACAAACTATGGCTTTGGTCATTCTTCCAGACATCAGGGCAAGAGCTAAACAAAGATGACGAACATCTTACGTAATCACACAACTTCGGGCCTAACCCAGGTTTGATACTAGGTCTTGACCCGGTAAGTCGGGTCAGTTTTACCCTTTAAATCTGTTCTGGATTTATTCCCACATAACCATGACCCAGTAAATTACTGGGTAAGGTTGTAAGTGTAAAGGGGGCTTTAGACAGACCACGATGAATGGACAAGTCGAATATGGACCGGGATATTCTCCACTGATTATAGATTATTTAGAACCTTTCCTTTATTCCTTCAGCTCTGGGACTGAGATCAGGACTGATGGCCACTCCAGAACATGGACTTCGCTTTCCTTAAGCCACTTAGTAACAAATAGGGTGACATACTGCGAGGCATTGTCCATGATGTCTTGAGATACTCCTTCGATATTTCTTACCAACTTCAGCCAAAGTATGTGGCTTAATTGATTCTGACATTTCACACCCAAATCCATTCATCTCTGAGACACAGAACCAGTCTCCTTCCTGAACACTATGACGGCTCAACATTCCCATCATCGTCTGGGCTTTCCCAAATTGTCTATAAGTATAATTTTCTATAAGCATATTGTTATTGTGTGAACTTCGGAGTGTGAAGTCGGTCACAAGGAAATCTATCTCTTATTATTCAAACAGAAATGTTTTAGGTAATCCTGACAGAGTTAAAGTAGGTAGGGTTTAGCCTGATTAAATCCCATACAGTGTCTTTTTTTCAGTGTACATCTGGTTCACCTCTATATCTCCTGTCTGAGAGCAGTATAATTGTGATGATTTAACGGGTGTTTTTAATGGGAGGCCATGCGCAACAACAAAAATGGATGTATTGATCCAGTGAATTCAGCTGTGAGCCGCGACGTCTGAGTAAAAGGTGTAAGAAAGCACTCTCTTTGTTCCTGGAGCATGAGCGTAAACAGAGGGCAGCTGGGTGCTGGAGCAACCTTCACAGACCTCTTATTAACACTGACTCACACATAAACAGCATGCAAAGAGGATTGTGAACAAACAAGCACAGGCACATCCAGGCAGACACGGAGCAATAATGGGCCACCCAGAAAAAAAATAAAGAAAAATAAAGCTGACAGGACTGCCTGAGGACACACACCTCAGTGTGTTTCACTTTGGAAACCCTTTTCTTTCAGAACTAAATTGGCTCTCGGCCCCTCATCATGCTGTCTCAGTCTGGAAACTTTAGCTTTCAAAGTTGCTTTGCTTGTGCTTGTCACTGTTCCAGCAACATGTTGGGTTTTAGCTATGGTCACTAAGCTTTGCTCCACTTCTCTGCACAGCTTTTATATTCTTAAATGAAGTGCTGCAGACAAGACACTGAAAATCAGAGCAAGATTGATGTCCAAGATGACGGAGTCACCTGCGGGTCTTGCTTAAATCCTACATCCATCAGATTTCATCAAAATGCCGCAAAAATTCTAGAGCTGCAGCCACACCAAATGCCCCGTTAGAACTTTGTGGATGTGTGTCCTGCAGTGGCACCAAGGGAAAGATGTCTGCCCCATGAGAGCTGCTCAGATGAGACCAAAGCTAAACTTTTGGCCTGCAATCAAAATGCCACGCTCGCAGGAACACTTACCCTGCACATAACTACGGTGGCCGACAGGTGCAAACGCCCTGCAACTTCAGAAAACACGTGCAAATAGGCAAAAACGCGATTCAAAAAGAAAACCAACTTCACCAATTTGACAACACCTGTGCGGTATTCAGCAAACGCGCTGCATATACAAAAACGCGATTCAAAAAGAAAACCAACTTCATCAATTTGACACCTGTGCGATATTCAGCAAACGCGCTGCATATACAAAAACGCGATTCAAAAAGAAAACCAACTTCATCAATTTGACAACACCTGTGCGGCATTCAGCAAACGCGCTGCATATAAACGATCAAAAAGAAAACCAACTTCATCAATTCGTGTACAAACGAGTATAGGAGTATACAGAAGTATACTCGTGACGTCATCACACCCACAGCTCTTGAGCATTTCTTTAACATTCAAAACTATTTATACACACACTACACCATCATATCTTATTGAAAACGTTTTTTTTTTATTAATTTCTAAAAAGTCTTAAAAATATCTAAAATTGCAGAACTGTGGGTATAAAACCAGCAATAGCGGGAATTTATTTGTTAGGAGTTGTAATTGTAGAGGCGATTGAATATTTTTTTTTAAAAAAATCAGCACTTTGTAGAAACAAAATTAGTTATACGAGCAATATTGCTGTTGCTTCGGTTGTTGGTCAGCTTTACCAGCAGGCTGAAGAGGAGGTGATGCAATTAAGGAGGCAAATCCGAGCAAGGAGAAGATTGATGCAGCAGAGGAGGCTCAGAAGGCAGGATTTGCTCACCCATCTATTGCCAACTGGTAGGCATTTTAAGATTGACAGCCTATTTCCTACTTTTATCTTTAAAAAAACATTGAGGATGGTATTAAAAACGTGATCAGGTTGAAATTGTGACTGTTTTTCTATAAATAATTAAAATGAAGACCCAATTTTAACATTAGAAGCAGTATGACAGTAGAGTAAAGCTACTTTATTGCACCTACTGACCTTCACAGCATTGATCATTAAGAAAGGGGAAAAAAAACATATTTTTATGTCTGCCCACCTTTACAGTGATTAATCTATAAATTATGTGCAGTTAGTTCAGCCCATTTTTTCAGTGAAATGGTAAAAATACCAGAGAAGGGAAGCCATTTGTTACATTTACTATACATTTTACCTTTTCTTTCTTGAGAACTATAATAATCTGCATGTTAAGCAGGTATAGTTTTATGCTGTCAAAAGGTGACAACTGAAAAAAAAAACAATTATGGTAACATTTGGCATTTTTTATTTACAGGAAGAAACAGAAACAAAATATGTGATATGTAATAATTTTAATGAAGGGGACCTGAAACCAGCCTTCTAGCTAAACAGGGCCACCATCGTCCTCCTCCTTCAGCTGCTGCCCATCCAGTAGGTCCATGGATGGCCAGGGAGATAGAGGTGCTGGTGACCCTCTACTGGCTGGCCTGTGGTGCATCCTATAGGGAAACAGCTTGCCAGTAAGATCTCTTACCTTCTTGTCCTTAAATAGAGCCAACAATGACACACAATTGATACATAGATTATATTAATTGGACAGAAGATTAAGACATATCAGCATATTACCTAAATTACAAGTTAATTTTATATTTGGTACAGGTCAAGGGGAGGCACGCTACAACAGACACCACACCAAGGTGAAAAAATCGTTGAGCGTGCCTTTGGTGATCTGAAGACACGGTGGCGTTCCATCTTCTTAAGGGCGCTGGAGGTCCGCCTGACGTTTGTCCCAAAAGTAATCACCGCCTGCTGCATCCTCCACAGTATTTGTATAGAGGCAGGGGACCAGCTTGACTTGTAGGATGAGGAGGTCGACCCAGAGGAGGATGACCATCCGGCGGCTGAAGACAGGGAGCTGCTCCAGCTGGCTGCATGTTTAAGTTGACATGACTACACCTGACCTAACGTAGATCAGTTGGAGTCATGTTCACATGCTGCTTCATTTCATTTTTTTCACTACCTGTAAAAATACATAAAATAATCAGTAAATTAATTTCCATTCCCACGTTGTCTATTTGTATAAGATCTTAATGAGTTATTTCTTTGTTTTAAACCATGTTAGTAACTGTTAATTTGTTGAATATATTACACCTTCATTCTGTTCCAAAGATAAAACATTTGTATAAAATAAATGTCTGTTATTTTCATATACTATTATTACTATTGTTTTCTTTCCCTCTCTCTCATCTCAATTATTCGTGTCCTTACTCAGAAGAAACTGAGATAGGAAAAACATTTGTAGATTTTATTTATTTATTAATTTTATATGCTGCTGTCGTCCTTAGACATTTACAATTTATTCCAACAAGTATTGAGTTAATAAAGCAACACGCGTCAGTCAGATAAACACAAAACAAATAAATCATAACCAGCGGTACAACGCACACTACTTGGCCGACAGAAGTGTATTAAAAACAGACTGGCTGCGGGTTTCCCTCGGAGGTCTGCGGGTCACTCTGCTCCGCTCAACGTCGGACTTTTTATTAAAATTACGCACTAACTCTGTAAACGGGCCACATAGGGAAGCTTAAAAGTATAAAGTTCTCGCCTCAAACGATCTTAAAACGTACTTTTGAACAATAACAGCAACAGAAAAGGGGATTTTTAACTTACCGCTGTGAGCTCTGTTTGTCTCGAATCAAGCTGCGGCCGCGGTGCATTCTGGGCAAGCGGTCAGTCTGAAGAACGCACAAGTTCCGTGGGGTCTAAAATCAGCTGTTCCACTTAGTGCTCCCCCTAGAGGCCTGGAGCACTTCCGTTGTGGAGTTGGTTTTCTTTTTGAATCGCGTTTTTGTATATGCAGCGCGTTTGCTGAATGCCGCACAGGTGTTGTCAAATTGATGAAGTTGGTTTTCTTTTTGCATCGCGTTTATGTATATGAAGCGCGTTTGCTGAATGCCGCACAGGTGTTGTCAAATTGATGAAGTTGGTTTTCTTTTTGAATCGCGTTTTTGTATATGCAGCGCGTTTGCTGAATACCGCACAGGTGTTGTCAAATTGATGAAGTTGGTTTTCTTTTTGAATCGCGTTTTTGTATATGCAGCGCGTTTGCTGAATACCGCACAGGTGTTGTCAAATTGATGAAGTTGGTTTTCTTTTTGAATCGCGTTTTTGCCTATTTGCACGTGTTTTCTGAAGTTGCAGGGCGTTTGCACCTGTCGGCCACCGTACATAACCCCATAGTAAACCACAGTGGTGGCTGCATCATGCTGTGAAGATGCTTCTCTTCTGGAGGGATGGAGAATCCGGCCCGAGTTAATGGGAGTAATGGGTAAAACTGTCTATTTGTAGATGTGCAAAGCTGGTTGAAACATACCCCAAAAGACCTGCAATTCGACCCGTAGAGAAAAAAGGTACAACAGATCACAGGAGCTGATTATAAATGAAGGTCACTCTTTTCAGATTTATAGCTATAAATCAGTTTATATTATCTGTTATCGTTTTCCTTCCACTTCACAATGATGCACTCCTCTGTGTTGTTCAGTTTGTGGGTGAAATGGAATTTGGAAAAGTTAAAGGGGAAGCACATAAGTGATGTTTAATTGGAGAGCAGGAAACCGTGAGGAATTGCTACCAACTGACCGTACGCAGAGTTTCAGCTTCTTCAGCAGCTTTGTGTTTACGGCTCAGAGATTTACAGTTCAGCAGCTGTTTTCTGTTCTGCTCCATGAAGCTGTTTCAGAGAAGAAGCTCAGGATGGTTGACACCCACATCCCAGTGAGCAGACAGACCGAAGTCAGTAGCTGCATAACAGACGAGTCTTCCTAAGGAGCTGGTGGACACCATGGCAAAGCTCAGAAGAATTTAGAATCATGAATTCATCAGATAATAATAATCATACTTCCAAAGGACTTAAAATATTATGTTTGGATCTAGAGACAGTTTGGACTTTTCTTCTAGCCCTTAAGGAGGGGAGACGCAGAACAGACGAGCAGAATGTTTTATCCAGGCAATCAAAATAGTTTTCCAGGTCAATGTTAGACCCGATGAAACCTCTAAGGTCAACAATAAATCTGTCATGGCTCATTAGAATCCGGTGGCTTTGGTCTCCGTGGCTATGTTTCCATCCACATGTGAATTTTGAGTAAACATTTAAAATGACGCAAAAAAGAAAAACATGAAAATGCGAATCAGCCAAAAGTGTAATTTCATGAGAAGTTGACGCTACACTTGACTGCAATAAACAGGGAGTAGAGGTTGTAAACTAGCCTGGACCACACATCTGAGAAAAATGGAGAGGTTTTCAGGAATGTGTTGCCATCGGGCGAATTGTAATTGTTCTGTCATGTCAACTAGTATTGGCGATGTTACATACTGCCCGGAGACGTAGAGAAAGAACACAATTCTGTTTGCGTTATGGGAATACCCAGGAAGAAGTCGGCAACGGAAACAGCCGATCAATCACGTGAGGTAAATGTTCACTACGTCAGAACTTATTCGGCGAAGGTGTTTACATCCCCCATTTTGCACATTAACCATTTTTCGGGAAAAACATAAACTGCCTCAAGCAAGCGTAAAACCTTCTTTGAGGAATTACGGAAGTTATTTAAAATTTTGCAGTTTGCATCAAGCTTTTCTAATGCAATATCCATGTGCAAAAAAAAAAATCGATGGAATCATGGCTACTGTCCCTTCCCACAGAAATGGAAAGACCCTGTCTTTGCAGGTTTCTCTTAGTGGTGTGCAGCCTAAAATCTGTTATTGCCATTTTGTTAAAATATTGGCCACGTCCATTTCAGGCAGCTCATGAGCCTAAATTGACATTCAGACTGAATTTATTTCAACATAATACAGCTGAGAACCACCAGATCAATCATCATCAAAGGCTAATAGTGATAATCGCAGCATTCCTGGGAGAAAATAGGTTTCATGGTTGGTTTGAGGTTAGGGTTTAAACCTAATTATAGCGACACTGCCGGCCAAACAACAACCAATACAATGCTGTCATTTGAATTCTTAAATAAATTCTTCTTTTTGTACTTTTTTCTGAGGAAATTTCGCCAAAATGTCAAACTTTGACTAAATGAGATTTCCTCTTGCAGGTATTGCTAAACTCTACACAGGGATCAATAAACAGAAGTGTGACTGATGTACCCAGGGTACAGATGTCTCCACTAAGATAATTCAAATGTTTATCTAAGTTACAAAGATTTAGTGGAGCACTTTATTCATCAGGATGGAAAGTTTCAGACGCAGCTGCGCCAAGATAAGGGTTCTGTTTCTACCAGCTCGTCAGCACGGTAAACTGTATTCATGAGAGAAAGCAAAAAATAAATAAAAGTCATTTAGAAGGCCAACAACTGAAGCAGAAACATTCACTTAGTTATGGTTAATGACTTTTGTCTCAGAGTCACCACAAAAGTTTTATTTTTTTAAATCAAAGCCTAATTAGCAATGGGAGGTCTTATTTCCTCTATGAAATAAGTAATTTCTTTAATGAGGCACGACCATGGACCACAAGAATTTGCTTGAAAAGCAACAAAAGTGCTTCCTGTAAAAAACACAGAGGCTGTAAAAATCAATTCAAAGTAGAATTCATTTCAGCAAAGCAAAGAGTGGTTGCTTTTATGGGAGAGAATGAACCAAAACAGATGGTTCATCATAGCTTTTTATATTGTGGGTCACACATCATTCTGAAACAAGACAAAGCATTTTTTGGAACTGGCTGTGATGCTAAGCTGTTTTTTGCCTACATCACAGGATGCCCTCGATGCTGCTACTGCTGATGTTTGACGTTTGCCTTTAAAAGAAATGAAGAAATGAGTTCACTGGATTTACCCTCCTGCTTTCTCACTTTCCTATTAAGACCCAGTTGTTCAAAACACCATACAGAACATAAATAGCCCTTGCAGAGTATTTGGGGTTCATTAAGAATGCTATGGACTCCCTTGACCCATGTTATGTCCGGGGTATATTTCAGGGAATCGAATTTTTGGACAACATGCAAAATGCTCTGTGTGGTAAATGAAAAGAAAAACTGACAGATACTGAAACATGATGGTGGCAGCATCATGCTTTGGAGTACTTTTATTCATTAGGAACAGGGAAGCTGGTCATAGTTGATGGGAGGATTGATGGAGCTAAATCCAGGACAGTCCTTGAACTTGAGAACACTTGAGACTGGGGTGGCAGTTCACCTTCCAACAGGTTAACCTCCCTGAACCTACTGCCAGATCTACAATAGGATATTTCTGATCTAAGCTGATTCATATGCTAGAATGTCCTAGTCAAAGTTTTGACTAGGGGGAATCTGTGGTACAAAGTTGACGTTTGAATGTCGGGCTGTGCCACAGCTTTCTTCTGTATCAGATCCTGTTAAACGGAAGGATGTTAAAGCATAGTTGCAGAGAGGAGAGTGTCTGGGAGTCTCAGGGTCTCACTTCTACTTTTGTAAGAAGAGACAAAGATTCACCTGAGCGAAAGGACAAGTTAAGAGTTATCATTTTAATTAACATGGCTCATACGTGACAGAAATTAACGACCTATATGGTGTTTTGTCAAAAAACACGAGGAGATGTGGATTGAATATGCCAGTTGTCTAAACCAATATGCAGGATCTATGCGAGGAGAAGGCCCCAACCAGTCACAGATATTTATCTGAAAAGAAATAGAAGAAAAAGTCCCACTGTGTAAATCTGGTTATGTCACTTTACATATATATGAGATAAAGCCTCTGCCTTTGTAGTCACAGTAAACTGAGCAGAAAAAACATCCTGGGCACAATGTCCAAACCAAAAGACATCTAATGGCTGCCTGGAAGGTTCTACAAGAAAATCATAAAGATCTGCTGGTGCATACCAGTGTTCAGACCCGACAGCGGAAGGTTCGAGGATCAGCACTTCATTCTTCATTCCTTTTTACTGCTTTTAGTGAGCATGGCAACATAAGGTTAAAAAGGATTGCTTAAGATTTATTCATACGCCTGCACATTTTCTGCTCCCAGCAGCCAAAGTAAAAAGCAGGGAAAGGTAGTGATGCTACTGTTCCAACTTTTAAAGTCATGTCAAAGAAAAGACAGCTTTATGGTGCGGGACAAAAGTAAGTCATGGCTTGATGGAATCTCAGTCATGACCCTGTCACCCAAAGGCACATTTTCAGATATTAACATCTGTCAGGATGTAGCACCGCTTTGACAGATTCTCTCCTCTGGAACGACTTTGACCTCATGTAAGATCCTGATCTGAAGCAGATGACAGTGGAATAGAACAGTCTTGGTGCATTGGGTTTCTATGATTGAATGGGTTTAGTTACATAATAACTTTCATGTATTTTATTTGGACTAAAGCCCAGGCAAGGAAAGTATTAATAAGACATGAATGCTAAAGGGCAATGATAACTCTGGAGGAGTTTCTGTGATCCATAGCTCAGGTGGCACAATCTGTTGACAGATCAAATATTGTCCATAGGTCAGGCCTTTATGGAGGGGTGACCCCAAACGAGCCAACCTTGTAGAAAGCCCAGCAAATATGTTAAAGGAAAGTGCTCAGAGGGAAGCAGAATTAAGGTTTTTGCCTAAATGCAAAATGTGTGTGGAGGAAAACTAACATTGCACATCATCCTGAAAACACCATTACCACAATGAAACATGGTGGTGGGAAACTAAACACTGGACAATGCTGTAAGAAAAAAGAAAAAAAAAGTCTCTGTCTGCAAAACAGATAAAGACACAAATGCATCCGAGCCTTTTCAGATGTGCATTTACGAAATCTGTTAAAATCGTGCATCACTTGTCTTGTGTTTCACCATTTTCACAAATCTATCACATGAAAAAAAGCACTGTATACAAACTACATCCCCACAAAGCGTGCTACTTCGCAAACCCTCAGAGTAGGCTTCAGCACAAGGTCCGCCTTGCTCCGTCTCATCTTGTTGGAGTTTGTGGTTTGAATGCAACGAAAGATGGAGAGATTTCAAGGGGTTTGAATACTTTTGTGATTCCTGAGACATCCTTTAGTGTGCCTGAAAGGTTCCCATGTGTTGCTTTAGTTGTGTCAATGGAATCTCTTCAATGCTTCAGGGATTAGTTGTTAGTCAGTATCAGGAAGATTTGGGGTGACAGGTTGTGAGAACACCCTCTGGCTGCTCTTTGTCATTCTTGTTAGGTTGAAGTAGCCATTAATATTTATAATCCATAATAGGGCTGTTCGGCAAAGCATCAAGCCTGTTAAAACACTGTTTAGTACGTTGTAGCAAATAGCAGGTCCTGTTTCTTTATGTCTCCCTTCCTGAGCAATTAAAGAGCTGGAAAGAGTAACGACTGCCAGGCAACAGGCTATACACCTTCAGAATAGCTAGGCTGTGACATAACTCAGCTAAAATATTCAAAGGGGGGGGGGGGATTCTATGCTTTGGATTCAGAGATTTTTAGCACTCTTTCAGCACAGGAATCAAAATATCTTTAAATTAAAGGCAAATCGAACCAGTCCTGTATCATTTTTAATTAGCGTCTCAAACAAACAGGATGAAGTTATTTAATCAATGCATAAATAGTGTCATGATTTGTCTTTGGATGAACCCGGACATAGCACGCACACACAGAGCTGGTCTTTAGAGAGTTTATTGTAAGAGTGGATGACGATGACATGATGAACCAGAGTCTGTTACCAGGCGGAGATGAAGGATGCAGGAGCTGGCTGGCAGGTACAGAGCGGAGTGATTGTCCATGAAATGGAGGTGCTGCGCTGCTGCAGGATCGGGAGTGAGGACCAGAGACCAGGAACACAGGAACGGAAACTAGCAGCGCAGCAACATAAACTAAACTGACCAGATGAGAACCAAAACGGGAGCCAAGACGGCAGGACAGGAGCAGACAGGCATGGTGTTGGAGTTGCTGAGCATTACGAGCCGGCGAAAAAGAACAGACAAAGGTGAGTTTATAAAGAGGTGTGAGCATGTGGAAACAGTTCTGGGGTGATTGCAGCCTGACAGGTGCTGCCAATCAGGACTGAACAGGGAAGGAGGAGGCAGGAAATGTTTGGAATGCAGCCTTCATCCTGACAAATAGTAGCTGTTTGCAGGTGTGATTTATGATTGAGACTTGCTTTTTGGTGTTGATGTGTGTATTAGGAGGAGGAATGTAGAACTCACACAATGGGATATGTTATTTTAATATTGATGTCTCAGTGTTTTTTTTATTATATTTAATTAGGTTGGGATGGCATCAGTTGGAGCTTCTCCAAGCTTTCAGTGTGCAGAGGTAAGGGAATTTTTGTCAGTACAGACTGAGTGTTTGCATGGTGTAGCATGAGATTTAATGATGACATTAACATAATGTTTCAATCTGTTTGTTTTTCAATTTATTCAGCCCACCTGTGCCTGGTTACTACTCTACTATTTAAGCTCCCTCCAGCCACAGACACCTCTCCATATTATCGATTGCTCTTCTGTGTGTTGATGTCCAGCATTACTTCCTTGCCAAGTTTTGATCTCCTGGTTATGACCTTGCTTCCGCCGTCTGGAGTTTTTCATTCTGCCTTGCCTTGTTGCACTATACATGTATTTCTAGGCACCGATGTTTGCCCTCAGCTCGGCCCATGCATGATTCATACACTACCTGCCTCTGTTTTTCCTGAGCCTTCAAACCACGTCTTGGCCCATCAGGCAGGATTTGCCTTTGGACAAATGGTGCAAACAGACCATCCTGGAAATTCCCTGTCAGACATCCTAAGGTTCACCCTTTCAGAAACCGAGCAGCTAATTCATCATCCAAAAGGTTACTGCCACTCTGTTTGAGGTGGGTTTACTCACCAGTCATCTTTTCAGTTATTAACGTCTTGTTCTTCATTTCAATTGCTCCTGAACCTTTGTGGCCCCGTCTTTGGCTTTCATTTGTTCCAGATTTGTAATAAATCTTTTTAAACGTGTTCTGTACTTGGTTGAGTTATTGGGTCCTCTGCACCAGATTTAATAGACCAATCACCAGCACATGAATAGCATCTTGGTGTGGAGAATTGAATAGCAATAGGAGAAAATAAAGTTTCAGAACCAGAAACTCCAGAAGCTGAAAACAGATTTGTAAAGCTTTATCAGACTGTTTTTTGTTGCACTGACTCACAGATATCAGTTTGCCTCTGTACGTGTGGAGAGCAAACAGACGAATAGATGGCACCACTTTGCCGGGCTGCTGCAGACATGGTCCGTGTGCTGGTTGTTGTAAAACAGGCTTACACTCATACAGAACATCCTGAGAAAGACTGCAGTCCAGCAGCTGGCTGCCAGCTGCTGGAAAACTTGGCACATATTAAACAGGAACACTAGTTATAGGAAGGACTGGGAAATGGTTCATATACATTAAACACACACATATGTAAGCTGACAGCTATGTAGCATCACTATATTACCGCATGGAATAACACATACTGAGGCCGGGGGGGGGGGGGGATCTTTACTCTGGTAGATTACATTTCCTGTCTTGTGACACTAATCTATGTGTGCACCTCACATAAAAAACTAAACTAAAAATTACACTTTGTGTATCTCTAAGATGATATATGTCAGCGCACAGCCTACTGACTGCATTGTTTTCTGATCATACGGTTAAAAGAATCTTCTGAAAATGTCAGAAACACTCACCCACACTCTAAAGGAATGTGTCACACTGGCTCACAGGACTCAGTGACAGTCTAGTCTTAAACTAACTCAAAGTCAAACTACAAAATAAAATGAAGACCAACACAAACGCCATTCAGTTCGCAGTGCCTCCGTGCTCAGTCCTGGAAGGAAACCTGTTAGAGGCTGCGGAAGACTTTAGATCTCTGTCCGTCAAAGTGGCCCGGTCAAAATCCAGAGCTAGACCTAACTGAGTGAATCGAAGACTTGAAGATTGATGTTCACAGTCTCCATCCAATTTGACCGAGCTTCAGCTGTTCTGTCCAAAGCTGACAGAGAGAAATCCTGAAAGACCTGCAGCCCAAAGGGGTTCTACAAAGTACTGACTCAGAGGGGCTGAATACAAATGCATACTGTTCAGATTTGGTATAGTAAAAAAAGGTTCCAAAGGGTTAAAGCCATGTATCATCTTCCTTTCACTTCCAAAAGTTTAAGAAATTGCAGAAAACTCAAATGAGTTTGAATATTTAAGCAGCCTGCTAGTCATTCACTTTCCAAAGGAGAATGGTCGGCAACTCTGATGGATGGTTCTGTTCAGCTTGAGCAGGACACAGAAACATCCTGGTAATGATGAAAAACTAAATGCCCGCTCCTCCTTCTGTTCTGCTGCTTTAACCCAAAGATCTGTAAACCCCAACCTAGCAGAAAACCAGGCATTGGACGTTTCTACCAAAATATACAGCGAGGAGCTGAAGTGTGTCAGCTTTTCTGTCCATGATTCCACATTGGGAGGTCCTTACAAGGTTTACAGTAAAACACAGATCAGCTGTAAATGTCTGCCTGCTCTGGGGTCTCCAGGGGGGGAAAAGACGAGACAGTCGGCTGGGTCATCACAGAGTTATGCAGATGAATAATATGCAAGCTGCAGCTTCATGGGAGAACACCTGTTTCTGAGCAGAATACTGCAGGCATTCTGTAATAGTTGGTTGTCTCACTGCTGAAAGATCTCACCACTGTTACTCATGACAACCTAACAAGTGTCCACAGTTGGATTTTCACTGCATTCGGCCGTAAACCTGTGGCTTCAGTTATTTGTTCACACAGTGATAAAGCAGAGTGTGCAACAGTCTCCCTGCTCCTTGTAGTTCCCCATGGAGGTATCAGTTTCAGTGACAAGAACTTCACATATTAGACACATCCACTCATTCGGCAAATCCCCTCCCCCAGGAGCAGGATCCGCTCAGCAGCATCAGCTCCCCTGGGCACGAGCCAGCCTCAGCTGGGTGATGGGGATTCCAGCCAGACCCATTTGTCTCCATCAGCAGAGGGACATGTCTCCGGAGAATAATGTTCAACGATCCATACCAGTTCCTACCCTGAGAGTTTGCGAAGTAGCACGCTTTGTGGGGATGTGGTTTGTATACAGCTGCTAAAGAGCTGGCAGATAGCCACTGTGTTCTTTAGTTCCACCCAAAGTAGAGGAAGCAGGTTTAGATTTGTCCGTTTTCCAGCATCAGCCAATCAGTTATAAACCAGGCATTAGCAATTTATGTGTCACAACTGAAGAGATTATATGAGTGTTTAGTCACTCAACTCGCAGCTGCATGGAAATGTCTATGTAATGTGATCATGTTAGTAGGTCACAATATTTCTATTAATTCCCATGTCTGAGCTAAATAATAAACTAATAAAAAAAAAAGGAATTCCGGGCAGCCGAGAATGTAAGACTGATGACAATACAGATGGGAACTTGAGCATAAATACACAGCGATTTGCTCAGCCAAGAGCAAAACAGCAACAGGAAAGTTTTTAGCCCAAAGATCAAGACTTATGGCAACTTTATTCAGTAAGGAGGAAGAAGTCAAGAGAAATGTTCAGACCCAACAAACCAGCACCCTCCTCAGGGATTTAAGACCTCCCTCTGCCTATATCTTGCGTGATTTTAGAAACTCAATCTTGCAGGATTCAAGATCACTTCTATCAATTTTGCTTGACTTCTGACCAGCATTGTCACCCAGATGTGTACAGAAATTCACCAACACTTCCTGTTCTCCTAACAACTGCATCTTTATGGTACCTAATGTCAGCAAGCAGCATACTGGTTGTGTAAAACCTAGTGATAGTGAGTGGAACGAGCTGGAAGTCTCACTTTTCTACATAGAAGAAGTCCATGTTTTTGGAAAGCATCTTAAAAGTTCTGGGAATGTTCCAGGTGAGTTCCTTCAAAGTTTAATTTCGAGTTCTGCAAAGTATCTGGTAAGCTTCAAGAAAGTTCCAAATTTGTCACAGGTATAGTTAGGACCAACATTATTCATACTTATTGTAGATTTAGGGTTAAAATCAGAATCAACTTTATTAGCCACGTTTGTGCATACAAACAAGGAATTTGACTTCAGTTCCAATTTTCTTTGCTGCAGCTGGGTGAACTTCTGGTGGAGCACATCTGGGCTGATGGTGTTTTGTGGCTGAGCTGAAGTCCACAAACAGAATCCTGGTGCACGTTGCTGGGTGGTCAAGATGGTGCAGGATGACATGTAGTCCCAAGTTGACTGCATCATCTGCTGACCTGTTTGTGATCTCCTGCAGATGCTTCAAGATCACTTAAAGTGATCTTTTAATTTTACAAACATGTTTGTTTTGACAAGAAGTAAAATTAATGTTCGGAGCCGATCATCCAGTCCCAGCATAGAGCCTCAATGACTTGCCAATAAGGATTTTCTTAAAAATAACTTTCAACACCTCATTCTTGAATAAAATGCAAATAAACATCATTTTCTTCAAAACCGTTACTCTTCTTGCGTTGTTTAAATATGGGAGACGCCATTAAAGTTCCTTAAGAAGGTTTTGGAAAGGAGCTGTCAAAGGAACCATACCTAAATTTATTTTAAACTGGTTGAAAAAAAATGGCTTTTTACTCAATGTATTATGAGTTAAAAGATGTAATTTGATAATAAAAGTGGGCTAACTGATCGCACGATCGAGCAAATACAGGCTTTTTTTAAGTTGGAATAAGCAGCGAAATGGGGACAACCCGGGACGACTCTTCTCCCCCAACGGCACAACGACGTGCAGAGCTGTTCCTAAGCAGCAGCTCATCCAGCGCGCACACGACAGGTTGTGTAAACAGAACAGCATGGCGTGCATGTGGGTGTTGACCTTTCATCTGAAAAATATAATTTACCCAAGACTTAGACATTTATGTAAAATACGAAGAGTCCCTCGATGAAAGCCTTGTTTCTTCCAGAGGATTGTGCATAAGCTTGAGGCGCGTGCTTAGTCTTGTGCATGTCAAAAAGTTTCGCATGGCGAAAAACTGTTGGGGACGTTCTGGGAAGTACAAAACTGTTGGTCTGCAGCTAGTTTTTGCCCAACAATGTGTCCTTTTGCCCCAAAAGCGGCTCCAAGCTAATTCCACACGTTCCATCCGTAAGTTTACATTAACTTTTTTTCCCCTTTCCACAGAGAATATGAATTACATTATAGCTTGATACTTTAAAATCCTGACGGCCTGTTCAGGAAGTCGATGTTCAACTGCACATCTCAGGGTGCAAGTTCTCATGAGCGAGGGAACTTTCAGATGGTAGAGAGACATTTCAAACATCAGCTTAAGAAGCAAAACTGGGAAAACCATCAATAAGGTTTCGGAAAGAAGCAGAAAAAAGCAGTGGGATGTTTTCACAAGTGAACAGCCGGGTTCTCTGCAGCTGCCAGGAGAGTTAGGGGGTTGATGTTTTATAGATGATAATGATAAAATAGGATTAATAGACTGACCATATATGGTGGAGATGAAAAAGATGGGATTCCTATGAGGCTGTTGGCTGTAGATGACTTGACGATGAACCGCATCCCTGTGGGGAGCAGCAAAAACACAGTTAACCAGACTTCAGACTGACTGGAAAACTGTCAGCATCGGTTCATGTGACGACAGCGATGTTTTCACCATCATGCCTCTTTCAGGTAACACCATGCGAGCTGAGTTCACAGAGCTCACAGGGAGTAAACAGTGAGGAAGGATGGAAAATAGGACGAGGATGTGAGGTAAATCATGTGTTCCCCTGCTGTGTTTCCCCTCAAGCTGAGGCTTGAGGGGAAACACAGCAGAGCTCGTCTCAGCCATACTTTACTCAAAGCTGCGCAAGTTCCCATTTTATACAGACATGCTCACATTATAGTTTAACCAATAGCAAAAGCTATTAGTTAAAGCTATTATTTCCACCCCACACCTTTAGTTTGTCTGAAATCCAATGTTTCCTAGACTTACTCTGGTCTAAACCAGAGTAAGGGATGGATTTGATTGGAAGTTCAACAAGAAAGGCCAACATCCAGCAGTGATCAGGTGCGAAGTGGAAGGGAAAGGAAGAATGGTTTTCAAAATTTAAAATTTTCCAAGACAGGTTAATTTCACACCTAGTGCTCTATATGAATCAATTCTCCTCTCAGTAACCATTTCATCACAATAAAAACATCTTGTTATCCAGAAATGTATTGTAAGGAACAGTTGCATTGCAGATCGATAACTCGTGTAGCCAGAATAAATTCCTTTAGTAAAGAAAAAAAACAAAGGGTGCCCCAGTCTCCTTCTACAACAGCTACAGCTGCGACACATAAAGAAACTCATCAATAATAATCTAATTGGAACTCCTCCAGATGAATTGAACTACAGAATATTTGGGGGTCGCAGTTCCATCCAGAAGTCCTTTTCTATCGCCACTGAAGCCGACGCTGAATGCCCAGCATGTCCTGTTGTGCTTCTCCTTGACACCTCTGCCCGTTACGTAACACTAGACCAGTGAGCGCTGTGCTGCGTGTCTGTTGTCTCATCCACTTTGACGGAGACAAATGGTGCTTCATTAAGTTCCCTTCTGAGTCCTACTTCCATCACTTACAATAGCAATGATAGCAGTGACAACAGCAGTGATCAGGTCATTTATTATGTTGCCCGACGTCCCACTAAACACTTTTTCATTAGACGGGTGGTAACAGAAATCCATGTTGCTCCCAGCAATGAGAGAAAGTTTTTCTGCGCACCTGTTCGCTCAGCTGTGGATCAACCCTGTTTTCCCCAAATTGGCGTACAAATCCTTTTCCTGGTCGAGACAGGTTTGCTAGCATCAGAGTTGTGCGACCTTTCTTTACGATGTCCAGCTTTTCTTGAAAAGCCCATCCTGAAAATGGCTTTGACAATAAATCTGCAAACAAATCCAGTTCTTCTCCTCCTACAGCCATTGTGGGTTGACGGAAAAGCTACAAATTCAACACAACTACATTTTTGCTCATTCAGCTCACTACAGATGCAGCTTGCTAGCTCTGGCTTGTCCGCTCTGACTATATCCAATCAAAGGGTGTGAATACACCTACCGTACACCCGCTAGGGGGCTTTGATGTCGCCGACTCAAAACATGATTGGCTGAAGAAAAAGCTTGATCAACGCTTAGTTTATGCTACAGGGCCTGTAGAACTGATTGTGAAGGTCTCCTGGCAGATTTCTTTGACCCTGGCAACAAATGATGCCTGAAATGTGAGCGGTCAAATGCTTTAAAAAGAAGATACACATCTGGAAGCCGAAACCAGGGGTAAAGGTGTAAAACGAAGCAGACAGACCATTTGGCATTATTTGGTAATAAATAGAGACTTCTTGGAATAAATACAATTTAAATCAGTGTCTTTTAGGTCCCCCCTCTTTTTCAGGGGTCACACACAAGTCCTTGCACCTTGCACACAGACTTGGCAGAGAATTTGTGCTAGATGCCCTTTCCTGATGCAACCGGGAGCAAACCCTGGGTCCCTTGAATTCAGGTCATAGACCTTTTCCACTACACAACGGAGGGACTTCCAATTAATATCTGTGTTTCACATACTTCTCAGGCCAGCCGAGAAGGCTTTGTAGGCCCTGACTGTCGGCCATTGTTAGGCATTACCTAAATGTGGAGCCGGAAGTCTTCCAGGTATTTCTGTCATCAACTCTGACCAGCTTTCCTGCCCCTGCTGAAGAATCCCCACAGCCTGATGCTGCCACCACCATATTCTATCATGGGGGTGGTGAATTTATCGGGAATGTGCAGCGTTAGTTTCCTGCAATGCACGGTGGTTTGTCTGTAGGCCAACTGTTCAGTTTTGGTTTCATCTGATCAGAACAACTTCCTGCACGTGTCTGCAGTGTTTCTAACATTTCTGTTGACATACTTTTATTTCATTTTTTCAACAAAGGCTTTCTTCTCACCACTCTTCCATAAGGACCATATTTGTTGACTGCATGGCTGTCCTACAGACAGATTTTCCCACCTGAGCCGTGATTCTCTGCAGCTCCTCCAGAGTTACCATGGCTCTCTTGGCTGCTTCTCTGATCTGGTCTCTAATCAGAATAAAATATATTAAAGTTGAAATGTCACAAGAATGTTAAAGTTAATTATTTTCTTGCAAGGCACAGTATCTAAAACAGACCTCCTTTCCCCAAAGATAGAGAGACATGCAGCCCCTGTAATGTAACACAATGTGAAATAGTTAAAAGCTTGTCACTTGAGCAGCTAACTTGGTTGTTTACTGCATAAAGGGAACCAAAACTAAGTACAATTTTGGTCAAAGTAATGTATTTGTCCTTGATTTGAGCAGGTAAATAAGATTATCTGCCAATGGAAGGAGTATTACAACCCCTAAAACAAGATAATGAGATGTACTGCAATTAAAATAAGATGATGGAGATGAGTTGCTCCTATTTCAAATGGCAGATCATTTAAACTTGCCTGCTCAAATCGAGGACAAATACACTCATTCCGAGAAAATGTTATTTACTTTTAGTTCCCTTTTTTCCTCCAGTCCAATAAATAATTCAGTGCGGTTTATTTATGTAGCGCCCATTCACAACACATGTCTCAAGACACTGCAAAAAATTAAATAAAAAATAAGTCGATTCAAATTTAACATTTCTCCAAAAGTCATGGGAATAAAAGCAAGAAACTAACGTGTATTTGGCAGTTATTGTTGTAAGTGTGAGGGGTGGGGGGGAATCAAGTTAAGGCTTTAATGCATATTTGATACTCTTCAACCTGAGGGAGATGGGAGCAAACTGAAGTCACACTTGGAACAAATGAAAGCAGGATCCTCCTCCTCCCATATGAACCATGAAGGATTATGGAAGCGACATGCTTAGGTAACTCCAAACAGAAACCAGAGCCAGGCGGTGCATCACTGTAAACATGGGCTTCTTGTGAGCAAGCGCGAGAGACAACAGCCCTGTTCTGGGTTAACACGATACAGCGCTGCAAGAGAGAAGGCTGCTGAACATATGGAGGTCGGATCACAGCGACCAGAGAAACACGCCGAGCTCACGCAACAGCTCCGCAACATACACTTCTACACAGAAAGATATTTAACCAATGGGATCACATTGTAGTTCAATGTAAAACTGACGCAGAGCCCTTTTCTCACTGCTGGATGACAAATCAGACTAAACGTTTCCGGTTTTAGGTCACTTAGGATTACTAAACTTAAATTGCTGGCACACCTGTGGATGTATTTTAAGGGAACACCTGAGAAACTCTGCTTCCTTCTGTGACATCACGGGAAAAGCTAATGGAAATCAACCAAAGACCTCGATAAGTCTGATTCATCCTTGATTACAATTTGAAACGAGCTATGTATCCACATGGGCTGTCATGTCAGTACAGAGTCCTTGAGGACGAACGCTTACTCCAAAAAGAAAAATAAGCAGATTGCATTTTGCAAATGCACTCAGATCACAGAGACCCTAGTTTTTGGAGACATGTCCTGTGGTCTCAGGAAACTTAGCTGAAATGATGGGGCGTAAACACCCTTATTACTTTACATTGGCTACCTGTCAAATTTAGAATTGATTTAAAAATTTTAGTTTTGACTTTAAGAGCTTTTGATGGACAGGCCCCAAACACATCTCAGACCTTTTAATCCCTTACTCTTCTGGCCACACTCTCCGGTCCTTGGGCCAAAACCCTCTGAAGGTCCTTAAGAACCGGTTTAGAACTCGATGGGACCAGTTCTTCTAAGCTGTAGCCCCCAGACTGTGGAATGCCCTGCCCCTGTCTCTCCATGGAGCTGACTCTGTTGAATCCTTTAAAAAGCAGCTGAAGACTCTTTTACATAGACAAGCGTTTGCTTAAATGTACGTATTTTTGATGTTATCCTTGTAAGCTGTTCTTGTGATATTTCTAATTGGTATTCATGCTGTAAAGCACTTTGTGATTTTATCTCTGAAAGGTGCTCTATAATTAAAGTTTACTCACCAGTATATTATGTTTCCTTTGTTGCAGCTTCCTCATATTTTCTCACATTTAGCGCTTTAATGACAACATCAGGACAAAGCATGTGACAACGACAACAACAACTTTTTCAGACCATGCGACGTGTCCACTGATGCTGCTGTAGACGACCCGCAGCTCTTCCGGACATGGACAAAAAGTTTTTGCTCCACTCTTCCAACTGCAGCTGTGAACCACAACGGGCCAAATCCACATTTTCACGGGCATACGTTGGGATAAAATAAGGATTGTTTTTTTCCCTTTCCCTTCTCCAACATTTATGACTTTGGGTCACCATTCGCAGCTCATCTGGAAAAACCCAACATGTGATCCAGCAGTTGCTTTCAATACTTTCCTGCTGCCATAGAGCTGGTCATGGAACAGTTTGGAAACACAAATTATTAACCGTGTTGCGTTAGTTCCTGCTGATAATGGACATTCCTAAGACAGGACTAATGAAACTAGAGTGAGTTCAGCTGTGAATGCGTGCAGATATCTGAATGAGCAGATGTTTAAACCCATCTTTTAAGGTGAAAACTAGTTCAGATTTAGTTTTTAGTGTCCCACTGAGTAGTCTGAATCAAACCAGATAGTGCAGATAGTGTTGAACTGACTGATCTAGCTGTTCAGAACGCATCAAGAAAGTAGGAAAAAAAGTTTAGTCGACTTTTTTGAGAGCAAAAAAATTATAAAAAATGAAAGGGAATAATGGAGACTTTTCCGAGGTACTAAATGTGTTATATTAGTCTTTCTGTGCATGTCGTGGTGGAACTCAATGAACTGGCCTTTCCCATCCATCAGCACCGCTGCTCAGCAGCTGGATGTGATTGAGCTGCTCAGTGCCCCGCATCATCTGGAGACACCAGTAGGAGTGAAGTCATTCAGCTCAGTTTGCTTTGAATCTTTGCCTGACATTTTATTCCCAGCCCTCGCATTACTTCATTTTTTTCTCATGGATTTTCATATAAGCCACGCCCTCCCTCGCTGCCGCTCAGCCAGGCTTGTTTGCGCATTAAAGCCACTTAGCCTCCTGACCCTGTAAAAAAACGCTGTAGTTTGCCGCTGCCCTGGCCTTCGGTAGGCGTCTCACTGTGGAGCACGACATGGGATTCTCCACTGCTGGAGACATCCTTTTGGCCCTGCTGGAAGAAAACATTAAACACAGGCTGATGGCTGTAAGACATTCATCATCCTGCTTCTGGCCAGCAGCACAATCAGGCAACTCTTTGCTGCTTCATCCAGCCAGCTGGGAGCCCGTGAATCATCCATATTCCTGACAGTTAATGTGTCTTCTTCACAAGCCTCCGTATCTGGCTCCGCATTTAACTGGGTGCAGATGGCCTCACACTGAGACTCAATCGCGAAAACACCTCACACACATGCCAAAGAGGATGTTTGGATTCGAATTAAATTCCTACCCTGGCAAAGCTCTTATCCATCCCATCATGAATCATGAATAAGTCTGTTAAAAAAGTCCAGACTTGTCACTGATGTGTTATCATGGAAGTTTGGCCACCTCACACTCAGCAGTCTGTTGCTGAAATGCAGTTTGTCATCATCCAGTCATTACTTTTAAATGTGTATGTGAGTGCGCATATTCATGTCTCTCCAGTAGTGGCCCACCGTGTCCAACCATTCACCACTGTGAGACAGCCTTGTCTCGTTTAGTGACTGATGGGAAGAAGCTGACTGGTCCTGACTGAGCGGCTGAGGAGAAGAGCTGCTGCAGGAGAGACATACGGAGCTTGAAAAAAGTTTTCCTCTCATAAATAGTTCTTCAGCAAAAACAACCTGAGTAACTAAAAAAATGCAGTTTTCAAATTGGATTCAAGTAGAAGTGGACTTGCCGGTGTTCTTTGGATATTTTTCCTGTTTTAAGACCCGAGATAGCATGAGATGAAGGTCACAGGGGGCCCTAGGGTGGGAAAGTGTGAATGAGACCGTGTACCCGGTTTTCTGTTTGTGTTTTTGTCAGGTTGGGTTTGAACTGCCCCTCTCCTGTGACATCTCAGGTCTCCACTAAGTGTGCAGCCCATCTCCCCGTCCTGCTCCCCTCCGTTGGCTGGCGCCTTGACCCGCTGGGGCGTTGGTGATCCTTGGGGTCCAGGGCTGGGTGCTCGGTTGTGCATCGGCTCACTCCTGGCGGCTGCCTCGCAGGGCTCGCCGGGGAGCAGGTTGCCCCTGGGCCTTCGGTCTCTGGACCCCAGTTCCAGTGTAGCTGGCTGCCAGCGGAGCCCACAGGCTCGTCGCCACAGCTGCTGGGGGCTTCAGCACTGTGGCTGTTGGGGGGGTTCCTGGGGCTTCTCTCTGGTCTTCCCTGGGTTGGGGGAGGCAGCTATCCCTGTGTTGTTCCCTCTTGGGCACCTTTGCTCTTCGGGCATCTGGGGTTCTGGTTTCCCCGGCGTCTGCCTCGGTTCTTCTTCAAGATTTCTGGCTAGTGTTAGCTCTCCATGCTCAGTGCGAGAGATTTCTCTTTTTTTAATTTAATTTTTTTCTAAAGTCTTGTTGCAGCCTTTCAGGCAGACCATATGGTTGTCCACATTTCCTGAGCAGATTTGCTCTACAAAAGTGATATCTGAAGAGGATGTGTACATTCTTGTGTGTGCACATTTGTGTGTGTGTTTGAGTGTTGATCACATGTGTGGAAATAAGTGTGTTTCTGTTGAGTGGGTGCGTCACCTGGAGGTGCACAGATGTTAGAGTGGCGGGAACGGTAGAAAGCCTGCCACACTCAGCACCCAAGAGCAGCAAAGGACAGATGGACCTGGCTCTGAAAGCTTGCAGCAGCTCCAGGCAGACAGACACAAGGCACCCCCATAGAGCAGCAACATGCTGGTAGGCCGTCAATGAAACACATGAGCAGAAGTCCCCAGATCAAAGAGGAACAGGGTGAGGATGCAGGGCAACGAATCCCCCGACCCAACGCCACCAGCATCTACTCTGCAAGCCAAGCCTCGGACCCGGTCACCATGGTGGCTCAGCAACTAGCAAGAGAGATCCCCAGATTCCTCAAGACGCCAGACAGGCACCAGCCAGGCAGAGTAGCTGGAATTTTGATGCTCCAACAGAGTGAGGACATATCCTGCCAGGCTCTCCCTATAGCACCACAATAGAAAATAGTCAAAATACTCAAAAGTACAAGTGGGAGTCGCCCTAGGGGGAAAGAGCTGGATCTACCAAAGGTGTTTCACGGCCGACAGGGTGCGGTAGCTCTAACACCATGCAACGCCCCCAACGTCCAGACTCCCCAGCATGTGCTTGCATTAGTAACACTTAGTAATGTAGTGTAAAGTTGATATGTATGCAGACGTCTAAAGAGGATTAAAATTTGGGTTGTGCTTGGTTGTGCGAGACCCCACTCATTGCTGACAGCAGATATGAGTTGGAGGGATTGCTGCAAAATTACCAACTCAATGACCACAACTGTCCACCTTCACTAAATGCTCATCCAGGAAGGGTGAATGCTGCAAGTCTATGACTCGATGTAATCTGTTGAGTTTCTTTAGATATAAAACTTTTTAACCAAACTGAATGATAAACCGAACAAGAAGTGTCATTTGATAACTAGGATCTAATTGGAATGTATGTAATTTACAAGGAATCTGTCTATAGGATTGAATTGAATTGACTTGTCCAATCCTTGAGACAACATGTGAATTGGTGCAGTAGAGATAAACTGAACTGAAGTGATTTAGTTTAGCCACAGATGTGACCGGAAGTACACAGTCCAAGACGTTTCACTATATCTCACCAGTCCACAGAATCATTTTCCAAAGGTCTTGGAGGTCATCAAGAGGTTGTTTGGTCAATATTAGACAAACCTTCATGTTCTTCTGTGTCAGCAGTGGTTTTGGCCATAGAGCCCTACCATGGAGGGCATTTTTGCTCCTTCTCTTTCTTATTGTTGAATCATGAGCTCCTTCTGAGGCAGTCAGGGCTCTTGTGTGACCTCTGGGATAAGTCATCGATGTGCTCCTGCAGTAAGTTTGGTAGGACAGCCATTCCTGTTAAGGACCAAAGAGGCTTTCTTCCATCTTAGACATCTCTGATCCTCATAAGATCAAGGTTATTTACATACTATTTTAGGAATCCTTTAAATTCTAATATTTGAATGATTTTTTTACATGGCAACAAGCTACAGAGAAAATGAAGCCAAGAGGTGGCAGGAGGTGCACAACCAATAATCTTCCTGAGTGAAACGTACGGAAAATGAACAAATCCAAAGTGTTTGCTGGTTAAAGTACCTGTCTGGTAAATCAGTATGAAACTCAATAAAACAGTGTTAACCTAAAGCCGTCTAAGCTTCTCTAGCTTTTCACAACACTTTGCTTTTATATCAGACTGGTGAGTCTGAGCAGAAACACTTCAGATGTCCAGCTCTCTGTACGTGAAAAGGTCATTGGTGGTACACCACCTTCAACTTGCGTTTCTCATTGTGTACAGCTTCCTGCAACAGGTAGAGGAACTACTGATGGAGTTAATTCTAAGGACAAACAATGTTAGAGGCTGCAGAAGACTTGAGATGGGGAAAAAAACTGATGCCTGGGCTGTTTAGTTAAGAAGAATGGACAAAATGCCAGTCTGTGAATATTTAAAGGTGGTGGAGAAACCCCAAAAGACCATGCAGCCAAAGGTGCTTCTATAAAGTGCTGACTTTTTAGATTTTTATTTGTTGAAAAACATGTAGCATTTTCTTTGCACTCTTGGTGCTTTGTCATATAAAAAATCCACTTAAACAGTAAATGCTGTGGTTGTAACATGAGAAAATATAAAGGCGGACAGAGGGTATTAAGGCTTTGCAAGTCACTGTTAAAACTCTAATGGAGATCCAGGGAAAAGTTGTGTCCTCTAGCTCTGGCTAGAGGACCTCTGGCTCCATTTTGGCCATCTGTAACCTGGGAAGATCAGGTTATTCAGTTTTCAAATGAAGGCTACTCAAACCAACTGCCCTCTAATTAAGCTAATTTCAGCAGGACCATCTCTAAAGCAGGTCTCTCTAAAGGCTACTGTATCTCTTTCCAAGATGTCTGCTCCCCAGTCAAGCCTGTTATGAACTGAAGCCACGCTTTCACAGGTCAGGACGTCCTGGTTTTCAGTAACTGCTTGAAATGTAGCCCTCATGAAAAAGTTGAAAGCTGAGCTGCATCAGGCTGTGCAATTGAAGAATGGGTCGGAACCCTCCAAACTACATTTAAAGTTGTTTGAACTATGTATCCCATCTTGTAAAGATGAAGACTTTTCTTCTTGTGTCGTGTAATAAAGGTATATATGGTTCATTCTAAAACTAGTAGAAAGCAGGTTAACAATATGAAATGAGATTTTGACCCATGGTGCGGTCAATTTGTGTAACTCAGAAGGAATTTCCAAGTCAATAAAATTAACCAGAACTTCCCCTTGGAAATAGAATCCGGACCTGGACGGCTGATAGTTCTCCCACAAACACTGACCTCAACATCCAACATGAGTGCTGAAGGTGTAAAAACAGTGACATTTACTGTTTACTGGTATTCGTCCTAGTTTGTTACTCATCAGTTTATTTCTTATTTCCTTTCGGTACAGCCACTGAATGCTGAACTGTAAAGAAATACATTCTTGCTCATATTGCTGACAACGTTTATCCTGGTAACTAACCACAACAACCAGCAAATCTCACTGGTTTTCTGATGCGCATCTGAAACACAGGAGAGTTAGAGGTAAAATAATTCCTAGATTCCAGTTCTGAATTAGCTCCTGCTAACATGAGCGCTGCTCAACTGTTCTCAGATTGATGAAATCAGGCGTGTAAAACAAAGCAGCTGGTGGGTCAAGTGGGCGTTCACAAGGTCAGTAACTCAGATCCCTCACCAAGCATTCTCAGATTGGAGCTCATCTCCTCCTCTTAGAGGCTCAAATTGCTTGGCTGGTTGGGGTTTGTAACTCCTTGCAGAAGTTCCCACCAGAAGGACCACAGCAGAGATGTCAGGGAGAAAGTTGTAGGTAAGTTTAAAGTGTAACTAAACCTGATGTGAAAGCATAAGCCCGCCCCCAAGACAAACTGTTGAAAACTTCCACCAAAGCAGGCTGTACCAAGACAGGCTGAGGGGCTCTGCCAAGTGTTAGGAGAAGTGGAGGGCGTTGCGGGTGTGTGGTCTGGACGAGGGGAAAGGGACAATGAATTTGATAGGACTAAATAATCTAAGTAGCTAAAATAAAATACACTGCAAAAATGGATCTAAAAAGAAGTAACATTTTCTTAAAATTAGTCTATTTGTCCTCGATTTGAGCAGGTAAATAAGATTACCAATGGAATGAGTATTTATACCCCTAAAATAAAATAATTGGATATACTGCACTTGAAATAAGATGATGGAGATGAGTTGTTCCTATTTTAAATACAAAAATATTATTCCATTGGCAGGTCATCTTATTTAGCTGCTCAAATCAAGGACAAATATACTAATTTAAAGAAAATGTTACTTATGTTATTTTTTGTTCTGTTTTTGCAGTGTAGGCAGTACTAACAGAGCACTTCGCTCTCAGACTGCAGGTCTGCTGGTGGTTCCTAGAGTCTCTAAAAGTAGAATGGGAGGCAGATCCTTTAGCTATCAGGCTCCTCTCCTGTGGAACCAACTCCCAGTTTTGTTCCGTGAGGCAGACACCCTATCTACTTTTAAGACTAATCTTAAAACTTTCCTTTTTGACTAAGCTTATAGTTGTCATGATTTTGTCGAGAATGAACCCGGACACAGCACGCACACACAGAGTAGGATTAAGAGGGTTTCTTGCAGGTGGATGGTGGTGACATGAGGAACCAGAGTTTGTTACCAGGCGGAGGTGAAAGATGCAGAAGCTGGCTGGCAGGTACAGAGTCCACGAGACAGAGGGGAGCTGGGCTGCTGCAGGACCAGGAACGGAACCAGAGACCAGGACCAAGACGGAGGAACAGAGGCCAGCAGCGCAGCTACACAAAAACCAAACTTGAAGAGCCGGGAACCAAGGCGGGGGGAACTGGAGCAGACAGGCACGATGGAGAGGAAACGAACACTACAAGCCAGCGACGAGGAAACAACTGAGGTGAGTTTATAAAGGGAGCCTGACAGGTGACGGGAATGAAGACTAATTAGTGTCCAGGCAGGTGAGACTAATAGCTGAGGGAGGGAGAGCTGGGTGAACTGCAAAATAACAAGAAGCCAAATAACTTAAACCATGACAATAGTTAGAGTGGCTCATGTTACCCTGAGCTACCTCTATAGTTATGCTGCTATAGGCTTAGGCTACTGGAGGACATCAGGGCCTATTTTTCTCACTCTACTGATTTCTACTGTTCTCCAGTCTACTGTTCTCCAGTTTTGCATTGCATTGCATTGAAATGACTGTTGTCATTTCAGCTTTTAACTTTTTGCTCTCTCTCTTTTTTCTTCATAGTAGGTACACCTGGTCTGGCGTTCTGTTAGCTGTGACATCATCCAGGGAAGACAGATCACCCGCTATTACCATCTAATGTAGAACAGATTACTGGATCAATGTGGGCTTATGTGCTTTTTTGTCTGTCTTGTTGTGTCTCTGCTCTGTCTTCTGTAACCCCCAGTCGGTCGAGGCAGTTGACCGTTCATATTGAGCGCGGTTCTGCTGGAGGTTTTTCCATCCCGTTAATGGGGAGTTTTTCTTTCCGCTGTCGCTTCATGCTTGCTCAGTATGAGGGATTGCTGCAAAGCCATGGACAATGCAGACGACTCTCCCTGTGGCTCTACGCTTCTCCAGTGAATGCTGCTTGTTGGGACTTTGATGCAATCAACTGGTTCCCTTATATAGGACATTTTTGACCAATCTGTATAATCTGACCCAATCTGTATAATATGATTGAATTTGACTTTGTAAAGTGCCTTGAGATTACATGTTTCATGAATTGGCGCTATATAAATAAAATTTAATTTTATGCTCACCTGAAAACTATTGATCAATATTCACAGTGCTCTGGTGGCGTGTATCTGACTGAGATGGTTTTATGGTGCGTTCCATTTGTACTCTGCAGTCAGATTCCCATGTAGAACAGCATTTTTGTTGTTATGGTTGTACCAGTGGCCATAAGGGCCATATATCAACAATAGAAAATACAAGCCTCCATAAGCAGGAAACTGGAACGCTATCGCCTCGGAGGTTACGTGACACTGACTTCACTGTTCTGGCTTCAGCAGTAATTCCAACACACCTTTTTACCCGAACGCGAGGCTATGACAGAGACCTGTACCAAGCTGTGTCGTTTTAACCAATAGGAAAAAATTAACTACAGTTACCCACATGTCAACCCATAGAGGGCAGCACTAAGACATTTTCAGGCCAAATATTGTAGTATTAAACAAATTTACACTAAAATGTCAAGATCTGCACAGTAACGTTAAGATATCATCCTCAAGGCCCAAGTTATACAGTTTACCAGCCAAAAAAAAGATGATTTGGAGTCTGGTTACTCTTTAAAGCAAAGTTAGGTTTTAAAACAACATCCCAAGCTTTGAACAGCTCTCAGAGCTCTGTTAACTCTATCATCTGAATATGGAGAGAGGCAGGACCAACTGCAGACCTACCAAGACATGGATGTCCAACTAAACTGACAGGCTGCATAGGGGGAGCAATAATCAGAGAAGCAGCCAAAAGAACCATGGTAGCTATGGAGGAGCTGCACGGATCTATAGCTATGTCTGCAGGACAACTATTGGTTGTATATTTTACAATTCTGGTCTTTATGGAGAAGTGGTTGTTCAAATTCAGAAAAAGTCTTGTTTGTGATGAGCCATGCAGGGGATTTAAGCGCAGAAGAAAAGAATCCTCTCAGCATGCTGCAGCCACCACCTTGTTTGATGGAGGGAATAAATGCAACTTTTCAGAAACCATTTTACTCCAACTCTATAACTCTGCACCACTTTTTGTTGGTCTATCACATAAAACCCCGATAAACACTGAAGGTGGCTGTTGAAATGCAATGAACAGTTTTGCCCGCTAGTTTAAGCGCATGTTCGTCTGATGGATGGAAAGACATTTTCTGTTGCTTCGTCATACACTGACACAGCAGACATGGAACGCTACGTGGCTCCAGTTTTACTGTTTCAGTCCATTTCATATAAACAAGTTGAATCTGGAAATGGATAGAAGCAGATTATCGCATTAGTCACCAAATAATGTTGCCTCTCTGTGTGCAGACGAATAGCGTGTGTTATCTGAAAAGAACTCGATGACTGTGTTCTGTCTGCCTCGGTATGTGCTCTTGCTGTTCTCTGTAATGTGAGCACAGGGATTAGCTGCCTTGCAACATAAAAACCTTCGCCACGGAGGCTTTTAAATGTCTATGAAAGCCTTATTTCCCAAATGTGCCACTTCCATTTTGTAAATACAAAAGCTGGGCTTGAATATGGGTGAGGGCAGCTAGCCTTCACAGAGCTGCTAATATGAGAAGATGAAAGGAGCAGGCTGGACAATGAGACGATATGCTTCATTTTATTTTCATTCCGGAAACAATTCAAGAACACTATAGAAACACGCCGATGCTTGGGAATATCAACAAATCATTTTTTTTGTCAGTTTCTGCAAATGAAGACATAATTATGATTTGGGTTAGAAAGAGGCACCGTGGTGTACGTACATGGATATGGAAGAAAATGGCACAGCCATTTAAAAAACGTGAATTTCAAGTTGAAGTTGAATAAAAACTTTTTTTTTTTTGAAAAACCTTGGAAAGAATAGAAACTGGTCTAGAACATGAGTTGGTGGATTAATAGAATTGATTTAGCAAAATAACACCCTTGGACAATGGCAGCTGTTAGAAATCAGATCAGGTCGGGGTGGGAGGGGGTCTATTAGGTATATAGTGGATGAGGGGGGGCTCTGGTCGGGTGGCCCATACGGGTCGTGTCGGCCCCCCCTCTTTGGGGGGCCTGGTCCGGGGGGCGTCTGGTCCGGGGGCGGGGCCGGGGGTCGGGCACAGGCAGTCGTATTGTTGAACTGTGGTGACCCCCCCCCCACTTGGGATTTTTGGATGTGAATGCTATGTGGGAATGTGTGTACAGCGTCTTTTTTTTTTTTTTTCTCTGTGTGTGGCGAGTGGGGCACAAGGGAGGGATGGTGTGAATGAGTTCTTTTTTTTTTCCTTCCAGGTTCGGGTCCGGTCCGCTCCCTCTCCCAAGATCATCTCAAGACTCCGATAGGTGCGGAGCACATCCCCTCACGTCCTGCCCTCCTCCGCTGCGTTGGCAGGCGCCTTGGCCCTCTGGCGCGTTGACGGTCCTCGGGTTTGGGGCGGGTTCCCGGGTGGGCGCCGGCCCATTCCCGGCGGTGGCTTCGCGGGGCCTGGCCCCCCGGGGGGCGGCTGGGGCCCCTGCCGCGGGGGCGGGGCGCCCCTGGGGCCTCTGGCCCCCGGGGCCCATGGCCGGGACCACTTCAGCGCGGCCGGCTGCCGGCGGAGCCCACGGGCTCGTCCCCGCGGCTCTTGGGGGCGTCGGCATTGCGGTGGCTGGGGGATTTCCTCGGGGTCGTCTCTCCTCTTTCCTCGGGGGGGGGGGGGGGGGGGGGTTTCAGATTTCCTGTGGGGGCCCCTCTCTGGCGCACTGCTTTGGGGGCCCCTTTGGGAGTCCGGGGTTACGGGTCCCCTGACTCCTGCCTCTGTGCTCGGGGAAGGTGGGTCTTCGGTTCTCCACAATCACTATCGACCTATTTCCTTCTGGATAAATTTTAACCTAAACTAGTGCACTCTCACAAACTCCCACAGGTGCTGGGTCCCAGGTATTAAATGTTCACATATATACAGGAAGGCTATAATTCATTTATTTACTTTCTTTTACTTTCTTTTTTAGGTATCACATTACACACATGTCAGCTTAAATAATAATACATATGATTTAGCAATGGTATCAAGGTGTTACACGATTGTATCTGTTGCTTTATGTCTGTTGGTTGTGCTGTTCTTTTTGTGTCTCTTTCCAGGTGATGGAGCAGACAGAGGACGTTTTATCATTCTCTTCCTTTTATCTCTTCTTTCTTTCACCTCTTCTTTCTTTTTTTTTTCTTTTTTTCTTCTCTTCTTGTTTATCTTTTACTCTCCTACTTTCCCATTGTAGTGTCCATATAATTTGAAATTCTCCCTGCAGGAATCACAATAAAGCTATTTACACGCACAAATCAAGCGGAGCATTATGGCGAAAGCTGTTTGCTCCACTTGTGAAAGTAAAATCTGTCGAGCTCTATTTGGCATTAAGATATCAATTCTTGTTGCCACATTGCTAGACAGGACACTGGAAAAAAAAAAAAGAAATCAGATCAGCCAAGAGCTGATATGTTGCCTCTTTAAGAGATCTCTGGTACAAACCTGGCAGTTTGTCCTTTTTCCGTTTCTGCTTTTCAGCATTGTCGCATGAGTCTACGAGTGAAATCCGTTATCCGGTGGCTCAGCCATGGGTTTGCCAAGTTTAAACCTAAGAGACTCCAGAGTTCCATGGCAAGTCTCTTAAAAACATGAAAGGAAATCATCAGGACAAGACCAGCTGTTCAGTTTATCACCGGCATAAAGCTTTGAGTCCATGAAAGCAGCAGTGAACTGCCCCGCTTTTGCAGGTGAAAGAATACGATGGTGACAACCTGCCGATAATGGCCTACAACCTGGAGAAGGAGCTTCAAAATCAATGAGAATAGGAAAATGATCTGGGATAGCCGTCTCAGAGGTTTTACAAAAAGAGATGGACAACCCATGGGAGATAACAAGATCTAGTGTGTGTCCAAAGAGATGTGTTGGTCCGCACACTGATTGTGTCAGGCCAAAACAAGTTAAACACCTTGAAAATTCAGAGATAAGGGAGTTTGTTGGACAACACACATGAATATTAAAACTCCCACAAAATTAAAAGGCTGCCATAAACAGGAATAAAAGCCGCTACAAATTGAATGAAATCCTTATTGTATAAGCACATACAGGACATGTAAGCTCAGTCACAAAAAGCTGCAATTCAAACGAGGAATAACTAATAGTAGGAAAAGTCTCCATTTAAAAGTGTCTTTGTGTACAGTAGTAATCTCTTAATTAAAAAAGGAGCTTGTTCTAGCAATTTACTTAGAAAAGGCAGTTTTGAAATCTGACAGTATTTGCCAACAAATCTGCAGTCAAGATTGGGTTTATTTAGTAAGGGAGTTACTGCAGCATGTTTAAAATATGATAGAACACAACCTTGCCTTAGTCAGCTGTCAATGATGGACAACAATGAACGAGCAATGGTGGCGACAAGGCGGAAGGAGGTTTCATTTTGCCAATAAATGTAGACAAATTTTAGTGATGTGAGCGGCTTTACTGATACGGACTTCATTCATAATTTTCGAACGACAAAGGCAACCTTTATATGCGTCTGAACGGATCTCTTTAGCGCTCTCACGCAAAAACACACATCTTCGGCGGCCATAGCAGCGAATAAACGCATTGTCGTGGGGCTGTATTGACTTGCAACAGGTGTTTGTTACCGCACAATAGCCAACCTCTGTTTTTTATTTTTATTTTAGCCAACCTCTTTGGCATAGCCAGGTCCACCGTTAGTGACGTTTGTTAAGTATCAATGACGTGTAGGTCGGATGAATGCGACCTGGCCGTACAGACATAGGTCGCATTTGAAAAGATCAGATACGTATCGGATTCAGGACCACATATCCAAGTGGCCTGGGTCGCATTTGAAAAAATCCGATCTGTGTCGTTCAGACTGTCATGAAAAGATCAGATACAGGTCGCATATGGGCAAAAAAATCGGAATTGGGTCACTTCAGGCTGCAGTGTGAACGTAGCCTTAGACTTACAGTGGCCGCAATGTATACCTCCAGCGCCATTACTGGGCACAATAACTCAGACCCATCCTCAGTTGCACCTGACTGAGGCTGAAACCGAGCCAACCGCAATGGCTGGTTACATTGAAAAGGAGACAACACCTTAGGCAGAAATGCAGTATTAGGCCACAGGGTAACACCGGAGCCATCTGGAGCCTACCTGATACAGGTAGGGCTGACAGAGAGAGCATGTAGCTCGCCGACCCTCTTAGCTGAGACGATAGCCAACAGAAAAGCAGTCTTGCAGGAAAGCCACTTGACGTCCGCTTGTGCCAAAGGCTCAAATGGAGGGTGGCATAGGGCTGCGAGAACCAACGTTAGATCCCAATCTCCCACTCGTGGAGCCGGCAGCGGGCTCAACCTACGAGTACCATGCAGAAAAAGAGAGACCAAATCATGGCGCCCCACTGTACGGTCATCGACAGATAGGTGATGACATGAGTTGGCTGCAACATACACCTTAAGGGTCGAAAGCCCTTATCAAGAAGAGACTAGAGGAACTCCAGATTAGTGGGCACCGAGCAGGAAACCGGATTCTCATTGCGGGCAGAGCACCACTGAGAAAAGAGACGCCATCTGTTATCATACTGCAGCTGAGTAGAGGGCGCCCTAGCGCTCAATATGGTGCGTCTGACCGGGTCTGAACACTCAGCCAGCCTCCCAGGGGCCATGCCCACAGCTAGAGACGTTGAGGGTTGGGGTGCCATATCTGTCCTTCCAACTGAAAAAGCAGATCCCTCCCTGTTGGAGGGATCTGGCTAGAACGCAGCTACCAGCAACACCCTGTGGCCTTCCTCGAGAACCCTCCGTAGAGTAGGCCAAATCAGCGACAGGGGTGGAAAGGCATACAGGAGAACTCATGGCCATGGATGAGCCAGCGCATCCTGGCCCAGTGCGCCAGCCACCCCTGTCAGGGAATACCATAGGGGGCAATGGGTCAACTCCTCTTTGGCAAACAGATCTACCTCTGCCTGGCCAAGGAGGTTCCAGATCATGCGAACTACGTCGCACTGAAGAGACCACTCTCCCAGAGCAGGTGCCTGGTGGGATAGAGTCTGCAACCTGGTTCCGCTGTCCTGGCAGATACGCTGCCCGCAGGGTGGAAAGACGGGGAAAGACCCATTCCAGGAGATCCCTGGACACTTTCAGGAGACGCGCCTCCCTGGTGGTTCATATGGTAAACAACAGAGGTGTTGTCTGTCCGAACCAACACATGCCTTCCCTCTAGGTGGGGCAGAAGGCGCCTGAGGGCCATGTGCACAGCCCGCAGCTCCAGCACGTTTATGTGTTCGGTGCGCTCCCTTGGATCCCAGAGACCCCGATCCGCTCTGTGTTGCCACACGGCGCCCCAGCCGATGGGGCTGGCATCCGTGGTGACCACTTCCCTTTGACACACCACTAACCCCATTGGGACACCACTGGACAAAAGGGTCCCGTCTCGCCAAGGAGCTAGGGCACAAAGGCACGTCCTCGTCACCATGAGCCTGCGACGCCTGTGCAGCCTGGCATATAGGCGAAAGCTGTTGATCCACCACTGCAAAGGACGCAGAAAGAGCAAACACAAGGGAACGACACGAGTGACTGATGTCAGTTTGCCCAGCATTCGCAGGAAGATGATGTCGGGAAACTGCCTGCCCAGCCTGAAACAACTGACAAGCTGGAGTATGTCGTCCACCCTGTGAACAGATGGACGGGCCCTCATGGTAGTGGAGTCCCGATGCATTCCAAGAAAGGTGGTTCTCTAAGATGGAACCAGACAACTCTTTGCCAAGTTGACCTTGAGGCCCAACCGTGATGCCTGAAGAAGAAGCCGGAACGTATCCCAAGAGGCAGCTACCTGAGAGGGAGCGCAAAGAAGCCAGTCATCCAGGTATGGCAGAATCCTGATTCCGGAGGCCCGCAGAGGAGAGAGGGCCACTTTCACGCATCGAGTAAACACCCTCGGGGAGAGCCCGAATGGGAGCACGCGGAATTGCCAATGGCAACCCCGATAGGCAAAACTGAGAAAGTGGCGATGTTCTGCCGCAATAGGCACATGAAAGTAGGCGCCTGTCAGATCTATTGACGTAAACCAATCCTCTGCCACAATGGTCTGAAGGACCTCTGCTGTGGTAAGCATGTGGAAGGGAAGGACCTTTATGTACCGATTGAGTCCCATCAGGTCTAAAATGGGGCAAAAACCGCCCGTCTTTTTTGCCACGAGGAAGTATGTCGAATAGTAGCCTCTGGGTTGCCGCAGAGGATCAACGGCCTCGATTGCCCCCTTGGCCAGGAGGGCAGAAAGCTCCTGGTCTAGTACTTGGGATTTCACCGGGTCGGTGATAATAGTCATTTTGACCCGGAGTGAGAGGGGGGGTCACCGTCGGAACTGGAGCCTGTAGCCATGGGTTAAGGTGGCAACCACCCATGGATCTACAGTATGAGCAGTCCAGAAATTCAGCTGCTAATGGGAAAAATGCTCAACAGCTGGCCCGGTGGCATCATCTTCTATCACCCTTAGGAGCCCTGGGGGAGGGCGTCCAGGATCTGAGGCCCGGGTCTGTCTAGCTGGGCGGCAGACTGGCTCACGAAAGTCCCTGCTGGGTCCTTGCCGCACATCATGGGGATAGGAACCACCAGGTCTATCACCAGTCCGAGGCCGAACACTACGGGTAGCAGCAGGGTGCCCCGAACGCTGAGGAAAGGGGGGTATGCTCCTGCGAAGGCCAGAGAGCTGCTGGCTAGTCTGACGTGCCTGAACAGTCCGCTCCAGCGCCTCCAGGGCAGCTGATCCAAACAACTCCCCTGGCACAACCGGGACACCCCTGAGGGTCCTATGGCATGCTTCCGTCAGAGGAGACTATGCAAGCCAGACCTGCCTACGAGCCTGGACAAGGAAACACATGACAAGCTCTCTAGTCATCAGCGCAAAGGCCTGCAACGCTGTGTCGCTAAATCCAACCGCCACAGTTGCACCACCAGCGTCCTGAACCGATGCAGAGAGGGCGAACATGAGGTGTGCCAGGGAGTTGCCAAGGCGGCCAGCACGCGCTCCTGCATTGTATGCCTTACACAGGAGGTAATTTGTAACCCGACATTGAGTGGGTGGAGAAGAGAGCCCAGCCACTGGAAGTGAGGCATCAGACTGACGAGTCTGCAACAAGGACTTCATCTCTGCCAACTCCACCAACAACTGCTCCACCCTTGTGGCCAGGCCCTGGTCAAGTTTGGCTCGTTTCCTCCGAGAAGGGGGCACCGATACCATGGTCTCACCACGGCGCTTAGAATGCCTGGGGGGAGCCACCTGCCCAGAGGGCAGAAGGTCAGAGCCCTCCTGGGGGCACAACTGGGCCAACAGCGCCACCCTCACTGCATGGGGCATAAAACTACAGTTCATGCAGGGGTTCTCAGACAGCGCCTCCACAAGGTGCTCACGTCCAAGGCAGGTAGGGCACAGGTTGTGGCCATCCTCTGCCTGGAGGGCAGCCCCACAATCCATGCAGCAGTGGGAGCCATCCATGTCGAAAGTCGACAAGGCTCAGCCCAATGGGGTACCGCGCACGTGACGTCACCGCCTCAAAAGGTTTACTGGTCACCGCACGGTTTACTGGTCGCACAGTCGAAGAACACACCAACCTTCAGCTCAAACGATGGCTTGAGTGTCGAGGGCTTAAAAAGACCGGAAAACGGGCCGAGTCGATCGAACGGTAAGCTTTGCTTTTTTTTTCCTGCGCGGCGGTCATGCCGTCGTCGGCCGTTTTTTTTGTTTGTAATCACCGTCCAGGGATCGGTATATGTTTAATGTTTGTCTCATTTGAAATGTTTATGAGTAGGCTATCCTGGTAGCAGGGTATCATGTTAGCACCTGCTACCATGATAGCCTATATGCTATCATGGTAGCAGGCGCTTCATTATTTGTCGGCCACCAAAATAATCTTACCTGTTCACTACTTGATGTTGCTGGAATTGGGTCAGGATGTTATTCGGTTGTGCCCTTTCCTCCAACAAAATGCTTGCTACATATGTAGGCCGACCGCACCGGTGTACCCATCGCACACATTTCTCCTTGGCACTCTTGAATTTCGTGAAAGTAATGAAGAAAACATCCTTCATATGCGGCCGATCAGCGTACCTCGAGTCGCTGTTGCACGTTCCATAGCAACAATGTTTAATAACCATGGTCTTAGATTTTGGAAAAAGCAGTCGTTTAAACGAGTAAAACCTAGGCTAACGCACGTCTCTTTTACAGCGAAACAGCTGCGGACTATGCAAGTTTGTCCTACCGCGTACCACGTGATGTGACGTCATCGTGACGTTATGTTTCTAAAAATAGCTCGCTCGCGGTACCCCATTAAGAAACGAAAATTAGCTAAAAATCGGGGGAGGAGCCATCACCATTTATAGCAGAGCAAAAAAACGAAAGAGGCTGCAAACAAAAGGAGGCCAATATTGGGAGAGGGAGCGAAACCGCTACCGTCACCAGGTATGAAAACCAATAAACCAAAAAAGCAAACAACGTTAGTCGTATCCAAACTTCGGCAAGCGAAGTTGGTCACACTGGGAGTAGGGGCGAAAACGCTGCCGTCACCAGGTAACACGGTAACAAGAACCTGTGAGCTGGGAGAGGGGGCGCGGACGTTACCGTCACCAGCAAACAGCGAACTTACCTTCCAAAATCTTCTAGCAGATTTGATTTAAAATGACTAAACGATATTTGACAGACTACGGTAAATTGGGTCTAAAACCAATTTTACGTTGGTTAATAAATTATTTTCAATTAATTTTGCCGCAATGCCAGATTGGATATAGGTCTGTAATTACTTAATAGTAATGTATCTAGATTAGATTTTTTTTAAAAGAGGTTTGATCTCTGCAGTTTTCCTGGCCTGTGGGAAAGGACTTACTGTCTGCAGCATTTCAGATGCAACACAACTACCAACTGTTTCTAAAAACCTTGTGGGAGCCACATCAAGGCAGCAGGTCATAAATTTCATGCTGTTAACAGTTTCTACAGTAGATGCATAATTCAACAGATTTAAATGTTGTCAATGAAACTAACCTAGAAAGTCATTTCAGGACCCGTTGGATGAAGGTTCAGAAGGACCAAGTGGGGAAGTTTTGTTTCCCTCGACCTGTATCCAGCCTGTGTACACTTTATTTTTCTAACTTCTGTTATAATTTTTCTATGGTAACTTATTCCTTCTGGAAATAATAATGTAGTTTTTTGAAGCAATTTCCCTCATACCAATCATGATACTGAAAATAAAAGAAGACAAAGTCATTAAGAGAGCCTGAAGGCAGATAAAGTGACGGGCCAAAACGTGTGTGAATAAAGCAGTGTTATCATTAATGTAGCCTCTTCTGATGACAAAAAACTATAGAGTACCCTTCCATCAAATTCGAAACCACACCCACATTCCAAAAGTGACAGCCGGAAGTCCCGCCTTCTACTTTGGCCGGATGTCCCACCTTCCACTTCTGGCCGATGTCCCGCCCCGGAAGTCCCACCCTTCAACCCCGCTTAAATTATTATTATTGTTTTAAATTATTTTTAATTATTTAATTAATTTATGCACAACCAATCTTGATGGTCAGGAGATGTTTTTTTTTTTTTTCTCGAGTTACTTATAACCAAACGTTATGATGGAATTTTGTTTGACAACCTTTGTTTTAACTATGTGTCTTTAGTCAGAATATAAAGTTAAAAGTCTGAAAGTCTGTTTCACGCCGCACAGTTTCCCGACACATTTGTCTCTCCATGCAGCAAGTCTCCATTCCGCACATCCGACTCTCCATACATCCAGTTTCCGCATCGCTCTGCCAATAACGACGCGCTGTATTTCTCTTCACTTCTTCCCTCTAAGCAATCGGTAAGGTATTAACTTAAAAGCATTTACAGAGCGGGCCAGTTTTTTTTTTTTTGACAAAGAAATCCGACAGCCCTTCTCAGGACATCCAGCCAGTCTGTTTGGAGAGCGCGCTAGTTCGAGGTGTGTCTGCTGCACCGACGTGCCTTTTGCAATCCACATAGTAGATCAGAGCTTATTCAATCAGACTTTCGAGACGGCATGGTCAGTTTAAACCCAGCACGATACTTCCACCCACCTCAGCTAACTCAATACTAGGGTATTCACCGTGGTACTTAGAATCAAAAGGGCAGCTTTCACGCATCCGGAGCTAGTGGTTTTAGCAGACGTCTACGCGGGGGGAGAGCGCCAGCATGAAGCGGCACGACGCGCCTTTGCAATTCAGCATACATGGCAGAGGAAATAGCTTATTCAGGCAAGTTTTAAACCCAGTGGGACACATCCTCCCGTCTGTAGAATTAAAAGGATGGCTTGCCGCCCCACACAGAGCAAGGTGTTATAACAAACACCATTTGGGGCAGCGAGACGGGCGGGGTCATGACGCGACAATCGGTATACAATGCCGAGGAAATGGCTTGTTTGATTATGCTAGTTTACATATGCCGCGACATCCTGTCTCAGTAAACATATCAGTGGCGGAGTTTTAACAATCAGATGGTGAGGCCATTGTTTTCGATACCTGCCCGCTTCCACTTTACTATAAGACGTTCAGTTCCCTTTCAAAGACACAGACGGCTTAAACTCGCATCATGTCCGGAGGTCGTTCTTCAAGGGTTGTCGCAGCACAGGTCCATAATGCCGGATTGACGCCGACGCAGGAGTTCAACGAGATTTTCACCGGTAAGTTACTGTTTTAATTAATATCTGTAAGCTTTAGCCACTTTTAATATATTGTAACGTTTCTGTGTTTTAGTTCCGCTGGAGGGCCTTTTTGTTGTTTGTTCAAGTTGCCTTGTGAAGTTTAATTTAATGTGTAGACTGTTTATTAGTGTGATGCGGGCAACTACCGAGCTCTGCTGCTTTGGGGTTTATATTCAGATTAAGAGAAACAGTTTCCTTATTAGGAAAAAAAACATACAGTTCAGATTTAACTTTTCAGACAGGCATTCTGAATCCATGACTGCATCTACTGAGCTCATGTTTAAGAAACAATTAATTAGAACAGCTGTAGCGCTTCGGACACAGATGCTACATGTGCAGAAAAGAATATAGCTGCACAAAAGAATATAGCTTAAACTAATTTTGTGACCACATCAACAGATTAATTAATTGCTTACTTTTTTGGTGTACCAAATTACCCCTGTAATGATGTAATATTTTATGGTCCCTGATGATGTAATATTTTATGGTCCCTGATGATGAGAATGTCTATCTCCGCCTCTGGTTTGTACTAATTTACTAATGGGCAGTGTGGAAATCTATGTACAATAAAACCAATGTAAATAGTGTTCCTCTGTTTTATTTGTCTTTATCCTAATTCTAGAAGTAGAAATAGGCAAATAAATAGCACTATTATTTTGTGGAACCCTAATCATACTATTTTAACTAAGCAAAAGTCTAAACAAAAAATAGTTGTTTAGGCGGCATCTAGTGTTCTTATATTGCATATTATGTAAAATAAATTACACCTGCTATTTATGCCTGAACTGCCTCAAATGGTCGACAATAAGTGAAAGCAATAATAGCAACGAAATATTGGTAAAAGTGACACTCTCACCTTTTCTGTGGCCGTGGCTAAGAATCTGACTTTTTAATTGTCTACAGTCGTTGTTTTTCCATCTTTCCAGCAGTCTTCAGAACTCCTGCCTGGCACAGAACATTTCGTTTTGTAAAATGTATTATACTTCAGAATTAAATGCTATTTTGAGATGCTAACATTGGTTACTTACATTTCTCAAGTTCCACAAATCAAAACACTCCTGTTTCTGTTCAGAACTGCACTCAGCAGCTTTCACCTATTTTAGTGCAGATAATATTTAGTTTCTTAACTGGGACTAGTTTCGTAGCCTAGTATTAATTGTAGTAACCGCAGTATCCCAGCATGAATGAACACTTAAATCTCGCGCTCCAAGCACGCACGTACAGGCACGCACACACGCAATAGAAAACAGCCAATCAGGAAGAGGGAAGGCAGGATTTAAGGCAGTACAACCAATGAGAGTGGAGTTAAAGAGGGGTGTCTACCTTGTCAATCAAAAGCCAAACGTGTTAGTGATTGGCTGCGTGGAGCGCCAGGTCCCGCCCCCGCTGGCGCACAGCAGCGTTGAAATGACACCGTGGTAACGCCAAGCGCTTCACACGGAGGCGCTCCGGGCGAACCTGTGTATGTACGCACGTCTGGCAGAGCCGAACCGACACGCAGGAATACTCTGAATCAGTAATTTTTTAGGGGTGCTTGAGCACCCTTAAAAATAGCCTAAATACACCACTGTTGCTTTACTTGTTTAGCAAAACGCGCTAATAATACATCCATAACTTGCTGTGACTCTATAGTTTTGGGATCACGAGCGGTGCCCCTTGAGCGGCCCCTGCCTAGAGGCCAAGGAACTGCCTGCCTCACCTACAACCAGTTCTTTGCCGGTTATGATCGCCCAGCAGCACACGAAAACATGTTACCTGCACACAGTTTGATGACCAAAACACAATTCGTAATCCACATATATTAAATTGCGGAAAATCAGTTCATAACTGTTTGAACAATTGAATTTATGATCTAGAAACAGGAAGATGCATTCATAGAATGGAAGCCAGCACTTATATTTTCTTTTTTTCCATGATGACAAGTGATGCCTGGCCTCACTTGCCTCCCCTGACTGCACGTCACTGCTGTAGACTGTTTATTAGTGTGATGCGGGCAGCTACTGAACTCTGCTGCTTTGGGGTTTAGCATGAAGTCTGCGATGAAGCTGTGTAGCCATGTGCAGCCTCATAGCTTACAGATATCTGTAAGCTTTAGCCGCTTTTAATATATTGTAACGTTTCTGTGTTTTAGTTCTGTTGGAGGGCCTTTTTGTTGTTTGTTCAAGTTACCTTGTGAAGTTTAATTTAATGTGCAGACTGTTGATGAGTGTGATGCGGGCAACTACCGAGCTCTGCTGCTTTGGGGTTTAGCATGAAATCAGAGGTGATGCGTTCAGGAGCAGTGTAGTCTTCGTGGCCTGGTTGCAGGGGTATATATCTTCCGTCGCTATTATTACAATATATTTTAATTATTTGTTTCAGCGCCTACGCCCGCCGAGCTAGAAGGCATCGATTTTACACAATCGGATTTTGGTAAGATATGATTCAACCTATATTAAATTTTATGTTATTAAAATCACAGTCAGTAAAATACTAATACTATGTTTTTACCATTTTTATTTTTCTGTATTCCAGATTATACCGAGAAAGGGTTAATCGACGAATATTTCAGGTGTCCGAACCCGCTCAACTAAAATGTTTATCAAGGAGAATTACCGGGGATACTGCCTGTACCGAGCAGACCGCAAACGCATCGCGAAGGAAGATTGAGCCTAGCTAAAAGGAGGCTTCTACCGGAAATAGCTGCTCAACACGCGTCAATACTTAAGCGACAGAGGACTGAAGAACATGACGGGTCAGTTATTTTAATAAGTTCTCTGGAGTCACCAGCGCAACACGCTCACTTCTCCGAGGAAGCGTCACCACGTCAAACGGCCTGCTTCGAAACGCTAATCAGGGGACATCACTTCCCGCAGCAGGTAAGTTAACTATTATAATTCTGAAACTAACCCTGATTGTACATTTCTGAATTAGCCCGGTTCATTTAGTGTGTCCGCTTTTTTATTACTACAGTAACACCCCTGTCTGTACACGGAGACATTGAGACTCAGCCTGCAGAAGGTCTTCCTCCTCCTCCTCCTCCGGCCTCATCTTCTCAGCTGGACGGTAAGTTAACAATTGTTCATTGCTATTTTTATTTTTATTTATTTATTTATAATGTTTTCTTCTTCATATATTACCCCGTTTAAAAAGTCTGTTTCTGTCCGCTTACTATTTCTACAGTAACACCCCAGTCTGTACAAGCTGAAAGTATTGACACTGAACCGGCACCAGCAGAACATCTTCCTCCTCCGCCTCCATTTCGTCAGCCTCCTGCCTCATCTTCTCAGCACCCTGGTGAGTTAACAAAGAGTTTGTGGCGCTGATTGTAACACATTGGCCCTGGAATGGGAGGGCTGGGGTTCTAATCCCGGTGCAGCCCATGGCCTATTTTTTATTTATACTATTTTGTTATGTTTTTCTTTTCTTATATTACCCCGTTTAAAATTCTGTCTCTGTCTGCTTATTTTAATTTTCAGTAGCACCAGCCAACCGCCGTGCAAGAAGGAAATACAAGAGGCCCAGTCTCAGAAGCCTACAGTCATCGGTCCTGAGATTCCGACGAGGCATCTCCCAAATAATCACCAAAGCGTCTGCTGCTAGACAGATTATTGAAGGTATATCTTAATTTCAAAGCTTTCAAAGAATTAGCTTGTTATATAATAAATTAATTTTTATTCAATTCTGATTATATACGTTAAAAATCTAATCTAAATTTTTTTTTTTGTATTACAGCCGCTGCATCGACAGTAGAACATATACCGGTTTCTACAGGGCGTCAAGCTACCTTCTACCACTGGAAATCTGCTGTGCTTCTGAGAACCTGCAGGGTTCTGATGGAGGAACTGTTCGATCAAAACAATGCCATAGTACTGTTGACCAGCTAAGTTGTGGCTTTGTAAAAAAAATGGATAGTCAGCAAATCAGAGATGCTTTGGATGAAATTGTGGAAGCCGTAAATGAACTCAGGAATCTCCCTGTTCAGCATGCAGCCGAATCTATAAATCTAACCCCAGGATCCCCCATCAGACTTCAAGGGCAGACCGATCCAGATTGGGATTTTGAGTGTTTTCTATGGTTAGAACAAGCCATCAGCAAATTAAATGATTCTTTCTCCCAACCACTCTCGCCTGTAAATGACTCGTTACAGTTTCAACAAGTTACAAATGTTTTAAATGACATCACGCGAATGGTTAACAACCTTCAAAATATACCAGTTCAGCATGGGGTGGGGGTTGCCAATTTAAATCAAAGTAATTCACCGGATAGACATCACGGTCAGACGGACTCGGGTTCGAATTATGAACGTTTATTATCACTAGAACAAGCGATCCATCAATTAAACATTTCTGTCTCTCAAATATTTACCTCTAATCCTACAAGCAATCAGTTTCCGCAGCAGCAAGGGGGTCGTTTAAATCAAAGTGAACATAATCGGTCAGTTCTTGGAATACTGTTTTGCAAAATCCCACATCCAGTTCGTCAACAGCCAGGCTTCACTGCACCTGTCGTTCCCACGCTCGACCGAGAGGATCAACCCTGCACGAGTCAGTCTCAGTCAGCTGTTAACCCCTGCATTCAGCGTGAACGTTATAATGTTATAGAAATAAGACGTCCTTTCAGCGTGACAGCCTCGCGACCCGGTGAAATTCCTAACCCCGTCGAATTTTACACACAGGTTTATCATCTTCTCACCGAGCTCGCAGAGTCTGTTGCACCTTTAATGTCACGTAACGGTATTATACAGTTAGAATTAAGCGGGGAAGGATTTTCTCGTCATGCGATCATTCAAGTAAATGATGAAGGTGATTCAATTCTGCCTTTTAGACGAGTTAACAGTCTAATGGAGAATTGCCTGGAGCCGAAAACTTACCTGAAATAGTTGTTCAGGTTTTAAGAACACCACGCGGAGGTGTTAAGCGTAAGACCGTTAAAACATTAGACTGTGAGCTGATTTATAAAAAACGTTGACGTTTGTATGTTGTGGCGAATAGTTCCAATCAGCTATGTTTTTCAGTCTGGCCCATCTCTGTAACCCTGCTTTTACAGATGCTCAAGCTTTACAACTTGCAATGCTTTGGCAAAGCTCAGCAGGCCTCAGTGATCACACCCCTGTGACTTTCAGCGATGTGCAAAAATTTGAAAAGATAGTGAACAGGAAAATTGTCGTTTTCTATAAAGACAGCAAGGAGACAGTGCTTTGTAAATTCCAGACCGACTTTTCAGATCGTTCAAATCCTCTTTTTCTGTTTCTGTTCAAAAACCATTATTATGGAATAAAAAGCCTCACAGGTTTCACAGGCTCGAGGTACATCTGCAGTTACTGCTTTAACGGTTTCGATAACAATGCCACGCATAACTGTAAGGGCCGCTATTCCGTATGCCTCGATCCGAACTGTACTCTCCAGCAATACAGCCCTGTACATTGCACAGATTGTAAACAAATCTGTCGTAATTCATTCTGCTTTGCTAAACACAGAGAGCCCAGATTGAGACCTAAACTCGGGAAGCTTGTGAGTAACTGCGAGACAACAAAGTTCTGCCCTGTGTTATTATAGCAACTACAACGATAATATAGCTGTGCTATATTATCTAGCAGCAGGCAGAGAGAGCAAGCCCCACGATTGTTCAATAAAATGCACGGTCTGTCATCAGAAAGTGCCTCACGGTGCTGATGTAACGTTAAACGAACATCTGTGCTACATTCAACCGACCCTGAATGATCGTGAACTCGGCATTAAACTGTTTCCATTAAACATTCCATATCTCGTCTGCACAAAAACTTTGACGGGGGATGTTTGGCACTCTTACGGGCTGAACTGCGTAAGGGATCTTCTGCTCCATTTCAGGAAACCCCGTTACCGAGGTCACACGTTTTTAGCCTACAACAGTCGCGGATTTGACTCTTACTTGGTTCTGAGTGTGATGGTTCAGCTGGGCTTTAAACCGTTCCTGATCACACAGGGGAGTAAAATCCTCTGTTTTACTGAACCTGATTTCGGTCTGAAATTCATTGACAGTCTTTCATTCCTTACTATGAAACTCAGTCAAATGCCAAAAGCATTAGGCTTCACTGATCACTGTAAAGGGGTTTTCCCCCACTTGTTCTCCTCTGAGAACACTTTAAACTACGTGGGCCCGCTATGGAAGTTAATTTGTGTCGCTGGGATTTGAATTAAAAATGCCACTGAAATTTAAATGTTTTATGTTTGTACTTACTCTTTCAGTGTTGGAATATATTCAGAAAACATTTTTAACCAAAAAAAAAATTCATTGTCATTATATCTATATAGTTGAAATTTCATTTGTTATTTTCACTGCAAGATAAAAATTCACATTACTATTTCAAAGTGATTAAATTTTCAATACCTGTTTTTCAGTTTAACTTTTCAGTTTAAAAAAAAATCTGCATATAAAAAAATTCAGCCTTTCAAAATTCAAACTCAATAATTTCAGCCTCCCGAGATTCAACTTGCTCCATTTCACTGTCTTAAATTCAGCGTCTAAAATACGGTGTAAAAAGGGAAGGGTTACTTCAGGTCACAGACATTAGCAATGGATTGTGGTGTCCAACACCCAGCCAATCCCGTTACGTTTTCTTAGTCACGTGACGTGGCGCCCGCACTGAAGGAAAGCCAGCATCTCGGAGGTGGTCATGTAAGCTAACGCTAACTGAACGGTGAGTTTATTGCTTTCATTTTTCTGTAGTATTGCTTTTCTTTGCGCATGAAAGTCAATAAATTATCTTACAAATTGATTTAAAACACGGGTTTGGGTAGCTATGAATTAAATAACATGCATTTTTAGCATATTCTAAAACTCAATGATTTTCTTTTAAAGACTCATCCTTTTACATTGGCTATTAATTCTACTGACTTTCCTGTCTTCAGTGCAACATGAATTATTAAAATTTATGTGTATACATTAGTGTCGGCTATAATCCTTGTTTTTAGTTTGATTACCAGTGCAGTGCACTGGTTTTGCAATAACTTTTATTTAGAAATAAAATTGCTATTTATTTTAAATAGGTTCTTGGACGAGTCACAAGACAGATAAAGCAGCTTAGACAAGGCTTGAAAGAAACCTCAATATGGACACTGGTGACTCTGCGACCAGATACTGTACCCCTCCGTTTTCCAGAGGAACCATCCCTGTGTCCAGAGGTAACTTTTAAATTACTAGAATTATGGTTTTGCATCCCTCATCGATTTCATCAAACATATTTTATTTAAGAAATTTTTTTGCAAACCTGCAGAATAGAAATGTTAAACGACACAATTAATGTTTTCCTCCTGAATTCAGGTAGTACTTCAGCATATCACTTGGCAAGAAACAGAGGATGGAAGTCCTGAAGATGACAATAACCAAATGGCACATTTCAGGATATCTGAGACAGTTCATCGCAAATTGTGAGTTTACCAGTGTCTGATTGGAGGTTTTCAATTACTTTGCTAGAAAGCATCGCTAGGGGAATGATTGTTTCTTACTACTTAGCAGTGGTACGTCACAGTTGAGATTTAAACTTAGCTCCAGAGTAAATCAAACAGTGAAGTTTGCATGTTCCCGTGTGTACTGTCTGTGTAGCTCAGCTCTATTGCAACATCTAGATCCAAAGCTTTACGTGTGGATTTTAAGAAAATGGAAAACTGTCTAGCAGATTTCCTTTTACCTTAGTCTTACAAACATACTAATTTATCTATATGTTCTGGTTTATGGATAAATTAGATTGTGCTCTTTTATTTTGTTTCCTTTCAAAGCCACACCACCTGAACTGAAAGAGCTCATGAAATTCTGGATGGGAGAATTTACCGGCACGTCTGTCTGTGGAGTTTGTCCAAAGCAAGTACCCCACAGCTGCCACTTGCTATGAAACTTTGGAAATCCCAAGCCACTACAAGGACTACAAATCTTTTAATGACAATATTTTAGCCTGTATTTCCTGTTGCCAAACTGGCTTTGGTCTGCTGTGATTATTCAACATGCCTTTGGAAACATGATCTGCATTTATGCTGTTTCAGAGTTTTCCATCTATGTGAAGCGGCATTGTTTTAATGAAACTGTTATGTTGTGAACATTTAGAAACAATAATTCAATCTTCTAATTTTCTCAGATAACAAATTCTATACATATTAGATGTGGAAATCATTAACACAAAACTAGTAACGCAACAATGTTCAGATGACATATTGCATGTCTCCTCTATGAATCAGTAATGTTTTACCAATTGTACTGATTTTATAGATTCATACTCAGGCAGTTTGAAACATCCAGTTGAAGTAGTTTATTGAACATTGAGTTTGAAAATAAATAATAAAAAATACTAATAACTTTTTCTGATTCTAATGTTATGATAAATTCAAAGTCCTAAAATAAATGTACAATTTTATTATCATTCTGCACCCTCAGTCCCCTGGCTTGCAGAAGAGCCTTCACCGTTCGGTATCCAGAGTGAAGTTGCCTGGATTTAATGTCCCTCACACACTGGTCTAACTCGTCATCCGACATGGTGGTGTATAACGCCCTCACCGAAAGACCTGACTCAGCCGGAAATGCCTAAAAGTTTGGCTATGCATGTGACAGGGAGATGGAGTTCTAGAAGACAGCAAACGTAGTCTGGGGATATGTCCATCCACTGCCGCCCAGCTGTTCCTCGCTAAAAATGCACAACAGATGTTTGTTGTTCTTCACTATATTTTTCTAAGTTAATTAGTCTGTGCAAATGACCCAGGGCATCCGAAATTTCTGAAGGAACAGTTACTTGACAAGGCATTTAAAAAAACTGTTTCTATAGGGCAGATGAAATCTAGGTAGTCCAGATCCGGTGGCGCATGCTCAAGAACGTGCTCCAAATGATCACAGAGTCTATCAAAAATATGACTCAGCAAAAGTTCCTTGAACAGAGAGAAGAAAAAGAAAAAACAATGTCATAAAAATGTCAGTAAAAATAAAATTAGAATTCTGAAATAGAATGGTCATTATTGTTTAAAATTGTGTAAAATTACAGTAAGATATTTAATCTAAAATAAATAACAGAATGTGGTTACTAATTTCTAATAATTTTCAAAAACAGCAAGCTTTTTAATCAATTAATTTAATTAATTTCCAGAGTGAAGCTCTGTGCCTTCCTGAGAAGAGACAAGCCTAATTTTTATGACAGAGAGATATTTGCTCTACAAGTAAATATTTATTTTAAAGAAAAAGGTTTTGGAGGTGAAGTTGCTAAACGTTTAGTAACAAATTAAAGAAATGAAATTTGTAATCAGTTTATTTTTAGTTTTTATTTTACATAAAAAATCACTGAACATTAACCTGACATTAGTTCAGCTAAGCGTCACAGCTGTGGTTCACGCTGTCACGGTTGCTAGGCAACGGGTGAGCTGGCGAAGGCTAGAAGGTTCCATTTCACAGCCAGCCTTCATGGTTTTGCGGTATGCAAAGGACGCGGTCCACCTGGGTCGAATTCTTCTTGGGCTGGACCCCTTGAATTGGGACACACCCTATGTATTGACTTTCATGCGCAAAGAAAAGCAATACTACAGAAAAATGAAAGCAATAAACTCACCGTTCAGTTAGCGTTAGCTTACATGACCACCTCCGAGATGCTGGCTTTCCTTCAGTGCGGGCACCACGTCACGTGACAAAGAAAACGTAACAGGATTGGCTGGGTGTTGGACACCACAATCCATTGCTAATGTCTGTGACCTGAAGTAACCCTTCCCTTTTTACACCGAATTTTAGACGCTGAATTTAAGACAGTGAAATGGAGCAAGTTGAATCTCGGGAGGCTGAAATTATTGAGTTTTAATTCTGAAAGGCTGAATTTTTTTATATGCAGATTTTTTCTAAAACTGAAAAGTTAAACTGAAAAACAGGTATTGAAAATTTAATCACTTTGAAATAGTAATGTGAATTTTTATCTTGCAGTGAAAATAACAAATGAAATTTCAACTATATAGATATAATGACAATGGATTTTTTTTGGTTAAAAATGTTTTCTGAATATATTCCAACACTGAAAGAGTAAGTACAAATATACAACATTTAAATTTCAGTGGCATTTTTAATTCAAATCCCAGCGACACAAATTAACTTCCATAGCCCGCTTCCTCCCCCCAGCTTCTACGCAGTGGAGCACATGAATCCCGCCGAACAGGAATGGTTTTCCATTTGGTACAATGAGGCTTGTAAGCAGCCCTTTGACTTTCAGAAAGAAGCTCTTTATTATTGTCAAATTGATGTGGATATTCTTTTCAGGGCTTGTGTGAAATTCAGAGAAGAGTTCTTTAAAGAGACAAACGTGGATCCTTTAAAGTCCATCACCATTGCGTCAGCTTGCATGAATGTTTTCACCTTGAATTTCCTTCCACTCTCGCGATCCCCTCCCCGGTGGATTACCGACGGCAGTGTAAGACATTTTCGGACGTGTCCATTCAATGGTTGGAGTGGGTAGCTTTGGAACGAGGCTTCAACATTCAGCATGCGCTCAATAAAGGGGAAATGAAGGTCATCCTTATTATGTCGATGGATACGCAGAGGTTCAAGGGGTCAAAATTGTGTTTGAGTTCAACGGATGTTTCTACCACTGTTGTCCCACTTGCTTTCCAGCCGACCAGACCTGTCCCCTCAGGGGAGTTTGCTTTGAAGCATTCCACTCAGCTACCATGGAGAGAGCCAGGTTATTGCAATCGGTTTACGGCGTGCAATTAGAGATTATGTGGGAACATGATTGGATTCTGATGAAGGCGTCGCACTCGGGTGTCAAAATGTTTCTGGAGTGTTTCAGTGCACCGGAGCCTCTCTCCCTGCGAGATGCACTGTTTGGTGGCAGGACTTGTGCTCTCAGGCTGAGGTACACTGCCGGGGACGAGGAAACGGTCCATTATGTAGATTTCACTTCACTGTACCCGTACGTGAACGCAAACTGCTGCTATCCTCTCGGCCACCCCAAAATCATTTGCAAAGATTTTGACGATCCTCGTAACTACTTTGGGTTCATCAGGGCGACTGTGTTTCCTCCCCGCGGTGTTTTTTTTCCTGTTTTGCCGTACAGGACATCTACCGGTAAACTCGTGTTCACTCTGTGCAGGGCTTGCACCGCAATTAACTACCAGGCAGGCACCTGCACCCACTCCGATCAAGAGAGAGCGTTGACTGGTGTATGGATAAGCGTTGAATTCTGCAAAGCTTTAGAACACGGTTACCATGTTGCAAAAATCACAGAGGTTTGGCATTTTGAGAAACAAAGCAGTTCAATCTTTAAACCATATATCCACACTTTTCTCAAGGGTAAGCAGGAAGATTCAGGTTTCCCGGCTGAAGCGGTGGATGAGGAGACCCGTTTAAAGTATGTGGCTGACTACAAACGTAACCAAGGCATCCAGCTGGATGTGGAGAACATCGAGGTGAATCTGGCTAAAAGGCAGGTGGCTGAATTGTGTCTGAACAGTTTTTGGGGGAAATTTGCACAGAGGAATGACCTGGCTTAAACTACCATTGTGACCGAGCCCGATGAGTTTTTTAACTTCCTGTTTTCAGGTAAAAACACAGTCAGCTACTTTCACTTTCTGAACGATGAAATTGTGTATGGTTCAGTGGAAATACAACAAGCGCTGCATCTCTCCGCCCAACAAGGTGAATAATGTCTTTATCGCGGCCTTCACAACTGCGCATGTGCATCTGAAACTCTACACCTGTCTTGAGCGACTTCAACAGCGGCTTTTGTACATTGACACGGACAATTTGATCTACGTGGTTAAACCAGGTGAGAGCTCCCTCGAGCTGGGAAATTATCTGGGTGATTTAACGGACGAGCTGGGAGGCAACACGATTCAGGAATTTGTTTCAGCAGGTCCCAAAAGCTACGCTTACCAGACCAGAAAAAGGTTGTGATGAGGTTTAAAGGTATCACTCAGACTCACGAGTGTAGTGAGAGGGTGAAGTTTGACAGCGTGAAACCCCTGGTAGAAGGTTATTTGCAAGGTTCTACGGGGGATGTTTTACAAGCTCCACAGCGTACCATCAGGAGGGATAAAAGAAGCTTCCAGCTTCAAAATGCCACATTTCAGAAAAAGCTTCGCGTGGTGTATGACAAGAGAAGGCTTTTTCCTGACGGAACAACCCTTCCGTTTGGATATTAAAGGTTAACTGAGAAAAAAAATGTCGCTCTCCCGTGAAACACAGGAGTTTGAATTTGATCCAAGATTCAAAACACCTTTCTCATGTATTATTTCGGGGCCGAGTGGATGTGGTAAATCTTTTTTTGTCAAAAGTGTTTTGCAAAATTGTAACCATGTTATGGATGGTGTACCTGTAAATATTGTCTGGATTTATACCTCGTTACAGCCGATGTATGCTGAATTGCAAAAAATGAATAAAAAGATTAAATTCATCAAAGAACTACCTCATTCTTTTGATGATGAAAATCTGTTTCCTCCCGATCAAAATCATTTAGTTATATTGGACGATGTGATATTCCAGGCTTCGGAGCATTCAGAAGTGGTCAATATTTTTACGCAATAGAGACATCATAGAAGTATGAGCGTCATTATGCTGACTCAGAATGTGTTTCATCAAGGCAAGTACAGCCGTACCAGTTTAAACACTAATTATATGGTGTTGTTTAAGAACCCCAGAGATGCGGATGCTGTTCCTGGACTTCAGTTCAGCGTTCAACACCATCATCCCACTAACCTGACAAAAGCCAGCTGTATGTTGCTCCGCCTAGCTCCACTCACATACATCTGGGACACCGCCGGTAGAGAGTGATTTCTCCAACCAAATTTATGGTCTGGCCAATCAGGACGCAGGGCTGGAGTTTCATAGATGTGACGTAGTGGAGACGCGACCATGACGTGAGACTGTTTTGATAGCAATGGCGGCTCGTCGAGGAAGCAAGCGTTAACATCGATGCTGCTATTTCTTCCGTGTTGTCCAATCTACCTAATATTGTTTCATTAAAAGAACATCAGAGAACGCCTCTGAAGGCTTTTGTTGGTGGAAACCATGTTTTCGCCCTTCTCTCGACCGGATTTGGCAAGTTTTGTTTTCCGGGACCAGCGGACGTGCCGACGCGGACGCGCCCCGGAGCGGTTAGCGGTTAGCGCTAACTATGTTAGGAGGCCTTTAGTCCTCAACGCGGTCGGCCCGGAATCGACTCCGACCCGCGGCGCTTTGCCGCCTGTCTTCCCCCCTCTTCCTGTTAGCTCACTGTCAATAAAACGCATGCCACTAGAGCCGCAAACACATTATTATTTTTTTTTTTTTTTTCCTGCGTCGCTATCATCAGCGTCACGGGTTAGCTTCGGTGTGAGTGGTTGAAATAGCACGTCAATAAAGATGACAGACAAGTGGCTTATCCAATCATATGCAAGAATTTTTGATAAGGCCCAGCCTTCTGTAAAGGCAATTTCTATGGCGGTGTCCCAGATGTATGTGAGTGGAGCTTGGCGGAACGACATACAGCTGGCTGTTGTCAGGTTATCATCCCACAGCATCTGGTGGGAAAACTGGAACATCTGGGCTTCAGCACACCCCTTCGCAACTGGCTGCTAGACTTTCTCACCAACAGACCTCAGTCAGTCCGGGTCGGACAGAACACCTCTGATGTCATCACCCTCAGCACGGGCTCCCTTCAGGGCTGCGTCCTGAGCCCCCTGCTGTTCACTCTGATGACTCATGACTGCGTCCCCAGGTTCACCACCAATCACATCGTGAAGTTTGCAGACGACACAACGGTGCTGGGCCTGATCAGGGATGACAACGACCAGGACTACAGAGAGGAGGTGGAGCAGCTGGTGGACTGGTGCAGAGACAACAGCCTGATCCTGAACGTGGAGAAGACGAAGGAGACCATCGTCGACTTCAGGAAGAACCGGCCTCACCACGCTCCGCTGCTCATCAACAACTCAGCTGTGGAGGTGGTCAGCAGCACCAAGTTCCTGGGGGTGCACATCACGGACAAGCTCACCTGGACTGTGAACACCATGTCACTGGTGAAGAGGGCACAGAAGCGACTGTACTTTCTGCGGAGGATGAGGAGAGCCCGCCTGCCCCCGCCCATCCTCTTCTACAGAAGCACCATAGAGAGCATTCTGACCAGCTGTCTCTCTGTGTGGTGTGGAGGCTGCAGTGCCTCCGACTGGAAGAACGTGAGGAGAGTGGTGAGGACAGCAGAATGGATCATCGGGGCTCCTCTCCCCTCCATAAAAGACATTTCATCTCAACGCTGTGTCCCGAGCCCGTGACATCATCAGGGACCCCTCACACCCCCATCATGGACTGTTCTCCCTGCTGCCCTCTGGGAAGAGGTTCCGCAGCATCCGCTGCAGGTCCACCAGGTTCTGCAAAAGCTTTTTCCTTGCTGCCATCAGACTGTTAAACTGTTAAACTGCTGTTGAACTGCCAAACTACAACCCACAAACTCTGCACAACATTTGCATTTTTTGCACATTTTAGCATCATTGTAGCTCATATATTCACACATTTGCATTTTTTGCACATTTTTGCATCATTGCAGCTCATATAGCATTAAAAATGCTATTGGACTCCTAGTCTTAAAATTGCACAAACAAATGCATTCATGCACAAATGCCCTTGCACAATCCAATCTGTACATAAATAATGTATCTTTTTTGTTACATTTCAACTATTTGTTTACTGTATATTTAAAATCTACTGTTTACTTCTAAATCTCTGCCACACCTAAAACTGTAATTTAACTTCTACTGCGATTTACAAAAGCTGTACGAAACGAAATTTCGTTCTGTACGCACTTGTGCATACCGAATGACAAATAAAGTGGTCTAAGTCTAAGTCTAAGTAAACTGCAGCTGAATATATTAGCCCGTCAGATGTTCCCGTCAGAGAAAACTTTCTTTATGGAGAGTTTTCAAGACGCCACTTCTAGCCCACTGCTCACCCGACTTTCTCAAAGCCTTGTGTGACATAGCTCTGAATATCCTAAAAGGTAACGTTAAAGTATCTCCTTCTCAGCATAAAAAACTGGAAAAGCAGAAAAAGATCATCAGACTGCTGGCTGATAAAAGAACCTGGTTAAAGCGCAAGCAGTTGGCTCTGAAAAATCAAACAGGAGGGTTTATTCTTCCCTTGCTGAGCGCCGTGGCTCCTTTAATCTGAGAGGTGCTGGGTGGTCTCAGCTGGAGATGAGAGAAAATGTCTCTTAGGACGGCGCAAAAGATGTATCTCGTTTCACCGCATGAGTTCAAACGTTTGACCCCGTCAGAGCCTTCTATCAGACAGACGGCCGAAGAGGATTTGGATTCTAAAATGAGAGAGATTCTGAATTAACTGGGACTGAGTTCTTATGAAAAAATTAAAAGGTACAACGCTCTGCTGCAGAGATATCTTACTCTAATGAAGCAGGGGCAGCTGGAGGAACCCCAAGTGACTTTAACTTTGCAGAGTAACCCGATGCCTGAAAATAATGACGGTGAGACTGACTCTGGTTCTATCGGTTCTACACCCTGTCCTGCAGAATTGGACGAAACCGCTAACGAGGTTCTAAAAGCTCTGCCTAACAGAGATCGCAAAAACGCAGAATACATACTGAAAAAGTTATCCGAAAGTGGTGGTGGTGGTTGGACCTCCAAAGGCGTATTTGTTTATCAGGATAGTGTGATGGGAGGCTCACATTTGGTCGATTTGCTGAAAAACCTTCAGACCCAGGAACCTGTAGGTTGGACCCCATTCATGGTCCAACCAATATAGACGCTTGACAGAAACAGGCGTATCGGAGAAGAATGGTGATAAACTCTCTTGAAACGAAAAGGGAAAATCGTGTTGTCCCCTAAATTCCCAGGAATAGAGTTTGAGGATCCAAGCCCCGACAATGGACGCGCCCGAAACAAAAGAGCCAAAAACCCCACATGGTTGAAATTTTCACCCTAAAAGTCTGTATGAAATAAAAACTGGAGAAAATAATTTGTAATAAAAATACTTTAATGTTTCAAATTATTCACGCAAGGCAAGGCAAATTTATTTGTATAGCACAATTCAGTACAGAGACAATGCAAAGTGCTTTACATGATTAAAATACAGGAAAATAAAACAGCATATAAGCAAGTAGGAATAAAATGTAGAAACAAAATAGAACATCAATAAACAGTTGGACTAAAAAAGTTGAACTGATGCTGTTTCAGTAGAACAGTTTAACTAGAACAGTCAAAAACAGTCCCAAACAAATGTGTTTTTAATCTTGATTTAAAATAACACAGGTTTTCCACACTTTTAAAGTTTTCTGGAAGTTTGTTCCAGATAAGTGGAGCGTAGGAACTAAATGCTGCTTCTCCTTGTTTAGTTCTGGTTCTAGGTACGCAGAGAAGGCTGGAGCCAGAAGACCTTTGTGCTCTGGATGGTTGATACACTGATAACACGTCTGTGATGTATTTAGGTGCTAAGCCATTAAGGGATTTATAGACTAACAGAAGTATTTTAAAGTCTATTCTCTGAGATACAGGGAGCCAGTGTAAGGACTTTAGAACTGGGGTCGTGTGTTCTACTTTCTTAGTCTTAGTGAGGACGTGGGCAGCAGCGTTCTGGATCAGCTGCAGCTGTCTGATCCACTTTTTAGGCAGACCTGTGAAAACACCGTTGCAGTAATCAATTTGACTAAAAATAAACGCATGGATTTGTCTTTCCAGATCCTTTTGAGACATTAGTCCTTTAATCCTGCAAATGTTCTTCAGGTGATAGAAAGCCGATCTTGTAATTGTCTTTAGATGCTTTTGGAGGTTCAGGTCTGAGTCCATCACTACACCCAGGTTTCGGGCCTGATCAGTGATTTTTATCTGAAGCGACTAAAGCTGTGTGCTAACCTTGGATCTCTCCTCTATTGGTCCAAATATTATTACTTCTGTTTTGTTTTTATTCAATTGAAGAAAATTTTGGCACATCCAGGCATTGATTTCTTCTAGGCATTTACTCAGTGCCTGAACTGGTTCATAGTCACCTGGTGACATGGTGATGTAAAGCTGTGTGTCGTCTGCGTAGTTATGGTAGCTGATGTTGTTGTTTTTTATGATCTGAGCAAGAGGGAGCATGTAGATGTTGAACAGGAGGGGACCTAGAATGGACCCTTGGGGAACCCCCGTGTGAATTTTGTCATTTCTGATGTAAAGTCACCTACTGATACAAAAAAGTCCCTGTCCTTTAAGTAGGATTTAAACCAGTTAAGAGCTGTACTAGAGAGGCCGACCCAGTTCTCCAGGCGCTCTAACAGAATGGAGTGATTGACAGTATCAAATGCTGCACTGAGATCCAATAGTACCAGCACGGTGGTTCTTCCACAGTCTGTATTTATATGGATCTCATTAAACACCTTGATAAGGGCGGTCTCTGTACTGTGGTGAGCACGGAAGCCAGATTGGAAAACGTCAAAGAGGCTGGTCGTTGTTAAGAAGGTGTTTAATTGTTGAAACACAGCTTTTTCAATAATATTACTGATAAAGGGGGGGGGGGTTGAGATGGGCCTGTAGTTCTGGAGTAGTAGTTTGTCTAAATTGTTCTTTTTCAAGCAGTGGTTTGATAATTGCTGTTTTTAGGGACTGAGGGAAAACACCTGACAGAAGGGACGTGTTTATTATCTGAGTCAATTCAGACGCTATGACAGGCAAAACTTTCTTAAAGAAAGCTGTGGGTAGAACATCAAGGCAGCAGGAGGAGGAACTTAGCTGCTGAATGATCTCCTCTAAGCTTTTGTGGTATATTTGGCTGAATTGGGACATTTTGTCAGGATAGGTTCCTGCTGGATACAGCTTTGGTTCTGGAGTTGATATGGATGTACAAACTGATCCTCTAATCTTTAGGATTTTCTCAGTAAAGAAGTTTGCAAATTCATTGCAGGCCCTGGTGGAGTGGAGTTCGGAAGTCACGAACACAGGAGGATTTGTTAACCTCACTAACCGACTGTGGCAAATAAGACACGAGCATTGTTAATGTTTTTCTTAATGATCTCAGAGAAGAAAGATTCTCTTGCATTTTTCAATTGTAAGTTATATCTGTAAAGTCTCTCATAGTGAACCTGCAGTCTGTTCTTTCTCCATCTGCGTTCAGTTTTTCGACACTCCCTTTTTTCACCTCTAACTGCTGGATCATTTCTCCAAGGAGATTTTTTCTTCCCGGAAAGAACTTTCACTTTAACTGGAGCAATGCAGTCAATGATGTCTGAGACTTTAGAATGAAAGTTATCTTTTTTTTTTTTTTCCCAGTGTCCTGTCTAGCAATGTGGCAATAAGAATTGATGTCTTAATGCCAAATAGAGCTCGACAGATTTTGCTTTCACAAGTGGAGCAAACAGCTTTTGCCATTGTGCTCCGCTTGATTTGTGCATGTAAATAGCTTTATTGTGATTCCTGCAGGGAGAATTTCAAATTATATGGACACTACAATGGGAAAGTAGGAGAGTAAAGGAAGAACAAGAAGAGGAAAAAAAGAAAGAGAAGAGGTGAAAGATAGAAGAGTTAAAAGGGAGAGAATGATAAAACGTCCTGTCTGCTCCATCACCTGGAAAGAGACGCAAAAAGAACAGCACAACCAACAGACATAAAGCAACAGATACAATCGAGTAACACCTTGATGCCATTGCTAAATCATATGTATTATTATTTAAGCTGACATGTGTAATGTGATACCTGAAAAAAGAAAGTGAAAGAAAATAAATAAATAAATTACAGGCTTTCTGTATATAAGTGAACATTTAATACCTGGAACCCTGCACCTGTGGGAGTTTGTGAGAGTGCACTAGTTTAGGTGAAAATTATCCAAAAGGAAATAGCTCAATAGTGGTTGTGGAGAACCAAAGACCTACCTTCCCCGAGCACAGAGGCAGGGGTCAGGGGACCCATAACCCCGGACTCCCAAAGGGGCCCCCAAAGCAGTGCGCCCAAGAGGGGCCATCACAGGAAATCTGCAACCCCCCCGAGGAAATCCCCCAGCCACCGCAATGCCGACGCCCCCAAGAGCCGCGGGGACGAGCCCGTGGGCTCCGCCGGCAGCCAGCCGCGCTGAAGTGGTCCCGGCCATGGGCCCTGAGGGCCAGAGGCCGGGACCTCAGTGCCCCCCCCGGGGGGCCAGGCCCTGCGAAGCCGCCACCGGGAATGGGCCGGCACCCACCCGGGAACCCGCCCCAAACCCGAGGATCGTCAATGCGCCAGAGGGCCAAGGCGCCTGCCAGCGCAGCGGAGGAGGGCAGGACGTGGGGGGATGGGCTCCGCACCTATCGGAGACTTGAAATGTTGTTGGGAGAGGGAGCAGACCGGACCCGAACCTGAAAAAAAAAAAAAAAAACTCATTCACACCATCCCTCCCTAGTGCCCCACTCACCACACACAGACACAAAAAAAGGACGCTGTACACACATTCCCACATAACACTCACATCCAAAAATCCCAAGTGGGGGGTTCACCACAATTCAACTATACGACTGCCTGTGACCGACCACAGGCCCTGCCCCCGGACCAGATGCCCCCCGGACCAGGCCCCCCAAGAATGAAAGTTATCTACTAGCTCATCTACTGAGTTGCAGCCCAAGGTTGAAGTATCAGAGTAAGCTTGAATAAAAGTTTCCGTGGCATTGTCCTAAATGGTGCGTTTTCTTACGATGTCCCTTTGGCTAAATGAGTCACTGGAAATTATGCTTTCAAAGGTAACAGAAAAGTGATCGGATAAGGCAACATCAGTTACATTGACCTTAGAAATCTTTAGACCTTTAGTGATGATCAAGTTTAAAATATGTCCCTGTTTGTGTGTTGGCTGTTTAACATGCTGAGTTAAACCAAAGTTTCTAAGTGTGTCACACAGTTCTTTTGCACTTCTGTCTTCAGGGTTGTCAACGTGAAAGTTGAAGTCTCCCACAATAATTAAACAGTCATAATCAACACATATCACAGACAGGAGGTCACTAAAATCATTAAAAAAGTTTGATGTGGACTTAGGAGGCATGTAAACATTCAGAAACATAGTTCGTACCGGGCTCTTTACCTGGAGAGCCAAATGTTCAAAAGAGTCGAATTTTCCCAAAAACATCTTTTTACACTTTAGTGAATCATTAAACAATGTTGCCACTTCTCCACCTTTCCTTTGCTGTCTGCTCTCACAAAGAAAATTGTAGTTTGGAGGAGTCGACTCTAACATAATATGTACTTCATTAAGTTCATGTAAACATGTTTCTGTTAAAAACATAACATCAAGATTATTGTCAATAATGAAGTCATTAATTAAAAGGGATTTTCCTGACAGAGATCTAATGTTTAATAAACCCAGTTTATATGACTTAGTGGTTGATGATGTCTCTATGACAGGTTTCATCTGACAGTTTATGACTTTTAAGTATTTGTTCCTGTTTATCCTTATGTTTTTCTTTTTTCTGCCATGTATCATCACAGATATTCCATAATCTCCGGCAAAAGGCCCAAGCCGATGCTGGAAACTGTCATGTCTGATATTCGTGCGGCCAGGGCCCGATCTGTATCACAGCGAAGTAATCTGGAGGTCCTGAGCACCAGAATGTTCTGTGATACGTAGAGGAGGAGGATCTGGGCTTCTGAGGCCTTTGGAAAATGCTGGTTTAGTCACAGAAGAATGGGTATGTGGACAGGATGTCATCTGTAGGCCAATCTTAAATACTTTGTTCACATTCTGAGAAAATTCCAGAAAAGGAACTTCTGGGCTTTGCGTACAGTGTTCTTTTCTTTTAGACTAGTTACAGTTTGTAACAATCTTTAAACATTTGTAAAGAACAAGTTCCGTGATTAAACGAGCACGAGGCCCTATTTTTGATACATTGCTGATATTTTTTCACAAAATCATATACCATGACATAATTTTTGTAAACATCATCGTCGTAGGTAGCCAATATTTCATGCACCGAAAGCCCACAGGCTTTATGACACAGATAATAAACACAGTGGTGACCGCACACGGCTGATAGAGTGTTTTGAAGTTGATGATTATGATACAATATTTTTGAGGATCTATCTTTCAAAAATGTCACTATGTGTGATGGATAAAATTCAAAATCAGGACTGAATCCGTAAGAGTCGAAAAAGGTGGCTCGATCGTTCTCTTCCAAAGTCAAAGCTAGCCAGTGTTCTCCAGGCATGTGTGAAGGATGAGTGTTGACGATGAAATAGGCGGGTCCCCTGTACGTGCGTTTAAGTAGCGGGAGCTGGTCGGATGCCCAAACGCCGTAAAATAAGTCCCCCAGCAGGTGATGCATCAGACTTTCGAGCTCGTGGTTATTCATGTTTTCATAAAAATCCACCAGGACCTGCCTTTTCGAGTCGATTTCCAAAATTGAGTCGTAACACGCGTATACAATCAGGGTGGTTGTAAGAGGCAGCGGGACCCTGAATCTCATTTCCAGTCTCAAATTTTCGTTACACACCGGTGACAGAGCATCTGCGTCCTCGCTCGGATTGAGATTAAAGACAAACAGGGAATAGCCGCTGTTAAATTCCTCACAAGCGATGCTTAAAGGAAGGTCTTTTAAATGACGACCTGTAGCGGTGAACATGTTGTAATATTCCCTGACTGAATTACCGTCATTGAATTGAGGTTAAAATGCTTTGGCAGGGACCTGTCTGCCGTCTTTGCAGAGAGCAATCCATATGCTTAAAGTTGAAAGGTGACATGCTTCTCCTGCCTGTGAATGCCTCGTGGTTTACCGTACCTAAAACGACATATTTAGGCATGGTTCCCAAAAACAGATTCTCATGAGTACATATCCTGGAATTTTCAGGGATAAAATATGTTTTCACATTATATGTTTTCGCGAAAGAGGATAGAGGGCATTTCCTCTCATTGATGCTGAGGCATGCCCGAGTCGGATAGCCGGGGAAACTGAAACTTTTTTCACAAAAAGAGAAGCCCCCAGAATTTTAAGTCGGAAGGTTGAATCACAAGCTCCCATGAGAGAGAACGTGTCGCTGGCTCTGGTTAGTTTAACCCTCATGTCAAGAGTCTTTCGCAGAAGAAAATATCTGCGTGAAGCGGCCCCATCAGGTGTAACTCTCTCGAATTAGCTGTGAAAGAGGCTCTATGGTTTATCCCCGAGTTTGGGCCATCGTTCATAACAATCGAGTCTATAGCTCCCGCTGTGTCTTTGTAAAAGAGACCTGCACTAAATTGACTCTTTAACGTGTCTTCTGAATAGTTGAGCAAAGTTTCAATCATTGCTCTATACGGATGAGTCGCGCTACTCTGTGAAATTAACCTGTCTCCCAGAATAACATTGTTGAGTTGCATTGGCTGAACATTGTATTGAGCGGCTATTTTATGAGTCCCACGGCAGCATCGTTTGCCAGGTTGCTTCCGTCGGCGTTGGTGATATTTAGACGGATGTGCAGCAAGGTGTCGTTCAAATCCAGGTATTTTTCTCCATCTCCGGGGATAAAGAACTCGATCGGACCGCTGTCTGTAATAGCTGACACAGCTAATATTTCGGTGTAGACCTTATCTTCGATAGATAGTTGAGTCATGGGGACGCTGAACAAGTCGAGTTCAGCGAGGGTGCATTCTGATGATTTCTGATGTAAAAGAGCCATGATTGATTTTTAATGAAAATACTGATTCAGATAAATATATCCTTGCTCGCAGCGGACTTCCTCCTTCTAGCTTTGCTCATGCCGACTGATTTCTTCTTTTTACGCGGCACGAGTATTTGTGAACGCCAAACACGTTGCCCAGGAGGCCACTTTCTAGCTCTTCTTGACAGAACCACAACCCCCGACCCCTCCTGGTTATTCACACCCCCGTGCGAGCCGGTTATTTTCGTCATATCTTTACCTATGACGTCCGAGGCGATGCTTGTGGCTGCCTTTTTTAGATACGGTTTTGCTATAGTGAAGCCGGATTTAACTAGGGGTGATACGAAACGAAATAATTTTGAAAATATGGATCCTATCCCCCGACCGTACATAACAGGTGCACCATAGAAACCTGGTAAAGCGCCCCCCACCTTGCCTTGGTAATAGGACACGAAACGGTGAGGGTCCTCTCTCAAGAAAACCATGTTTTCTTGATTCTCGCTACTTTTTTTTTTTCTTCTCACGTTTTAGCATGTTGCAGCGTTGCTGGTGCGACTGGTTGCACAGCTATGAATAATTCCAGCCACAGTGGGTGTGTTTTTATATGCACAATCCGTTTCACCTGAACGTTCGGTGTGAGGGCCGCACACTTTCCTTATGTAAATTTCACCGGGGTGTTCTGATCCGGGGTGTTCTGATCCGTATAACTTGTATATTTTCAATGTGTTTCTTGGCAACCGGGAGATAGTAGGGGTTGTGAAAGGTTTCCGTGAGTATATCTCCAAACACACCCTGGACCTGAACCATTCGCAATAGCGGTGCGTGACTGTCACCCACCATCTGTGAGGCAACAACGTAATAGAAACCTGCCTTAAAATCTATAGGATGTGGGGCGTGCCAGTGGTCAAATTTGACCCATTTCCAGGTTCCATACCTAGCATGTACGCCATTGGAGCGTGAAAACGTAGGTGGTTCTGAGCTCCGGCCTGGTAGGTGAGTATGTTTGCGGTGCGGTTAACTTTGAAATAAATATCTGAATCTATCTTTCTCAGATGGGCTTCAATCTCTGTGATAAGCTGATTCAAATTACTGTAGTATCCGCTTCCAATCTGTATGCGCTGGACTTTTTCCTCGCCCGCTTTCCTCCATTCAAAATAAGCGTTTTCTGAGGGGACGTTATGCCATGTGTGCGGGTATGAAACCTCTGTCAAAGCCACTTGCCACTGACCTTGTAAATTAATAGGCTCGGCTAAATCCACGCGGAAACTCAATATGTTATTATCCTTAAAAACGTTGAGGCTAGCGTTGGACGGTAGCGTCAGATAAAATCCCTGGTCCTCGGTTATGCGATCCATGTTGCAATTTTAGCCTCCGGTGAGAAGCGCTTTCTTTTATACATCACGCAGGTCATCGGCTCTCACCCAGCTGTTGAATTTCTCCGGCCAATTTTTCCAACATACTAAGACCTGCCTTACTCCCCGGACGGTGCGCTTGCCTAATATTTCACCCACTTGTTACATTTTGTTTTTTGACATTTTCACCTTTTGAAGCTCCCCTGCGTAAAAAAAAACCTTGGACGGGCTCTCCGTCTAAATCTTTCAGCTTGAATACGGGAGGCGATCGCTGTAACCCTTCTGTAACTTCTTGTCAAACACTCCACGCACCTTGGAGATTCTGACATGGTCGCCTTGCTTAAACGCCATCTTGAGTTTTGTGCAGCGTTTGGAATTAGTCCCGTACAGATTCTGAAACACCTGAAAAGCGTTACTAGCGGTGACTTCGACAGGCGCCATTTTAATACTTGAATGATGGCTATGGTTGTAACTTTTGACCAGATCCTGAAGCACATTTAGATATCGGAGAGTGTTGTTTGCGGTGAAATATCTCATTCTTGATTTTAACGTACGGTCAAACCACTCAACCACCAACGCTTTTATTTCACTAGCCGTGGAAAAATGTTCAATACCGTTTTTATCCATTAACGCTTTGAATGATTTGTTGAAAAATTCTTTACCTTCGTCAGTTTGAAGTTTCTTTGGAATCTGACTCTCCTTTAAAACGGACTCGAAAGCTTTTACGACATCAGCCGCAGTTTTCCTTTTTAAAACCCTGACGTAGGCTCTTTTGGAAAATACGTCGATAACGGTTAATAAATAACCATAAAACACAACATAACCGTCTGTGTTTTATCCTGAGCCTTTCTGAGACTTGCACGGAAAAACCATCGACCGGTAACCCCCGTCTTTGACTGCCAAGTAGCTGAGAAGATCCTATTTCCTGAATCCATGTCAGTTTCGTTCAGGCAGGTCAGCACCCGCTTGCAGCGCTTAGCGGCGGGTGAATCCATGACTCCATCCTCGGTTTCTTGACGTGTCCGCTTGCCGCGCTTAGCGACGGGTGAATCCATGACTCCGTCCATGGTTTCTTGTCTCGCAGAGGAGCCTGCTGCATTCGACTCTTCAGGGCCTAGTCTGCGGAGCATGAGTTTCAGAACAGCCCAATCGTTTGATGTCAGCATGCCCGAGGAGTGGATAGCTTGTAGCTTGTCAGCTCCTTCACCCCGCTGATAGAGGTACATCTCACCGGATTCGTATTTGAAGATGTACCCCCATTTACCGCGGGCTCCATAGGGCTCCAAAGACCATTCTTCTTGCAGTGGTAGAGTCGGAGGCATCTGAGTTCTGCCTAAAAACAGCGTAGCTTTGGGTGGGGTCTTCTGAGCTTACCAAAAATCGCTCTGATCATGGCAGATCGTGACAGGTGTCTCAGAAATGATAGGTTCAAGCTTGGTTGTTTCGTACGCCATGTTGAAAAAAGGACTCAATCACTATCGAGGCTTGAGAAAGGGCCTTATATTATGAGAGCAGGGGCGGGGTGAAGGGAGGGGGCGGGACTTTCGGCCATTAGTGGGGATGGGTGTGAATTCCAGATTTGGGGGGTGGGTGTGAATTCCGGATTTGGGGGATGGGTGTGAATTCCGGATGTGGGGGATGGGTGTGAATTCCGGATATGGGGGATGGGTGTGAATTCAGGAAGGGGGGGGTTGAAGTGGAAGGCGGGACATCAGCCGGAAGTAGAAGGCGGGACATCAGACTTCCGGCTGTCACTTTTGGAATGTGGGCGTGGTTTCGAGTTTGATGGAAGGGTACTCCATCAAACTGACTCTTTTGATGACTCTTTTTCTCGTTTTGGTAATGGTAACAAGGACGGTAATGATCAGCTTGAGCAACATCAGCCATGTTCAGAGCTTTTGAAATGACCACATCTAGAATATATCTTTTGTTCTAATACATGGAACCAGAGTTCAAAGGTATCTAGAATGCCCTCCGCTGTACTATCATTTAAAACATCAACATGAATGTTAAAATCCACTAGAATAAGAATGTAGAAATTGATTTCAGGGAGCAGTTTAGAAAACAAATTAAAACACTTCCTGATTGAACAGCAACATGCTCAAAAGAGTTCCATTTCCCTGTGTAAAATCCCTGCATTGCAGTTTTCTTTGATATAGCCACAACACTTTGACTTTCATTCTGTAACCTCATTTCACTCGTTTTCAAGTTGGGATGAGATGCTGCCCTTAGTACTGCTGTGCTCGTATCTTGACCTTACCGCGTTTCATTTAAACATCTAATTTTAACTGGTCTGGGAAGAAATTTAACGATTTAATAGTTATATCCTGTCAAATATCTCAAAGTGAGTCAGGCATGGCTAATTCTAGACACGGTGAGCCAATGTCCTTCATGTTTTAAATGTTTCCCTTGACTCAACGTGCCCGAATCAATCAAATGGTTCATTAGTAGAGCCCCTGCAAAACCCCGATGACCTGCTGGGGAGGTCACCCAGTCAGTTGAATTATGGGAAGGACACGTTCAAAACACGTGCAAGACGCTGGATCTGGAGGGCTGAAGTGTGGCATCTATGCATTAAGCTATGCTGCATAATTAGTTTACATGCAAAAATATTATGATTTGACAATACATTTGGGAATCCCAAATATTTGATTTCTTGTACCCAATACAACCTCTACTGCAAGTTGTGCAATCTGTGGAAGGATGGAGAACACATATATATATATATATATATATATATATATATATAGAGAGAGAGAGAGAGAGAGAGAGATTGATTGATTGATTGATTGATTGATTGATTGATTGATTGATTGATTGATAGTGTGGATGACAGTAAAGTACCGGCAGACCTTAATGAACAAAAATGTTTGTTAGGTAGTTGACTTTTGATGTTCCTTGTGGTCAAAAGCGGTGTTTGCGAGTTTGACCATGAATCCCTTGTTTATGTGGGGCACACATTATAGTTTCCGCTGAACCACTTGTACCCAGGGCTTTGAACCGGTTCAAGGAACGAAAACCGGGAACTTTTTGTATTTTACAGGGAACAGGAACGAAACCGGAAACGTTATTATTTTTTATGTTCTGGAACTGGAACACTTATTTAAAAATAATGGTAACCGGTTAATACCGGTTTTATTTCGTTCCTCAAAGTTTTCGTTGCCTAATTAACTAAAAAAAAAAAAAAAAAAATTTCCTGCGCACGTTACCATGACGGCTGAGGTTCACTTCCTGTGTGACATCACATCACACATTCGCTGACTGAATGGAGCGAGAGCGGTGTCTCCACTAGAGCTACACATCTTAAATAAGAGGTAAATTATGATCAGTGACGGACTGGACGGTCTGGCATTCGGCATGATCGTCGGGTGTGCGCCGCCCCTTTCACCCTGTTCATTGTAGGCCTACATTATCTCTCGGCCCACTAATAAGCCAAATGCAGGGTTTCCCGCAGCACTGTCTTGGCGAGGCAGCCGCCTCGCCAAACTCACGCTAGCGCCGCGCCAACATTCCAAAAAAAAAACAAAAAAAAAAAACAAACAAACAAAGAAACGAACTCGATTTGCTGCATATTTATTTGACGTTAACACGCAGTTTTTTGTTGCTGCTTTCGCGCGTGCATATACTGAATGGCAGGGAAAAGACACATGGATACGGCCCCCCCCCCTCGGTCCGCACAAAACTTGTCGTCTCCCCCCCCCAACGCACCTCCTCGCCTAAGCAAATTCCTGCGGGAAACACTGAAATGCCTCTTGGTTCAGTTTTCATGCATATTAAAGTTAGAGTTCAACACCAATGGGGCTACAAACCTGCGTGTTATTTCCGTGCATGTGAAGTTATATATGTGTGTTGCGGGCACCTGCACGCGCGTGCGTGCGCGTCCCCATGTGGGCCGCTGGTTGGTGAAAATGCCAGGGCCGTTTTTTAATCCCAGTCCGTCACTGATTAAGATCCATCGTTAAGTAAAACACTCATTCCAAACAGCTGACAGGAACGAAATTAACCGTTCCGGGAACAGTATTTTTTTGTTCTAACCGGTTCGGGAACGTCAATTTATTGGTGGAACTCATAACCGGAAACGTTATAATTCCGTTTCTGTTCAGAACGAATCGATTGGGGAAAAAAATCGGTTCAAAGCCCTGCTTGTACCAGCCATCATCATGTCATCCAGTACGCGTCTTGCAATCACACAAGGGTTTTCTTAGCGGTCCTGATTAAACTGCTAAGAGCTCTTGGAGAAGTTATGGTCTTTCTTTCTCAGCCTGGCAGGTTTGCAGCTGTACTTTAAGTCTTGAACTTTCTTATATTTCTCCTAGTGGCTGTTCTTGGAATATTAAATCTTGCAGAAAGCTTCTTATACCCAAAAATCCTTCAGCAGTCTCCTGTCTCAATTTTTCTGGAAGCTCCTTTGTTTTTCCTATGATGGCAACTCACCTTAATAGCTTTATGGGTGGGGTTTACATATAAACATCACAGCTGATGGAAATGAAGGGTCATTATAGACTTCCCACTGGCTTGATCATGATTCAACTCCACTTGAGGCCAGAAAAACTGCCAGCAGCTTTAGAAAAATAATATTCATGGGTTGAATAATTGTGACGTGGCTGTCTTAGCAAAATATGGAGTTGCACACAAGTATTAAAATCTGTATTTTCAATGTTTATTTCATGGTTCATTAAACTCATACGGAATTCATCCAAAGCAGAACCTGACTCTTTCTGCAAACTCTGACACGTCATTTGATGGAAAACAAAAATAAACTCCAAAGAAAGAACAAATCCAGAGAAGGAATGAAGGAACACAAGAACGTAACAAAATTTAAGACCCATTATTAAAAAAAGATTTTCACCATTTTTCTTATTGGTTTCTGATCCACACCTGTAATTACTACTACATAACTGCTGGTAAATAATATTGCTGTGGAATTCCTTCATAGCGAGTACAAATGGATGTTTGATCAGTACGAAAGGACTTGTGGCTGCCTTTTTTAGATACGGTTTTGCTATAGTGAAGCCGGATTTAACTAGGGGTGATATGAAACGAAATAATTTTGAAAATATGGATCCTATCCCCCGACCGTACATAACAGGTGCGCCATAGAAACCTGGTAAAGCGCCCCCCACCTCCTTTTTGCACTCTAAAAAGTCAGGACCAAATTGATCGAAAATTAATTGAAACACGCTGCTGATCCTTTCGCTTTTGTCTGACGTGATTACAGTACAACCGCCCCCAGGATTGTTTTATGAAACTTTTTTTTCTTTCAATTGTGAAAAAGACATCTCCACAAGATTGACATAGAAAAAAGGCTGTAATGCCACTGTTGCAGCAGTAGGGGGTGATACTGTTGAAATTCTCCTTTTAAAGAAGATGATCCTGGGAATGGCTAAAGCTGCACTGGGCTAAAGATAAATGAAGAACATTTCTAGTTCCTGGATCCTTTGACCCAGTTTAAGGCTTCACTCACATTGAAGAACGTTTTATTGGACCCACGGTAACAGAATCCGGCTGCAGTGCAGAAAGTAATAGCGGCCACAAGCTAGCATGCCCGCTGTGCTGTTTTTGATGCTGTCAGTTTCTGAAGTCCAAAAATCTTTACCGGAAAAGGTTTTTCAATTTTTAATCCAAAAATAGAATCCAAAATAGAATCGAAAGGTTAGTGCAGGCAGGACACTACATTAAAGAAACAGGCACCAAAAAGATGAATGGAGTTTATTGTGTTGGACCATTATTATACTGAAGTGTCAAACAGAGCCTTAATAAAAACTTGAGACTGAGACAACAACAACGAATACTGACAATGTCCACTAGAACATGACATGTGACACATGGAACCTCTATGACACAACATGACTTAGATTTCAATGAAGCACAGTCACAGCAGGTCCAGACATCTTCCACAGACCGGTTGGTACTGAGGTACAAACAGTGTCTGGTCATGCGGGGTCCACACACCCACATTAATACATTTTCAAACAGACCATATTTTATTTGAACGTTACATGATAGACTAACACCAGCAGATCATAATCATGACGTGAAACAGATACATGTTTAAAACTGTTCTGAAAATTTGTATCCCTCCATGAAGCATGGTGGTGGCAGCATCAGGCTGTGGGAATTCTTCCAGACCTAAAAGCAACAGGGACTCCGCGGGAGTCTAACTACTTGTTTTGTAAAGAAGGAGGAGGCAGAAGCTTGACATCTGACATGAAATCAGACTGAACGATTTCCCTGTTTTGGGACTTTTAGGGCTAACTAAATGATGCTTTTGTTCCAAATGTCAGACTAATCAGTCCATCCTTAGCATTTGGTAAAATTCACAATTTCCTTCCACAAGCTTCTCACAATAGTTTGTTGGGAGTTTTGGCCCATTCTTCCTGACAGACCCAGGCTCAGTTTTGTAGGCCTGCTTGCTCACACACACTCACAGCTTTTCACCCCGCCTACTAAGATCAGGACTTTGTGCAGGACACTTCAGAACATTGACTTTGTTGTCCTTCAGCCACTTTGCAACCAATTTGCTGGAATCCTGAAGGACATTAACCATCTGGAAGACCCATTTGTGTCCAAGCTTTATTTTCCTGGCCTCTGTCCTGAGACGTTGCTTCAACATTTCCACATGCTATTCTTTTCTCGTCCCTTTTGTGAAGTGCACCAGTCCCTCCTGCAGTAACCCCCCCCCCCCCCCCCCCGCCACAGCATGATGCCGCCACCGCCGTACTTCACAGTTGCTCCTCCAGCTAGCAAGCTTCCCCCCCCTTTCCATCCAAACATAGCGATGGTCATTATGATCAAAAACTTAAAAAATATGTTAGTCCCATCAGACCACAGGGCATGTCCCAAAAGCCCATGTTGGTACCGGACTCGTTTCTCTGAGGAGCACGACTCTCTCTTACCAGCTTTAGCAGCATCTTCACAATGTCTAACTCTTTTCAGGGGTTGATTCATCCATTATTAGCAGAACCCGTTCATTTCTAGGTCAGAGAACCCATCCCCTTCCTGAACAGCAGGGTTGCTGGACATTCCCCGATTATAGTCAAGTGCTTAAGGCGTTGACTATAAATACATCCAGAGGTGTGCTTTTATTCATCGTAAATGTTGTGAACTAACCTATTAGAGATGTACAGAGCTAAGACATCATCTTCTAGGCTTTCCCATTTTGTTTATAGCAATGGTAACCTTGGTTTATGCAAAGAATCTCTCGTTATTCTGGCAAATAGCAATAGCTGAGGTAAGCCGAGCTGACCCAATGAAGGACACGTTTGGTCTGAGCTGATCTGAGACATAAAAACAGTCATAGTGTGTGTTTTAGTACCGTGAGTGGAGAGATGAGGTTTTAACTGTATCTAAGTCCTTTGGCTGTAAACGAAGCTGCTGCGGAGGTGTGCGGGCAAATAAGAGAGAGGAGCCAGAATGCCATCCTCGCACGTACCCGGATCGGGGGCCCGCCGAGGGGAGCTCTACACGACGCGTGACGTCATCCGTGTCACACCGATGTAAGGCACCTTCCTGAGAGCTGCCTGTCACGTGTTCTCCTATAAAGTGTCTGAGCACATGCAGTACGACGAGTCGGCCAGCACCAGTCTGGAGTCATCTTCAACAGGACTTTGTGGGCATTTTAAAAAGAGACAAACTAGAAAACATGACGCTATAAAAAAGACCTGAATAATTCTAGAAAGTAACAGTCTTTTGGTTTCAAAGGAAACTTTTTTTTTCTTTTTTCTTTTTTTTTGCATAAGAGCAGGCTCAGAGAAAAAGAAAAACTAAAATAAAAAGGTTCAAACAGTAACGGTGTGACTGAAAGTCAGATAAATAAAAAAGAAAAAACATAAAAAGCTACAGATCTGTGTGGTTTCATACATCTCACAGCGTTTGTCACCTGCAGTTTGGATCTTAGGGGTCATTGTTCAGGGAACAGAATGCTGTGAGAGACGAGTGATGTCTCCATGATAGTGCTAGGAGCAGCAGCTTTACTAAATGTTCTGTCCTTTGGCCATCCTCAGAAGTTCTTGAAGATCTCCAGGTCTTTCTGAGGCACAGGGGCGTCTTTCTTCCAGTCGTCCTCTGGGTACACGTCAAAGTTGGATGTGTCACCCTCGTGAGACACTTTAGGAACTATTGGAGGCTGAGGACAGAGGAGAAGACAGCAGAGTCAACATTTAGAGGAACACTGGTTTCAAAGCCTCCCTCTCGCAGATTTCTTCCGTTTAACACATAAATAAAACAGAGGAAAGATCTTATTAGGTCAGACAAACCAAAGATCTCTTTGTTAAAACAGGAACTTCCATTAAGGCCAGAATTATTCCCACCCCAGGCAGATTTAAAAGGTTTATTTTACAGTTTTAGTCCAATATTAGCCTACAGGAGAGGTGCATCCAGGAGGCTTTCAGAGGAGCAGCACAAAGCTATAAAAAAAACTTCCCACATGAATTATTATGTCCCATTTCTGTGCCAGGAATGCGCTCGTTCAGGTCAACAGCAGAGGGCCAGAGATTGGGTTAAGTGCTGCAGACCTTCAGGCCATATCTGCCCTCTTATCAGGCAGCCAGAGCAAACGCAGCTGCTAAGTCTGTAATTCACCCACAAGGAGAGGTTGGAGCTAAGCCATCTTGAACCCCAGGTCGTCCCTCTACACTGCCTGCTTCGATGGATGCTGGAGCAGATCAGATGTGACGTTGTTGGGCATGGTCACGGCAGCAGGGAGACAGCTTTCGTACCACTACAAAGGAGAGGACACATCTGCAGGCCCCTTTCCAAATCAGATGTGAAGGATAACATCTGATTTGGATGAAATATCCTTAGAAAACACCATCCATTGGCGCACTCGTGGCGCAGCGGGTAGCGCGACCCATGTACGGAGGACTTAGTCCTCGACGCGGTCGACCCGAGTTCTACTCCGATTCGCTGTCCTTTGCCGCATGTCTCTCCCCCTCTTCCACCCCCCTTCCTGTCAGCCTACTGTGTTAAAAAGCAAGCCACTAGAGCCACGAAAAATAAAAAAACACCATCCAGGCGTCTGTATTGTGCTCAACGTGTCTCCATTACATGCTGTGAAAGGGTCTTTAAAAAGAGTCAACCGACAACAGGAAGAGGAGGAAGCACATGGCATAACAATGTGGTGATAATGTGTTTTGCATGTAAAGATGCTTAAAAAGGAACATACCTTGAGTTTCCTCAGAGGAACAGCTTCCCAGTCCACTGTCTTGAACCATCGGTGCTTTTTCACATCCTCGGCTCCATTCTGAAACAGGAAGCAGCGCGGTTCAGAGGCGTGATGCCGTGCACACATCTCTAAAGAGCAGCGGATGGGCTGACTTCTGACAGCTCGCCTGACGGTTTTACACACGAGCCAAAAGAAGAGGTGGCGGCACAGCCGGACAGCGAGCTGATGGTTTTGTGGACGGTTTTCTTTTTCCTTTAAATGTTAGACTCTTGGGCTGCACAGTGGAACATTGGGTAGCGCTGTTGCCTTGCAGCAAGAAGATCCTGGGTTCGAGTCCTACACTCGCCCTGGGTCTTTCTGCATTGAGTTTGCATGTTCTCCCTGTGCATGTGTGGGTTCTCTCCAGGTACTCTGGCTTCCTCCCACAGTCCAAAAATATGACTGTTAGGTGGAGCTCCGTTCCCCATCAGACCCATTAACGCCTTTACATCCCTACATTATTTACAACTTTTTGCTTCCATTACTGTATATAGAAAGGATTTGTGAAACCCTGCGTGATGATGGACACCTCTTCTCCAAAAGTATCCTCTCTTCCTTTAACTCATTCTTTGTGAAACGTAAAGAGCTGTTTTGGGAGTGTGTTTACCAAAGCATCAATTTAGTAACAAAGCAAAAGCCCCTTTTTACTGGCTGACTGTAACTAAATATGCAGAAAGTGTCATTATCATTCTGGCAGCATTGTTGAGCTTGTATGCATCAATGAGTGAGCTGCGTTAATGAGTGCTGGGACTCTCCAGAGGCAACCTGGCGCTCTCAAATCCATATCATCGGGTCTGGGATGACGTGGAGTTAATCACTGGGCTTCAGTCAACTACTGGTTTGATTAATAGCAGCTCGTAACACCAGCTTTAATCCAAAGCCTCCACACCTCCAGCAAGAATCTGCATGTTTCCTGTTGACTGCATGGAAACGGCAGAGTTTCTTTGCACCGAATGAAAACATCCGAATTACCGTGCGCTCCTTTTGCCTCGGAGGTCGGAACTAACGAGTGGCAGATTACGTCGCCTCTGCCTTTTTTCGCATTCCAGTTTCCCTCTTGTCGGACAGTAGGAAAAACGTTTAACGTCAGACATCAGGTGGGACACGCCTCCAAACATGACCTAGTGATCATCAGCATTGATCAGACCTAAACTCTGAACTGAGCAAGTAAGGCTGGCAGAGCTTTAGACATGAGCTCTTATGATGTTAGTTTGACAGCCTGTTCTGTTTTCTCCATGTGTGATTAACGGTTCTCACTGTGGTTCTCTCGAGTCCCGAAACCTTAGAAATAGTTTTTTGGAAACCTGTCCAGACAGACAGATGTCAGTGATTGTGTTTTTTTAAATGTCTTTAAATCGGGGCAGGCTGTACCAACTTTTGGACCCTTTTGGTCTACTTCATGTTGTCACACAGGTTCTATCAAAGTGCTTTCTTGATTCTACAGCCCTGACAGGACTCAGCCTTGGGTGATGTCAGTGATGTAAACCCTAAAATATAGTTTAGTCCAAGTTACTTCATGATTTACAAGCAAACAGGTGGTTACTTTGGTCAAATTGTTTTTTCTTTGTCCCCTTTAATGAATGAAATCCTTATTTGGAAACCCTTTTTAGTATTTACTCAAGTTATCAAGGGTTAATATTAACATGTGTTTGATGAACTGAAACATAAGTGAGACAAAGAAGTGAACCCAGAAGAAACCTGTAAGGAGGGAAAAACCAGGCCTCCCTGTGGCCTTCTAACCCTTCCCAGACTGCTGAGCAGCAGAAGCTGCTTCTCTAAGGCCGCTGTCTGTCTTCCATGGCTTCATAACAACCTGAAAGCTCCAGATCAGCAAAAACCCAGCCGTTAAAAGAATAGTTAATTTTCACCCACTGACAAACATTTGGTTGGCTTATGCTTAACTTCTCTAATAATAGTTGCCCATCAAGTGTTTGTGTGAATTAGAAGGGAAAAGATGATGTTTCTGTTAGAAAATGTCATCCAGTTTTTTTTGCAGTGGTGAAAACAGAAGTCAGCCCTTTCAGTACACTTCCCCTCATTTGCCAGTAATTGGAACCATGTGGGCGCAGCCTTTCTTGTACCGTCCTGGTCCCCAGCCGCTGACGTCAAACTGCCTACCGAAGGTATGAAATATAGCGCGGTGCCATGTGGTTCGGGGAGACGGGAAGTCTAACCAGCTCACCTTCATGTTGCCGAGCCGTCTGGCTCGGTCGATGACCAGAAACTTCTTGATGAGGTCTCTGGGGGAGGGAAGAGGAGAGAAAAAAGTCAGTGAATCTGCAGTGCATAGAAGTGTTTCCTCTCAGTCTGAGAGGGGACGACTGTCCCGATGTCCTCGCTGCACTGTCAAAATGACAAATGGCTCCTTTTTGAAAGCGGCTTGACGCCCCCTGAGAGGAGATGGAGCGTGGTTGCGAATGACAGAACACAGAGGAGGACTTTAGGATCAAAAGACGCTGGGGGAGGTAGGCATTAATAGAGGGGAGATGGAAATAATTCCTGCTGTAATTCCTGCTGACGGGCAGCGAGCGCGGGATAACGGTGGTGTATCTCACATCCGATGAGCTCCTGGCAGGCTCATAAATACAGCAGCCGCATGTTGACGCATCAGCTGTTTCTGGGGGTTTGTCTCAATCTTTCATATGCCTGAGACAGGCGTTACAGAGATATGTCGCAGAAAAGCTTTGGAATCTATTCCAGAGGGAAAATATTTGTGTTTTTGCCTCCCGCTGAAACTCATCAGGGCATCATTCAGACATAAAGAGACAGAAAACAAGCAAAGCAGATCATTTAGTCACTGGTTTTTCTCCTTATGTTTATGGTGCTCGGAACACGGGGGCGGATGAAGCATGTAATATCTTTTAGAAAATAAAACATATGCAAGACAAGCATCTGGGAGTCTAAACCTCTGCCATCCCTGTGCTACAGCTAGCCGCGCACGTCACGGATCTGCCCTTTATGGGACGGCGGTTGGAAGAACAACCATAAGAAAACAACCATAAGAAGTCCCATTTACTTAAAGTCAGCAGGAGACACAGCAGCCAGGTGGAAGGAGGTAGGAACCCACTCTAGGAAAGAGATTCTTAATCTCTTGTGAAATCAAGACTGAATAAGAACAAAACACCAGATTGCTACAGGTCTCACTGCTGTTTTGGGGACAAACTGGTGTGGCAGCTCCCCCCCAGATCTCCGTCAGACTGCAGCACATATTACTTTAAGCCGATGAAGCTTCAAGTAAGTCAACATGCCCATAACAATGCTGATAATGGCAGCTGACTTTTCCTGTCCCTCTGATTCTGCTCTGCTGCAGGAGAGGCAGCGTCGCTGCCTGCAGCCCTTGTAATGCCTGATGGATGGGAGTGTCTGACGTGGAACTGTGGAAATGTGATAAAAATGTTGGAAATAACAAAAAAAATGTAAAAGAAAATCCCTCTGCCGGCTGTAAGATGGATGGCTTTACAGACGCCGGCTGGGAGCAGGCTGCATTATCAGGGGAGCTGTGTGTGAAGCTGCTTGTGCGCTGAGTGAGTGTGAACACCTCAACAATAAGGCAGACGCTCACAGCAAGACCCCCGTCCTGTAATCTTGCAGTCCTGCGACTTTAAGCTGATCTAATGTGTGTGTGTGTGTGTGTGTGTGTGTGTGTGTGTGTGTGTGTGTGTGTGTGTGTGTGTGTGTGCGTGCGCGTGTGTGTGCTCTGAAGCAGCCAGGTGTGTCATTAGGAGCTCCACCCAGGCCTCTGGCGTAACTGCAGGGGGTGTCAGAGAGACCCCACTCAGGGTAACTATAACCCACTCTAACATGAGGGCAGGTCAGGGGTGGCAGAGGCTTCAGCGGGGACAGAGACAGAACAGCTCCACCTGCTGGTGACTTTCAACAGTGCCTGAAGTCGAAACTCAGATTGAACTTAGTTTTTCATCTCAACTAATTTACACGAGCGTTGCTGCTGTGGCGTAAACGAGGATGCCACGAGGGGGCAGCTTCAGTTTTCTAGCCACGGCTCCCTGCTGGAACCTGAACAAACAGCAGCGGGCTTTCCTGAGGCGTAGCCGCTCCACCTTCTCTCTGCTGCGTTCGCAGGAGAGCCAGAGGAATGTCTCAGGTGTGACCGCTGCTGTTTGTTCACACATTCGAGGTTTAAATGTCTCCTTCGCATCCACGTGTGCGACAGAGATAGAGAGACAGGGGAAGGATCAGGGGAAGAACTATAAAAAGGGAACGAAAAGCAAGTCAAATTTTATTGAGGTGAGCATATTTGGCCTTGATTTAAGCAGGCAAATAAGATTATCTGCCAATGGAATAAGATTTTTGCCCTCAAAATGGAAACAACTCATCTCCATCATCTTATTTCAAGTGCAGAATATCTAATTATCTTATTTTAGGGGTCAAAACACTAATTCCTTTGGCAGATAATGTTATTTACCTGCTCAAATCAAGGCCAAAACACTAATTTCAACAAAATATTATTTATTTTCAGTTCTGTTTTTGTTGTGTATACCAATCCACCAGCCAAAGCAAAAGGCAGAGGGAGGAGCGAACGGAGCAGAGCGTCTGCGGCTGGAGTCAACGGGATCGTTTCCAGGAATATACTGAGACCTGCCTGATGTACGATACGGAGACAGGGCTGCAGAAAATAGGAGGTGGCGTTAGAGATGCTCAGGTTTCTTCTGGGCGTGACTAAAATAGACACTCTTAGAAAGCAGTCCATCAATAATATTAGTAGGCGACTTGCTGCGGCTTCCCCTAGAGGGAGCAGCTGATGGAAGAAGCCTTTACACAGGCGCTACTTTGACAGAGCCGTTAAAATAGCAAGGAGCATCGTAAAGTGACGGGTACATAAATGGTTTCTGCTCTAACAGAGGGGTGACTATCACAAACATGATAGCTGAGAGGTTTGCAGCTTCTGCAGCTGAGACAGCAACTTTCCACCATCTGATTTTCTACTGAAAACAGGATTTTCTCCAAGCGGCTTTGATGCTTGTGTTATTTCCAGCCACACAAAGTCAGAGCTTTTCAAAGGCTGAGGTGGGGCTCCACGGAGGGCAACACGACGCTTCCTTGGAGGCTCCATGAATCACGATGAGGAAATACTACATTAGTCATCAAAAGAATAACTGAAATGTTTGCTGCGTGGCCGAAGAACTCAAACAAATGTTCTGTTTGTCACTGGTCAGGACACGAATGTTCAGCTTGGATAAGCTGGACTGCAATTTGCGCTTATCCTGTCTGGCTTTTTATCTCTAGCTGGTGTTTAAGAGTTAAAGACACCAAAACGCTGGGGCACAAAGGACAAAAGGATTCATTTCTCTCCCATTCTAACTGCAAACCATAAGGGATTTTACTGGGATCTTAAGTGACAGACCAACACAATATGCTGCACCGCTGTGAGGCAAAAGAAAAAGGATGCATGGTTTTCCCGTGACCTCACAAGCCAGCTCATTGGCAAACAGCTCAGAGAGTCAAAAGCTGTAGACGCTCAAAGCTGGTAGAGATAGACCAGCTGGACTTGCAGCCAGAATTCTACAGAGTCTGATTCAGAGGGGCTGACTACAAATGTATACTTTTATCTTATTTAGAAACAAATGTTAAAAACCATGTTTCCTTTTCCTTCCGCGTGACATTAATTGCACTGCTTTCACTCTCTCTTTAGAATTTCGCCTGTGTTTAAACAGGGCGGAGCTCATAGAGATCCAAAGTTTCCTTTTCACAAGTGACTTGTGGGTTGGTCACATAAACGTTGACGTTTGCTGTTGCTATGTGACAAAATGTGGAAAAGCTGCACCATACACGACAGCTGGTGCAGCAGAGCGTCCTTCATGGAGGAAAACAGGAACAGATTTGCCTTCTCAACTGTTCTCATTTGAAGATCTACAAGCAGAACACACTCGGAGATACGGTAACCGCATCTCAGTGGAGAGGGAATATTTCACCGGCTCTGTGACTGATTCTTACTTGACATAGAAATCCAGATGGCGTGGGAATTCAAGTTTTCCAGACAGAATCTTGTGGTAGATCCCAAATGGATTGTCATCAAAGAAAGGCGGATACCTGCAGACAGGAGTATAATGTCATTCGAGGCGACCTTCGAGGCTGCGCACACGCTGCCAAAGTGTGCAAACTTGAGCCTGCGAAGAAAATCGGCGTGATGCAAGATGAGGCAACATAGCAGGCCGGAGATTCCACCCACTGCGCTGTTTCAGTGGGACACATGAACAGGTCAATATTTAGCATGGAGGCAGCAATGAGAAGTGATAAATCTCTGCCTTTGATCACAGCTTTTTTGGTCATTTTCTGTGTGTGAGTGTGTGTGTGTGCTTCTACCACCCACACTCCTGCTGCTGCTGCACTCCACTCAACACCCCAGCTCTCCTGTGCTTCCCTCTGCTCCGGTCTGGACAAGCCATTACCCACAAATTATATAATGGCACCGGCCTCTAAACACATTACACACTGAGCAGACAGGCGCATAATCGCAACAGCTTGTCACACAGTGCTTGCATGGCCCGTAAAGAGCTCCGGAGTCTGTGGCGCGGGCGTGTGGGCATCTGGGATCTGGCTGCAAGCCGCAGACTCCACTCGTAAGACAGCGAGAAAGAGAGTGTGTGTGTTTTCCTGATGCCGTAATTGCTCAGGAATCTGCGGAAGTGTGAAAGACTGTGTCAACCGTGGCAGAATTTACCATTTCCCTGTCTTTAACTAATGGTTTTACAAGTTTTCAAAACACCCCGTGGAAACAAAAAATGATAAAGAGCAAAATTCAAGCAGAAAACCTATTTTCTTAATAACCCATGAGGAATCCTGCAAACAAAACTGCACCAATGTGTTTTCTATATTCGAGCCATATTGGTTGTGTTAAATGAACTCAAAAGTGCCAGAAGAGGCCGCCTTAAACCCAAAATTTGATTAAAGTGGCTAAGCTTCATAAGAAAGGAAGGACAATAAATGAAATCTATTAAGAATTACATTTTTGATCCAACAAAAAGGTTATTTTTGCAGCAATGTGTGTTAAAATAGTTAATTCTTCCCCAATTCAAAGCATGTGGCCTCATTTCACACTTGTTGCCGTTTTCTGCAAGGGGAGTTTCCTACTGTGTTTGTTGCCATTGATATTAGATAATAGTGTGGATAAAGTTAAATTTTTTGTATTGAATAATTTAAAGCATCAGAATGTATAAATATATATGTAATAATTGGGATCAATATTTCAAGCGGTAGTAGTTTTGAAAGACTGACCCATTTAAGGCTGAAAAGAAAATTGTGTATATTTTTTGCAGTGTTTGCTCCTTTCACAGCAGGAAGTTGACTTTTTGTAAAAGACAAAGAAAAATTAAGCATAATTTTGTAGTTTTATTTTACTTGATAAAAAGTAAGGTTAAGCCAGCACGAGGTTGTTATAAATCATATTAGTCTGCAGTGGTGTCTTTGTCATGATAAGTGAGGCACAAACACTCAACACTATTAGCAGCAACAATTTTTTTTGTGACGCATACAACCTGACTTTGATCAATTTTAAATTAAACAGATAAATTAGCATAAACCAACACACTAGAAATGGAATTTTATATAAGCTAAATGTAACTTAATTCACTAATAATGTTCATTCATTGAACAGAAAAGATTCACATCAATCCTTCAATGAGCTAGCAAGGACCACCAGCACTAGATTATCATTTGCTTTTAGTCTCTATTGTCCTGTTTTATTTTGTTAAAATTTTCCCACATTTTATTCCAAAAGTTTTTTTTGTTTGTTTTTACTTGTTTTTATTTTCCAATGTTTTAATCATGTAAAGCACTTTGCATCGTCCTTGTACTGAAATGTGCTATACAAATAAATGTGCCTTGCCATGCCTAGATGGTCACACTCTATCCGGCAGAACGTAAACGTAACGCGTGCATTTCCAGGAATTTGATTGGACGATCTGAGCTTGGGGCCATAGGATTTGTCCACCACGGCTGTCTACTGAGAGCGTGTTGAGCATGCACACTGTGATTTCAGATGTTCATTATTTAAAAAAACGTTGGTGGGCCGGCCCCTATATCAAGGGGCCTGAAGAAGATTTAGCTGCTGAGCTTGTCAGTTTTCTGGCAGACTTAGATATATAGACACAAATGTTTCTAACATAATTTTATTGGTAAGGGAATCTGTCTTTGTGTTTTACTTTATTACTCTATAAAGAACAATCATGTCTTTTCTATCATTGATATACGTCTATCGATATATATTGTTATTGAATTATCATCCAGTCCTAATTATTCAAGAGAATAGCTTTTAATTGAGTTGGACATCAATCCTTGTTGAACATCAACCAACAAACAAGTCAATGGATTAAACAGTTTGACCAGAATTTGGTCTATGGTGAGATCCCTGAAAGTTTCTGGTAAAAAGTATGATTATATAAACTCTAAAACAAATAATAAAATTACATTATCTCACTGCTGCAACTCTCTTCCCTTCCATGTGGAGCAAACCCACTTTAAACAAACTACAGAGACCTAAGGGACGCTTCTTATCCATTAATCTCTTACATAGCCAAAAATTGCAGCTCTCTGTGATTTGGAAATTGCGTTTTTTAAAATTGCAATTATATTGTGCAGCCCTAGACAGAATTCTAGCTGGGCTTTGGGCTCCAAAGGTTCTCTGATTCTGGTTCTTCTTTCTAATGGTACCGCAATGAGTAATTCATGATAAAAGATGTTAGTAGAACTTGTTGGCTGTGCTCCGAAGGTTTATACAGTGATGCTGAAACAGTTTTGGGAGAATCTTCTCCACCTATCTTGCAAATGTCTGAGATGAGCCATAAAGGCAATTTAAGAGCAGACTGAAGAGGGGCAGGCCCGCGCTCCGGCGCTGCTGAAATCAATTAGGACGACTGGGTGAGTCGTTCATAATTAACGACTCACCCAGTGCTTTCTGAAACAAAAGCATCAACGATGTTTCAGTCAGTCTGAACCTTCAGGTCTGTTTCCTGAGAATGCCAATCAGCTCCTGCATTATTATTCACTCAGAACGTCAGAATGAACCTCGGTGCCTTCTAATGAGGATCACCATCATTGTTCTTCATCAGCTATAACGATCCCCATTCACATGTGCGTTCGTCGCAACTTGGCAGCACACCCAGGCACACACAGACAATTACAGCTCCGGGATTAATTGGATAATTCTTCTGTTCTTTGAAGAAATCAGCTCCTGTAATGCAGACCAGAACTCTTGCGTTGGATTGGTTCTCTGCTGTCAAGCTGTTCATAATGTTTCCTTAAGTGTGACAAGTTTGCAGAGCTCTGCCCCCTCAGCTCAGCCTTACCTCTGAGCGGCCATCACTTTAACGCAGAGGTCTTTAACCCTGATCCTCAGGACCTACTGTCTTTTAGGTAGGTCCTGAGGATCCTAGGTGTTTCCCTGCCTCCACACACCTGACTTTAATAAATGGATGATTAACAGGCCTCTGCAGCCCTTCATGGCCGCTGAGGATGTAAAGCAATCGTTCAATTGAGGTGTGCCGGAGCAGAGACACACCTAAAACATGCAGAACAGTGGGGTCCCGAGGACCAGGGTTGAAGACCTCTGATTGAATGCACTACTGAACTTGTGCGCCCCCTGGTGTTTAACGCAGGTTCATAGCCACTCCCGGGACATTCAAGCACTTACCCAGCCAGCATCTCAAAGACGAGGATGCCCAGAGCCCACCAGTCCACAGCCCGACCGTGCCCTTTGCTTTGGATCACTTCAGGAGCCAAATATTCAGGGGTTCCGCACAGAGTCCAGGTCCTGGGGGGCAAGCAAGCAGGACAACAGTGCATGTCAGCGGATAGACACCATTGTGGAATTTACTTTTGTACAAAATGCCACAATAACCTCACTAGAGCTAAAATCTGCAGAAGCAGCCTAATAAACTGCAATACAACATTTCTAGGGCTGCAGCTTACTTTTTTCAATTAATCGATTAATCTAATAAAAAAAAGATGCTCTCCATAAATTAATATACGTCAATAAACAATTGTCTTGGACTAAAAAACAAACTTTAATTGTAAATTTTAAATGCATTGTAAACAGTAGAAACGTAAAAAAAAAAAAACGATTTAATGTTGACGACATGGCAATTTAACAGAGGTCTAGATCTATCTATCCTTCTGTCCCTGCTTGGCAAAAGAGTAGACAATATAACTTGCTTTTATAACTTGAAAGTATTATTTTGTTAATTGTTTAATCTGTGTATTATTTTTTGATTAATGGATTAATTATCAAACAGCAAAACGTTTTTTTTTCCAGGACCTGAACCAGGTGAAGCTTAAACCAAGACAGCTGAGGAGTGCTGGATAGAGTGCATTTACAGACAGAGAAGGGTTTTCATCTTAAATGCTAAATGTATATTTTTTTGTACAGTCCTGGCTTAATTACTTGTAAATGACATATTTTAGAGTCTGTGGACTCCAGTTAACAACTTGATTGCTAAATTAGTTGACAATTATATCAATAATCAATTAAACATGATTAATTTGAACTACTTAACATTTCAAAGTGAAAAAGAAATGAAATAGACATATTCCTCCCACAGAAGGACATATTAGCGTTTATTTCTGCATTTTCGATGATTGTAATTTTAATTCAAAGCACACAATTCAGTTTCTCAGGAAATCAAATTATTATGTCGAAAATTACGTTGTGATCTACTACACAATCAAACTTCAATCTTTTCAGATGAAAGTAAAATTTCTATTTGATTTGTTAATTAAACTCCCAGAGTGCAGAGGAAGAGTCGAGAGACCCAGAATCCATGCAGCCTGAAGTCCAGAGGGAGGTTTCCACAGTCAGTGATGATTTGGGCGCACCATGTCATCTGCTATGTGTGGATCAAAATGGCCCAGACCTAAATCCAACTGAGAATCTGTTGCCAACACGTCAACATACCTCCACTCTGCATAGAAAATCCTTCTGGAAACCAAAGCATGACTCTACTTTTCAAAAATAACACGCTGCAGTACTTTTGTTTTTGTTGATGTTCAACAGAAGTGGCTTAAGTTTTGAATTTGGTTCTAATAGAAGGATTTCTACAGATCACAATAAAATGCACCTGATTGAGCTTTTATAACAGCCGAAGCTGTTAAAAGCTGCTTATACTGATTGTTGGGATTCCCCATTATTATAGATCAGAGATTCCTGGTACCTACAGGGGAGATGTTCTTCCATAAGTTAAAAATCATACTTTCAGCCTGTTTTCCTGCTTGCTTTCAAAACTCTGCTGTCTCTCATAAAACCCAAAGCGTATTTTCTCAGGGAGAACTGAGCATATTTGTAGGCAAGCAAGAGTTTGAGTGTGTTTTTGAGAAATAAGCAATTGTTCTCAATTTTAAAATGTATGGCTGTACGTTTTGAAATATTTTCCCCATTGGTCCAGTTTCCCAGTTTTCTGAGAAGCCAGAGCTGCTGACTGAGATTTCGACCGTTCTGATTTATTAAGGACCCACAAAAAGAAACCAGTGCTTTGGGGTATTTGATAGAGGCAGCAGTTTTCATTCAACAGAGCATTTATTCATCAAAGCGTGTGTTTTTAATTTTTCTCTGAGTTTAATGAAACTCAATAAAGGGCATAAAAATGGTTGCTGTTGGTTGATGCCTTTAAAGCAGTGGGAGTGGTGAAGCTATGCATAAATGGGGAAAGAAAGAAACCCAATTTTTTAATATTTGAGCTCCCGATCACCAGCCAGGGGCGATCTGGGGGAAATTGGCTTATCTGATGGCTGACTGATTGGATAACCATCCCCGCGACTGCCAGTCAATGTAATCTATTGTCTGTAAGGTGACAGATGAATCATATCTGCTGTGCGGATACTCTGTCCTTTGGAAACGCCACACTCCAGCTTGTGCCATCTGACCTGACTCCGCCGCACGCTCCAACTCCAAGATGAGGGGTAAACAGAGTGAAAGACAAACTGGAGGTGCAGGAGGTGAAACAATTGGTGAACGACGACTGAAGCATGTGTGGCGAGCACTAGTAGAGGGAAAAGTTGAAGTGGATGAGTTGCTGCTGGCTCTGCATGCACAGTAAACATGCAGGGCTCTCTCTGTGTGGAAGCGGCCGCTCTTCTGATGAAGAGCACTTGGCCCTGCGCCAGCCCTTCATCGTCTGCCACCAATATCACCTGGGTAATGACCTCTTTTGGCTAGTTGCCATGGCGACGGCAATTTGCATGGAAATAATGCGGGTCCCGGTGAAGGATGAGGGGCTTGCTGATGTCACGGGGAATAAAAGCGTGGGTGTGGGCTGGGCGGAAACGAGACGTGCAGGGGCTGCGTCGATGAGCCTGGCTGCCAGCAGGGGTCACTGTGGCAGCGCTGGAAGGGCCCCTGTCGGTGGTCTTCCTCTCCCGAGCTCTTCTGCTGCCCTCCATTTATATAAGTGGGTCACTTGAACATCAGAAAGGTATCTACTCTCCATCTGTTTGCTCCAGCAGTCTGGCACAAAATGTAATCTTACTACATTATGTTTACATGTCAGCAGGGGTCCGAACAGCTGTGGGAGGAGCACCGCCGCGCTGCAGATTTAAAGCCGTCTCATCTGCTCCACTGTGGATCCTCTCTCTTCTGATGAGGCCACACTCACTGTGTCTCTAATTCACTTAATAACACAAGTTTGTCCTGAAGTGGCGCCGCTGGCTTTTCGCAGGAGACGAGCATTTTCAAGGACGGTGAACACAAACTAAAGAGCATCACAGTGCGTCAATTTATTCCAAACTGGATTGTGTTGCAAGATGATTAATTAAAGTAATTCAAGTGCTTCAGGTGCTTGACGAGCTTTCGCCGTGTGTCACAAATGTTTCCAGTTGATCCGGAGCAGCAGCTTAAAGATCAACCAAGGCTGCTGCAGGGAGAATCCTGAAATATATCTCGGCGAGTCTCTGTTTCTCTGACTTTGTGTTCACATGATCAGCTGTGTAAACAGTTAATCAGGTACTGCTGTCACGCCTCAAGTGGGCAGAGAAGCCGTCAGACGATCTAAGCGGCGTTTGAATTGAGCAAAATTAGTTCTATCTGGCAGCTCTGGTTAGTCTGTCTAACACATCATAAATCTGGAATTTATGGTGTGTTACCAGACAGCGTCAAGTCTCACTGAGACTTGACAGTGGCAGCATCATGCTGTGGGGATGCTTTTATTCAGCAGGGACTGGGAAGATGGTCAGAGCTGATGACAAGATGGATGGAGCTAAATCCAGAACAATCCTGGAAGAAAACCAGCAGGAGCACCAGCAGGACAACCACCCTAAACACATAGCCAGAGATATTAGCAGATTCATGTATTAGAATGGCCTAGTCAAAGGTCTGATGTAAATCTGACTGAGCTTGAGCTACTTTGCAATGAAAAACAAGATAAAAGATTCAGTTTCTAGATGTGCGAAGCTGGCCGAATCGAACTTCGACAGCTTGCGGTGTGAACTGCGGTACGTCAGCGGAAGGAAATGACGTTTCCTTCCGCTTCACAATTACACACCACTATGCTTTGGTCCATCAAATATAATCCCAATAAAGCTCACTTAAGAACTGTTCAAGCTTTGTGAGAAATCCTGTCCAATCCTAACGGGTCCAACATTTTAACATGCTATGGCTCATTTTTATAACAACATTAGCGGAAGGGTGTTTATACTAACTTTCTTTTTTAGTATATACGTTTTGCTTATAGATTAGCTTAGTGGTCTGGAAGGAGAAGTGATATATTAATTTATGTGTGATGCTGATGACACTCTGTTGTACATCAATAACAGAAGGTTAAAAGTTAATGTGGAGAAAATCTATAAATAATATCTCCGAAAGGCCGAAATAATGTTCTTTAAATAAGTACATAGCTACGTTATATGCTTATTTAAAAAAAAAGATAAAACGTTGTATGCAACCTTAGTGAGTTACTGATGTATAAATAAAAAAAAAAGTCAGATAACGTGGCTATGCACCATTAAACTGATTTCTGTCTCTGTCCTTCAATACGTGATCCAAAATTAGTGTGAAAAATGAAATATGTGATCACTGATTACACTTTTTTTAACTCACAAATGAACTTTCTTCAAAAGAAAATAATTGGTGAGTGAAGTCCTAATTTTGTCCATGTTTACGGGTCTCTGCCATTTGTTAGTAATACAAACAACATTTAGAGTAATGAAACACACCACTTCATTAATCACAACACTTCATTTCTTTATATGTAAGCTCACTTCAAAGTACAAACTACTACTGTAATAAACTGACGACTTCTCTTTTGTTCATTTAATTCAGTTAAATTAGCACCAATCCAGAACAAAGTCATCTCAAGGAAATTTAAAACACAAACCAGTCCAATTCATATGGAGAAACATAATCACGTTTGGGCTTCATCTAATCAATAAAACATGTAGTTTTTATACCAAATAATACGCTGATCATAGTCTCCACTACTCGCCCTGAGCCTTAGCCTCTCGCCCACCAACATATAAATGGTGTTAAGGCTAGGTAGAGAATCCTTTCAACAGGCCAAAAAGTAATATTGATGAATGTTTGACACTTATGCAACATAAATGTCAGTCTTTTGGTCAGGGAAGTTCAGGAGAACTTTATTAATCCCTTAAAGGTCAATTTGAGTGGAGCGCATTCTATGTTGCATGAAAAAAATACACAGTCAGTGCTAGTTAGCAGCGGAGGTCAGTGGAGTCAGCTAAACCCAGCTTAACATAAAAGCTCTGAACCGGTATTTCAACCCAGAACCTGTAGCCTTTGTCACCTTATATGTGCTCAGGTGAAGAGTTGGTTACTGTTGTGCTTCTTACAGGAGAGGTGACACAACATCTGCTTTGCAGTCTTGTGGAGCTTGTATGAGAGGTAGACACAGGATGGTTGGACGTAAAGCAAAACCGGAGACAGATATCCACCGAGTAGAAAGTCTCCATGAATCACTCTGAGCTGGAACCTTGGCAGTATTTCAAGGGAATTTACAGCTGACATTGATGGTGCTGAACCTGGCTGAGACAGTGGGTCTGATAGTAACTATTTTACAATGAGAAATCAAGACTTGTGTTTTTTTATAGATGGCGGCATGGCAGATGATGAAGGGTTAGGTAGTTGGTTTGTAATCACTGATTAAATAAATCCACATTTTCAAACAACTCTGTTGGTTCTCCCTTCTTACCTTGTGGTAATTGTGTTGTTTTCCATCAGATCTCATTAGCTGTTTCTGGACAGGTTTGAATGGAGTATTTCAAACAATATTGATATTACAGTGTGTCGTTATTCCTTTCACCTATATTTGGGTCTGAAGCCCCCAAAAGATTTATTCAGGTTTCAAGTCCAGGATTACATAAATATGTGTAAAGAGCCAATGATCTGTGAAAACTGATGTTTGTACACACTGAACAACAATCCATAATAGAATGGCCAGTCAAGAAGAAAGTAGTTATAAAAAAAAAAAGTCTTCAGCTAGCATGTGATTTCTCCAGTAAGACCCAACAAACCAGCACCATACCCAGGGACTTAAAAAGCACTCTAGTGCTTTTAAGTAATAATGTGCCCAGGAAAACAAAAACTGCTGAATCATGTATCGGGATCCCCCGCATTTCTGTCCAAATCACAGAGATGCCTATTCGTATTGGATTAGTATTATGACTGGACATCGGAGTTCAGCAAAATATGTTAGGAATTTTTATTTCACAAATTTACCGACATGGCTGATTCCCAAAGGATTAACAACACAGACAATCTCCGCAATTATTACAAATCGCACGTGGTCCCTTGGCAAAACTAATCCTGTCAGAATAGGGCTTTAGTGTATGAAAACTAAACTCCTGACTTTAAAGAAAGCAATACAAAATGCCCTCCCATTATTCTGGCATTAATCATATAGTACTAATGCTGATAATCCTAACTGACCTAAAACAGGAAACATTTAGTCGGATTTAGTGTGAGACAGCGAGAAAAAAAAGTTGAATGTGTTTTTATACAGTAGATGTATCATGTTTTCAAGATTTGTTTACTTTTCTGGCTCTGTAAGATGATATTTGCCCTTTAAATAATAGCAGGAAATTGCTGATCGTACCTGAGAACCTCCAGTCTACAACAGGCAAACCCCCACATGCACTTCTTCAAAGTTCACTTCGAATGCTACTTCAGAGCTTCCACAGGGTTTGTATATCCGAGAACATCCTGGCCAACACAACTTAAGAAAAATTTAAAGAATGAGAACGAAATTGCCGTCTATGGCGATGACATCTGCGGCTGCTTTCTACTGACAATCAATCGGCAATCAAACACCCTGAGCTGAGAACTCGGTAACCTCCGCTGGCATTCATCAGCTGGCCCACACACTGCTGACTGAGAGCTGAGAAAGGCTGTGTCACAAACCAGTAAGATCTCGGTGTATTAAAGAATTTCAGCTGTCTGTCATCAGCCTACAAACAGGTAGCACACGAGACACAGACACCATACATCTTGTTCCACCTACGGTTCCTCCTGGTTTCTCCTTTGCAGCTCTGCCACGTATTGAGCATTCGTGATGGATGGAGCAATTCTGTGCAGCCCACTATATTCAGAAGAGATGTACAAGATGCAGCAACACGGGGAGCTTTTACATGCCATCTTGGTTGTTGCTTGCAACAACCCTCACTCCGAAACTCTGACAACTACAGTGATTTCATCCAGTTTGAGAGCAGAAGACTTTGGCTTCTGTAGCCCTGTGTGTTCTTTTGTCATTCAGTCTTATTCTGTTTCGATGGAACCGTCACTTGTCCTTTCGGGGTTTAACATTGATGGTCAGAAGATACAGAGACTGGCACAAAGATTAGAGTTTAAAGGCAAAGTTTCAACTAAAACGGCAACATTTCAGAATAAACTTTACCTCCAACCTGTGAGAACTTTGACTATACAAGCTCCAACAGCGACTGCGTTAATTACATATTTATATACCCTATGAAATAATACACAATTTCTTATTTCTTACTGACAGTAAGTCTTCATTTCGTTAAATTAAAAAGACATACATACACTAAAATTTCGGTTCCTTTATCGTACTTGGGACGACTCAGGTGACAATATCATAACTTTTCCATCTTCTCTCGCCCAAGACCATCCCAGCTGTGAAGAACAGAGGTTGCAGCATCACGCTATGGGGGTGTTTTACTGCAGGATGGACTGACATATGGTATCACGAGGAAATATTGAAGCAACATCTCAAGACATCAGCAGTCATTAAGACGTGGACACAAATGGGTCTTCCAAATGTCCCTCAGCATACCACCAAATTAGTTAAAAAGTGGGAGAAAGACAACAAAGTCAATGTTCTGGAGGGTCCATCACAAAGTCCTGATCTCAGCCGCAAAGAACATCAGTGGGTGGAGCTGAAGAGGTGTGAGTGAGCAAAGAGGCCCACAAACTTGTTTCCCCGTTTCCACCAGTTCTATAAGGAGGAATGGACCAAAACTCCAGTAAACTGTTGGAAATCCAAAACATTTGATCCAAGTCAGGTAGTGTAAAGGGCGATTCTACCAAATACTGAGGAAATAGATGGAAACTTCTAAATTAGAAGTGAAAGAAATTATCTTTGTCATTATTCAGTCATTCACCAAATATAAACAATGTTGGTTATCCTAACTGACCTAAACCAGCAAGTTTAGTGTGGCCATGACACATTTTGCTGATCTAACAAATCCAGGTTCTCCTAACAATCCGAGTATTTTACACCCTGTAAATTCCAGTTTATGACCAGTAACCTTCAGTTCAGAAAATGTAAAAATTCAATTCCATGTTTGGCATCTAAACTGAATTCGGTTCAAGAACCTAGGGTTGAAACTGAAAACCCAGAAGAAGAGTCTAGCGATCATAAAAGAAATGAAGAGCACCTGTTTGATTTGAAAGTAAGTGTGTTTTCATCTATTAATAATTAAAAAACCAAAATGATCAACAACCAGCACCAAAACTTAAATTGTGTTGTGGTAAACCAAATCTATTTTATAAAGAAAATATCTAAATATAAAGATGTAAAATTCCCTTTACTTTTCCAGAAATGTAGATTATCTTTTGCCTTTTGCTAAAGGAATAATGCCACAGCCCTGGGTTTGTACCTTGTTTGGTCTGAGTTTGATCTCGGCTCAACTAAAGATCTTTGGGTTTCTCCCAGGGCTTTGAACCGGCTCAAGGAACGAAAACGAAGACCGGGAACCTTTTGTATTTTACAGGGAACAGAAACGAAACCGGAAACGTTATTATTTTTTATGTTCTGGAACCGGAACACTTATTTAAAAATAATGGTAATCGGTTAATACCGGTTTTATTTCGTTCCTCAAAGTTTTCGTTGCCTAATTAACTAAAAAAAAAAGTAATTACTTTCCTGCGCACGTTACCATGACGGCTGAGGTTCACTTCCTGTGTGACATCACATCACACATTCGCTGACTGAATGGAGAGAGAGCGGTGTCTCCACTAGAGCTACACATCTTAAATAAGAGGTAAATTACGATCCATCGTTAAGTAAAACGCTCATTCCAAACAGCTGACAGGAACGAAATTAACCGTTCCGGGAACAGTATTTTTTTGCTCTAACCGGTCCGGGAACGTCAATTTATTGGTGGAACTCATAACCGGAAACGTTATAATTCCATTTCTGTTCGGAACGAACCGATTGGGAAAAAAAATCGGTTCAAAGCCCTGGTTTCTCCCTGCTGGTCCCTCTACTGTTGGGTATCCCCCTAAAACAAGCCTGCAGTTGAGTGGTTCCTAGTAAACATCTGGCAGGACAGAAAGAAGCGTCACCCAGCATCGGGTGATGCTTTTTACCAGCTGCATTGTCCCCTCCGTCCCCAAACTACTGTTTATTGTGAAGTTGATTGTTTTGGCCTACTGTAGGTAAGGTACTGTACAATATATAATTGGTATCAATTACATAGGCTGTAGACATGAGCTGCCTTTAAAGCATTTTATCCTGTTTCTGTCAGTGTGGGGAGTTGGTTTGGGTGTTGTTTAGGGTTTTGAGTAGCACTAACTGGAGAAGATCTGTTGTTCTGGCCAGGTTTCGCCTGAAGTCCTTGTTTGCATGTTCCCTACTGTATAATCACACACTTTCTAAATAAATTGCAAAACAAATACAATACACAGTCTGAAAACGGAAAAAAATTATATGTTCAATTGTCAAACTTCTGTACTCATTCAGATTTTGAAAATAATGAAATAGTGTTTCCAACATCTTTAAAGGCTGTGTGATGATCAACTAGAACTGCACTGAAACTTTCTACTCATCAATACATTGTTGACTATTAAAAGTTTCATTTCAGCAAACTCTCCTATATAACAATATCGTCAGCAGGACTGAAATAAAAGTTTATTCAGGAGCCCATTAGCTGAAACCCAGGAAACCCTGTGCCATGAGATCTTGTTACAACCTTATTGAAGACCAGAGATCACCTTATGCTGATGACATTCTTAATTATTTTGCAAACATAGGGATTTCTTATAACTCTTACCTATCGGACAGCTTCTTAGCAAAGCCAAAGTCAGTCAGCCTGATGTGTCCCTCACTGTCTAGCAGGATGTTCTCGGGCTTTAGGTCTCTGTAGACTATTTCTTTCGAATGAAGATACTCAATGGCGCATACAATCTCAGAGGTGTAGAAGAGGCCTGTGGCATTGCTGAATCGCCCGCGGCTGCGTAGGTAGCTGAAGAGCTCTCCGCCCGGGACGTAGTCCATCAGCATGTAGAGGAAGCGATCATCATGGTGGGTCCAGAAGCTGTCAGATAATGTCACAGTTGATTATGCGCTGCTGGAGGCTGAAAGTGGTAAAGTGCTGTCTGATGAGTGGTGAAATCAGATTAGATCAGAGGCTTATAGCCAGCTGTGGGTGGGGAAATGTGCAGCAGCTCTCAACTCTGTGTGCAATATACTAAAATGGGCTAACAAAATGTACACTTGAATCCTAAAAATACATTTAGAGATGTTGGTGGATCAAACCCCTGATGCAAACAAGTCATCTCAGCACTGATGTCAAATAATGGCATGCATAAAGACACAACCTGAGTTTTCATTTTCATCCACAGAGAAAACTGGTCATATTCTGACTGCCGTTTTATGAAAAAGTGAAGTAGTTCATCAAAAATTATCGTCATAATGTTACTCATTGCTGTCGCCTCATACTTGCTCAGTATGAGGAAAGCCATTGACAGTGCAGACGACTGTCCCTGTTGCTCTCACTCTTTCATGAGGAGTGAATGCGGCTTGTCAAGACTTGATACAATCTACTGGGCTCCCTTAGATAGGAAACTTTTTGACCAAAAGTGCCTTGAGATGACATGTGTTGTGAATTGGCGCTATATAAATAATATTGAATTGAATTCATTAGATGTCCCTTTTCCCAATAATATAGCTGCTGCTTTGTTCATGAAACAGTTTGCATGAGATGTGACGTGCTGGGAGTACTCACAGCCTGATGAGAAAAGGGTGGCTGATTTCTGTCAGCACCTCCTTCTCGTTGTGAACGTGCTGCTCCTGCTTCAGCCGGATCACATCAGAAATCTTCATCTGTTTTAGTGCAAAGAAGGCCTTGCTTTTCTTGTCCTTGACTAGGAAGACTCGGCCAAATGTCCCCGTTCCTGAGGTAGAGAAGTTGACACCATTAAGTACATATAAATCATGTACCATTGTGCTCAAAATGAATATGTCAGGTTCGTGATGTACAAATACCTATATCTTTACCTCTAAGAGTTCAACAGTGATACATATCTGGTACAACTATCCAGTATGACACAAATTTGAAAAGTGTGGCATGCATTTGTATTCAGCTGCTACTGCTCTGATAGCCCTGATGTTACCTTAGCAAAGAAGAATGCACCTACATGTGGTATAAATACTGCTCTGTGATAAGCAACAAATAAGCCATATAGGGAAAACAGCAAGCATGTGGAAGAGGGGGCTCTGGTCAGCGGACACAAAAACCGAATCTTTTTGTACTTAAAGGGATCCATGACTAGTTGAACATGTTGGCCTAAATATGTTGTAATTTTCCTATTAACTTCAAATAGCTGTTTATGATACGTAAAAACTCATAATTAATTAAAAGATTGTATATTCTTTGTTATATTTTTCTCCCACAGAGGTCGCCTTTTTTTCACCTGTGCAATGCATGCTGGGTTGATGACGCGGTTAGGTCCTACTGGACTGTAACCTAAAGAGTTAACATGAGAGTTTACATTATCCAAATTGCTTTTTATCATATTGCATTTCACTGATGTAAATTTAGACAATGCCACACGGTGTCGCTGTTGGTTGTAATTACAAAACAAACAAACAGAATAACTGAGGTGAAAAAAAAAGAAGAGCCGTTGGAAGAAGACACAACTTCCGAAGGATCCACATTTGAGACTTTGAGTGATTTTTACCCTTACAAGCGAAAGAGGCTGGGAGAAACATCAGAGACAGGCAACACCTGAAGCCCTTTTAAATAATGAAGGTACTGCCACTGCCGCCGATACCAAATGTGAAATCACAGACCCGAAACCAGACCGAAGACCAGTCCGATCAGATCCTAAGTGTAAATGGACCTGACACTAGACACAGAGCACTACTCCCTGGACCCCACAGTTCTAGAAGCGGTATGTAACATTCAGCTTTTTCATTATTATATTGTCATGATTTTCCACGCGCTCCGCTTCAAACTGAAAAGGTTTTATCGTTACTCATTGCTGTTTTGGCTGGACGGAGGAGGCACTTAAGGAACTGTTATAAGTCATTTACCCAGAATGCATAGCAACGTAAACAACATGGCGACGTCCGTGTAGCAATATTTTACTTACATTTATAAAAACTAAACAGCTTACAGTATTTTTACTGTGTTGTTTTTACATTTAAAATATATATTTCTCAAATAAAGTACATTTTTTCAACTAATCGTGGATCCTTTTAATGGCACAAAGTTCTTGGTGACTTCCAGAGGGTAAGTGTGAGGTCACGAAAATTCAGGCAAGTTTGATAACTGACCCCAAAACAGGGTTACTATTAATGTTCAAGGACCGCTAACCATCGAGTGGCTACAGCAGGTACTGCAGATATCAATTATCAATTCGGGGATTTAAAAAAAAATAATAATAATAATATTTGACATGAGGGATGTGTTTATTACATCATCTGCTCAGAGGATCAACTCCTAAAACATCTATAGCAAGTCAGCAGGGATAGACAATTATTCTATCATTATGGAGGTAAAACAAATACATTTTGATAAGAAATATGATTTATCATGATGCTGACAAAATCTGGTGATCAGCACGCTTTTGATTGTTACATTTGCTGCTAGGACAATGTTTTTCTCAGCTGGTGAACATTTGCCTGGATGTAATTATTATGATCAACTCCTTAAAAGGCTTGTCATTTGTTTCCATTTGACTGTCACTTTTACCACTATAGCAATAAATCAACCTCTCATATGGTAATGAAATGAGCAGTACAGTTCAGAGCAAGGAATCAGAGCCAAGCAGACAGTGAGTTGAGCGTTGATGTCAATTCAAAGCATTTGCCAGCGACGCCATTTGTCTTCCAGAGAACGAGCGCTGTTCCTCTTTGTGATGTCACTGCTGGAATGATGAGCAGCTCCTCTATGAATGTTTGCCCGCGAGCACCATTTCACTTTATTTTCCGTCTTCATTGCTCATAGACTGAAGGCTCTTTGTGTAAATATCAGTAATAAAGCCTTTTTTTTTTTTCGAAAGTAACTTATAAAATCAGAACAATAAAAGTATCACAGTTAATCCTGACCCATTGAGTTTAGAACACTTGTCATAAGAACAAAAAAGGTCAATGTAGTTGAGAACTCCGCCTTCAGCGATGCCAAATGTGCTCTGCGGGGTGTCTGGTGTTCTCGTAATAAGAAATAACCTTCATGAGGCATACGATGGAAGACGGCGTTTCCAGCATGTGTGGAGTCGGGTCATGGTGAAACAGGGAAGCGGCGAGTGTGGGCAGTAATAACTGCACATCCAGCTGGAGCAGATACAAGCGCCGTCCTGGGCTACAATCACTAGAATTTGTGCCGCCTCGCCTTCAGCCTCGGTCTGGAAAGAAAACGACAAGGAGCCGAGAGAGAGAGAGAAAAAGAGAGAGGCGTCTGGCATATCAGCCCCGCGGAGCCGATAAGCACCGAGGGAAGCATTAGCTGCTGATGACAATATGTGACATAACAGCCACTCTCAGACCAAAATATGCTGCCCGTCTGCTCCTTCTACACCAACAATCAACCTTTGTCTCAGATCTGCTGGCGCCACAGCAGTGACACCAGCAGTGTAAAGCTGCAGTCAGGTGAGGCCCTTACATGCTGCTAAGCATGGTGCAGAGCTTCTGGTGACACGAAGTCAGGTGAAAGAAAGAAAGAAATTTAGACATTAGCCCAGCTGGCCAGACCGAACTTCGGCTCATGAGACCCAAGGATACCCGATAAAGGGTACGCCAGAAAAGTCCTAGTGAAAACGAATACCCCCATCACGCTACACCGCGTCTGCCTTCCATTTTAATGGCACAGGCGGTCCCTGGTTTGCATTTGATACTTTAGCTTTCACAAAAGGATCCCAGCAAGAATTATTTAGAATTCGCAATAGATAAGATTGATAGTTATCGATAATTATAAAAAAAACTCTAAACATATATTTTAAGTGCAGCCCTGGCCATTTTATGCTGTTGCTCAATGACAGGTAATTTTTTTTATTAATTAGGTAAAAAAAAAAAAAGAAACACTGAATTCAAACTCAACCCTTTATTTAACCAACTTTTTACCAAAACCATGTTAAAAAAACAAAAAAACACTTGCTCTCTGAACTCTCTGAAGGAAGCAGGGCATTCCTGGGTCTGCGTTTCTGATTGGTTGGGAGTATATAATGACTGTAGTGTTAACCTACATGATAGGCTAGAGTGCAAAAGGAAGGAATGCTTTTCTTTTATTGAACTCTTTACCCTTTTTCTATTGAAACACATCTATCGATCGATATATATTGTTATTGGCCTAATTACCGCCCTAATTATCAACATTACAAAGAAAACAAATAAAATTGACTCTTCTCAGCAGGGCCGGGCGATAAATCAAGTTAATCGATTAATGGCGTACCGCGAGCGAGCTATTTTTAGAACGTGACGTCATATCACGTGGTACGAGGTAGGGCAAATATGCGTTTTCCTCCACTCTTTCGCTGTACGTTACCCTTGGTTTAACTCAGTAAAACTGCCGCTTTTTCTAAGTCGAAGACGTCTCCTAACCATGGTTTTTAAACATTGTTGTTATGGAACGTACAACAGCGACTCGAGGTACGCTGATAGGCCGCATATGAAGGATGTTAAAGCCACAAGCGATGTCGATCGGCCCTTGCAGCCAAGCGCCGCTCTGGCCTATTGGCCACCGCTGCGGTGCCGGCCGGCTGGCGGGGTTCGTGCACCGCTGCGATGCCGGCCGGCCAGCTGGCCGGCGGGGTTTGCGCACCGCCGGCCGCCCCCCACCGCAGTTGCTGTCACGCATTTTCCTGGCCCGTCCACCAGGCGATTCACACGAACGCGTTCGGAAGCGCTCCCCCATGACTCACAACAAATCTGGTGCAGACCGGTCGATGCAGCGAGGAGATACAGCCGTTGGATAATGATAATGCATTTGGCCACCGGACCGGACTAAATTGTTCGGTGGGCCGGACAATTTATACCGATTCCTGGACGGTGACTACAAACAGAAAAAAACGGCCGATGACGCCATGAACGCCGGGCAGGAGAAAAACATCGACTTACCGTTCTATCAACTCGGCCCGTTTTCCAGTCTTTCTAAGTCCTCGACACTCAAGCCATCGTTTGAGCTGAACGTTGGTATGTTGTTCGACAGTTCTACCAGTAAACTGGGCACCTGGACATCCCTTTGCGATAGTTTAACAGCTGAAAAGTCGGTCATATTGTATCTGTCGCATGTGTAATGGCTGGTTGCTACGTGCGCTCTCACACTGTTTGCCCTACCTTAGCGGCAAGGGGCGTTGCTCATGAGATGGTGACGTCACGTGCGCGGTACGCCATTCGAATTTACAATTTTTTTAAGATTTAATTTTAGGAAAATCTGGATTTTATTTTGCCAATGCACTCATTGGGCTTCCATGGGTCGAATAGCATACAATGCTGAATATATGTTTAGGAAAATATATTGTATTATATTATCATTATTATTAAGAGACACTTTAATTTACTCATTAACTTTTTATTTTTTAGTTTAGTTTGAAATTACACAAGTGAAGTGAAGCCTGTTCTTGTCTCAATGTGTAATACAACTAGACGCAAACATTTAGTTATATTTTCATTGTTTAAACGAGCAGGGCCACCATCCTGTTTTACAAGCATGTTTCACAGCTTGTATTTAGTTGTATTTTGAATTCAGGTCAACTGCCAGACAAAATGCTTGACATGAAAAAGTTTATAAAATAATTTCTTTAATTTATTTTTGTGAAACAAAAAGGAGGGTGGAAAAAACCAATTAATCAAATTTGGTATAATAAAAGCTGAGATTTTATTTTTAAGCCATACTCGCACAGCCCTACTTCTGAGATCTGAAGTGGAGAGGTGAAAATAAGACCAGAGGAAAAAAAAAGAAAAAAAGACCTCAATCCCAAGTAAGCATATGGAGTAAGCCCTGCGTGACAATGTCACCAGTTCAGAACATCCAGAACCAGGCCAGCCTGTGTTTGGACACTGAGAAGAAAGACGTGAGGAGATCCTGTGACTCTCTACCCAGGCTGTGATGTGGCATTTTCTGACAGACTAAGCAGAAACAAAGAGGACGCTGACCCACTTCATGGGGTGGTGTTCACCTCTCTGGTCAGCCCAAACTAGCTTTCTGTATGCGGGGCAATCATGGCGACAAAATCTTTAAGTTAAAAATCCACTAGACAACCATGTTCCTGAGTCTCGCAGCTGTATTCCCATCTCTGGAACTTTTGGAACGTACCAGCAACAAACTTTAATGGATTATATTAGGGTTTTACCTGATATGACAACATAAAGAAGTTGAGTTACCTTGTAGAACCACCTTCGCTGTAGTTACAGCTGCTACTGTCGATAGCATTAGTCTCTGCTAGGGATGGAGCGATACGGACTTTAAATTTTATCACAATATATTGTGGTATTATTGTGATAATGATAATAAAAGACTATTTACAGCTTCGTGCAGTCTTTTTTAAGTCACTGATGGTTGTGACTACATGTACCATTATTGTAGCCCCATAAACACAAATACCATGCTTACAAATATATATTTAATAATATAATTAGGGCTGGGCAAGTTAACGCGTTAATTTCGCGTTAATTCATTAGACTATTAACGGCGATATTTACTTTATCGCGCATTAACGCATGTTGCTCACATGCTTTTATTTTGTGAAGGTCTGTTGCTGCGGTGTAGGGGTTTGAATCAGAACAGTAGGTGGCGATAATGCGCCAATAACCTCGCTGTCAGCCCAACCTCGGATTCAAACAGGAAGAAAGGTGCTGGCTGGAAAAAGGAAAACGCGGAAAAAAACAAAGCCGACTTTGCGGTGTTTCCCGCAGGAATTTGCTTATTCACTATATGCACGCGAGTAAGCAACAACAAAAAAACGCGTGTTAACGTCAAATAAACATGCAAGCATATCGAGTTAGCAAGCATTTCAGTTTAAAGTTCTTCCAGCAACGAATATGACAGAAACAAGTTAGTTGTAACCACTGCCAAGTTAAACTTTCTTATCACCGGAGCACCTTGAGCTTAACATATCACTTAAATGCCAAAAACACACTGTAGAGATCACCAAACAATTCAATGACTCAGAGAAGCTAACCAATGTAATGGCGAAGTGGATAGCTACTGTAGTGTGCTTCACACTTTGGTATTGAACATAAAATGGTAATGCTGCTCCCTGCTGTTACCTCAGAAATTGCCTGTTTTTGGTAGATTTTTTCCCCATAAAGAGAATTTCCTGTCAGTGGCAATAAGCTTTAATTTATTATTATTGCTATTTTTTGTTTTACATGTTTAAGTTGAGCTTTACACTAAATATGTGTTACTGATAAGTGCTACAAATGTTACAACACTTTTGTTCATATGGCAGCAGAACATTAAAATAAAAGTGCTCTTTACACTACTTTTGAATTCATTCTTGGAGTTTGTGCATACAGTGCGATTAATCATGATTAATCAGGCAAATTATGCGATTAATCGCGATTAAAGATTTTAATCATTGCCCGGCCCTAAATATAATATATCAAAACAAAATTCAAAATAGATTTCATCAGGACACTAAATACCAGGGCATCCCCCAGAAAATGGCCTTATTATGGCGGTCGGTGTCGAGGGAGGGGCGTGGACGTACTGTGCGTCAAGCTAATAACAGTCAGCACGTTAACTATTTAGCCTGGCTATAATATGCTGGGAGAAACCCTGAGCTACATAAAGTAGTGTGATTTTTATCATTAAACCCCACACAGTGACTACAATTAATTTGATTTTGTTGATATTTATTACAGCTCTCAAGAAACCCAAAGTGCAAAACCTAGCAACAATTACAATTACAAAACTGACAATACCGGCAGTATACCACAGATTTGAATTTATTGTCATGATTGTCAGGGTGCAGTTCTCCCTGCTGCACATTGGACAGTTCCAGATCCTTCCATCATCCACTCTGCCCTGCTTCACTCCATGCTGGATCAGTTTCACCTGCTGCAATAATCAAGTCTGGACTCATTCCACCTGTCCAACCTCCTATATAACCTCCTCTCAGTTCTGCTCTCGCCACTGATTCGTCATCATCCTTCCCTCGTCTGCGTCATGCCTCTCGTCTCCAGTGCTTCCTCATGTCTACTAGCAGTCCTCCAGCTACCTCTGTGTCAACCGCCTGCCTGCCGGTGTTCCCTCACGTCCTCTGGCTCCAGCTTCGCTCCACCTGCTTCAGCTCCAGCCATCTTCACCATCCCTCCGCTGCTATCTGGTACAGACTTCTGGTTTCCATCTACACAACTCACAATCTTCAATAAAATCTCTGGAACGAAGCTCTGTGTGTGGCTGAATCGGGCTCAGTAACCAGTTCCTGACAATGATAAACGCCAAATTCTTATCTTCATAAGAAGTTTTTCCCGATAACGGTAAAGCAATACAAAAAATGCCCACCCCTAGTCTTTACCGGCTTCAAACAGCTACAGACTCAAAGTTTCGTCCTTTCTTCTTTGTAAAACAGCTCCAGCTCAGTCAGACTGGCTAAGGAATGCCTGTGCAGAATTCTTGCCAAAAATGATTCGCTAGATTTAGGTCTGTGCTTTGATTAGATGCCTCCAACATATGAATCTGCTTCAATTTAAAGCATTATTTTGTATTGGAGAATAGCTGATAAGCACAGTGTGAATGTTTGCTGCTGTTGCACACCTTCCTATTAGGTAAAAGACTCTTAATGCTTAATGTTGAGTTTTTCTCCATACAGTACCAGGTTAGGATCATAATTTACAGTGCTAAATGTACCTGCAGAATATTACTATTTCTAGCGACACTAGAGGCTTCAGGGGATGCAGTGTTATTACTCAGTGGTATCATAACTCCCTACCCTTTTGTGTTCAGTCTGCATAAGAGTCCCAGTGCAGCTGCAGCTATATTCCTTTGAGATTAAAGGCCATTGCATAAGCAAAAATGCATGAATCTTCAGGTTCATAATGGATTTTGTATACAAGAAGTCCCTGGAAACAGAAGTTTCAATCTGAAATAAAGATGACTGAATTGGACTTAAAGTTTTTGGCTTTCATTGGTAAGAGACAGTATAAGAGAAATAAACCTTCACACAGTGGTTTGGCTAAACATCTATTTTTCATACAAACTAATAATGCTCTAGAAGAAAAAATAAGTTCCCAATCTAAACCTTACTTCACCACAATGCATCTCTTCATGCTCTGTGTATTTTTGACCTAAGAATATTGGCCAGGGAAACGGATGTACGCGAAAACTTGTCTAAGTTTGGTACCAGGGTTCACGACCCCATGTGCAGAAGGAAAATGTAGACGTCACACAGCTGTGCACCGTTTATGGAAGTAGTAAGTTAACAGGTGTAATTGTTACTAGAACTGTTGAATAAAGTTGCATTCAAAAAAAACAAACGTAATAGTGGATCCCAGTACCTCTGTGTTGTTATGAAGTCATTGAGCAATACGAGCGGACAATATTAAGACAACATCGGAACAAGACAAAGAAAAGTAAGATGGGACAGCTATTAACAGTGGCCTTTTGTAGAGCAGTGAACGCTACTGCTGTAGCGAAGTCTGTGCGGAGACTACAGCGAGGAGAGCGACATAAAAGTTGGATGAAATGCGACATGATCGTTCAGACAGTGGACGCTTTGAAAACGGATATGTATTTAGTACTACATATGGAGGTGGCACAAATCGGATTTTAGGGGGTGAAAAGATCGGAATTGGGCCGTTCACACTGTCGTGAAAAAAAACAAAAAAACAAATCCAACTTTCTCAATAAAACCCTGTTGCTGAGATGGAAAAAACGAATTACCATTTTTTTTCCCCTTGGTAGCTTGGTAGAATAGCGCTATGAAATCAACCCAAAGCAGAAAGACATCCACACTTAGTAGTTACCCCTTGTTTATTGATTATTTTCTTGATAATTGCCAACAATATTTCAGTTTTTTGTGTAGCCCTAGAATGAGATGGGAATCATTTAAAGATCCCCAGTCACGTACGATGACTTCACAAATGTCTATGCCTGTAGTTCACTCTGGTTGTATTCAAAGGTTTTCCGATTAAAATACTGCACACTGTTGGCTTTCTATATTTTATTTCTGTGTTTTACACTTAGTTTTGGCTCTATTTGTTAGTAAACAAAGTGCTTTTGTGTATATGTAACGTAAAAAGACCATGTATCTGGAAGCACGAGAAACAAAGAGAAGCAAACCCTGTAGATCGGGATGGTCTTCGACCACTCTGAGCTGTCACTTTACTGCAATGCATTGCAGGACGGTCTGCTGGCTCTTTCAGTAGCTACGTCAGTTGTCGGTATCTTACTTTTTGTGATAGTTCTGCGGTACTGCTGGCAGATGGCACAACAATATTTATGTATTCTGATTGTGCCGGGTACAAAGTTCTTTCCAGACTCCAAAAGGACTAAGGAAACACTATGAGGACGAACGCTTGGTGTATATCGTTTTATTTGAAGATGAATATTTTTTTTTTTTTTTTTTTACAATCAAAATACGTGACTAGGTCCCTTTAAAGGAGAAGTCCGGTCAACAAGGAAAAATCAGTGGATCATTAGCTATAACAAACTAATACGTTCGTGGTGATTTAATGAATTTTGCGTTAATCAGTAAAGAAATGAAAACAAATTGTCGTCGCGATCACTGATACTGGGGGCCATTATTGCCCAAATATGGGCATAAACGGCCAACTGACATCACATCCTGTGACGTAACATCGCGGTGTGCCAAGAGCAGTTCTCTGCGCTTTACAAGCAAACTCAATAGGAACCGTTCTACACAGCTGCGATCAACAACAATTATTTCGGATTTCGAGAGGACTTCACCATTGAAATTCGCGAGAGCTATTGTTAAAGCAACAATGCCCACGTGCATGGCAGTTGGATGTTCAAATACATCGGGTAAAAGTGGAAAAACATTACTTATTTCAACTTTCCGATTCATGAGCCACCAAGGGCCCGTTGCTGGATTGCCAACTTGAAGAGGGAGGATTTGCCATCTAACTTCTGGCCAGAGAGAAACAACGTCATATGTAGCCAACATTTCGAATAAGAATGTTTTGAAGATGACATGAGAGCGAGAATTTTCGGTAGGTTTATATTTTTTATAATATAGAATTTGCGGGGACATTTGGTTACCCGACCAGAGGGGCAGAGTGATATGACAGAATATGTAATGTGCCTTATAATTTTGTCCATTGTCTGGGCAGAGCTGGTCTGTGTGCAGGGCCGCTCGAAGTAATTTTGAACAGGGGGTGTTGTGAATTTTTTTTTTGTTTTATTTGGACAAAAGACCTATGAGCCTATAGGCCTATTTAAAATACAACAAAAAATAAATAAATAGATTGAGATTCACTACTTTATTGTCATATACACTTCAGTGCACCCAACCAGGGTCTTTAACACACAGACATCATCAGTCCTCAGGTGAATATATGATCCTACAGATTCTGGCCCACGGCCTATTACTAGTCTGCTGCCGCGAGCGGGATACCTCTTTACTCGGCAACCACTAGCTTGCTTGACGTTGCCATGACAATTTGCCATGAACTTCTGTTGATTGGGCCTCAAAATAATTAAATTAAAATCCAAATACATGTAATAGTAAAATAAAAAAAGTCAAAATAATTTCCCAAAATATTCTTAAATTTTTTTTATAAATTGTGCAAAGTATTTTTAATACATTTTTTAAAAATCGCCCCCTCGCCACTAGGGGGTGCTGAAGCAGCCCCAGCACCCCCACTTCCCGCAGCCATGTCTGTGTGTATTAGTCTTTAGCCTGATGTGAAGACCACCACAACTGTCTTGCGATGTTTTGTCCCCGTGCATCCGCCTAAGTCAGGGCTTCAGAAGCGAGGGGAACAAAGCCTCTGCTGTCCGCTGCAGCTCTTGCAGATCTCCGTATTGGCGCAATAAGCAAAACTTCACCACTAGGTGTTTTTTGTTGAGCACTGTCTGCAGACCAAAACAATATCTGTTAGAAGTAGGGCTGTCAGTTTTAACGCGTTAACTTTGTTTGACCATAACGGTGCCTTTTTTAACACGCGTAAACAGCATTATTGTTTTTTTTCCCGCACCACGCCCTCTGGACTGTGTTGTTTTTGTTTTTTCCCTCGACTTACGTTGTTCCAAAATTGCTAGAGACTTGCATAACAGACCCGCCCTCACTGTTGCGAAGCCCAGTTATTTTATGCGACTTTGGTCTTCTTTTTTCTAAAGTTGCTTGTTCATTTCACGAGTTGCGGGTTGCAGTTTTTTGGGCTTGTATCAGAAAGTGAAGTGGATTATTTTGGCTCTAAACTAAGTGACACTGCCGCACTTCAGACACCAGCGGAAATATCCCTCCGCCTCATAACGCACTGAAGCTCATCCTGCCATAGGAGCAGAGTGAGTAAAGTCATAAGGAGCAGCGCTGCCTGTATTTTCTGCAGTTTACGGTTGTAATAACTGATGATAACTGCTGAAAGTAGATTTGGCGGTGCAGATCACCATTTTGAGCAGAGATTGGTTCTAAAGATGAGTTTTTACTCCCTGATAACAACATGTGATGACAAACAACAGATAGAGCCTTGGAACTTGCTCAACAGCCGGTCCCGCGATGTGACGTCACAAACTGGGCGGTGACAGTACTATTCTTGACCAAGATGGACGCCTCCACATAAACATGATTAAATGAAAATTACTCTTAAAAATAGTTTTATATTTAAAGTACTTTCAGCAGTTTGAATTCTGATTTTGACCGGACTTTTCCTTTAAGAGTCTTTTATCTGTAACAGACTATTGCAGTTCACACTGTCTCCACAAGTTTAAGGAAGTTGAATGAAGACTGAGACATTTCAGACTGCCAGGAACCAGATATCTCCATCCACTGTGTACAAAGCCACATCACCATGTTTCACTCGTCTGACATTAAATCAGACTAAACTTTTCCCCTTGTAAGTCAGCTGGGAAGTATTTCTGTTTAATTACCAAAACAATATCAGCGTTTTCACGAATTTCTTTAAATTAAAGAACGTTTTCAAATGTTAAGATTAATGTGCCTTTAAACAATTGGGAAAGCTCAGATAATGAGGTTGTTGCTTTGTAAGCTTGAGATAAAAGGTGGGAAGGTAACAGCTCGGGACAGCCATTAGCCACACTGATGAAGGTCCAGAACCGACATGGGCTGAAAGGCCACTAGGAGAGGAGGAAGCCAACACACCACCAGAAACTAAGTCACATTACAGAGACACTCAGGGACAAATGCTTTAGAATTGCCTGGAAGTGCAGAGCTGTAGAGACACATTGCAAAAGACCTGGAGCTGCAATGGTAATTGAAAGGTGGTTCAGCTGAAGCCTGACGGGCTGAACGTGCACCTTCCCAGAGAATGGAGGTGATGGGTAATGGGAAAGAGCGTCCTTGTTTTAAAGGAAGATAGATGGATGCTGACTGAAACAGCAGAGACAAAAAGGAGTGATGCACAATAGCTGACACTATGACGGTCCATTTCCCAACCAGTTCTGGCTGAACCTGGCAGCTTGTTTTAATCTACTACATCACTCTTTCAGCACCATCTGAAAGCCTTTGCAATAGTTGAAACATGAAGTAAGGACATGCAAGGACGACTCATTTAGACGGTAATGACGATGAGTCACATAAGCGCTGAGTTCTTTTGGATTCTCTGGAAACCGGAGCGGTAATTACGGAGCAGAGTCAAACTGTAACCGCTGACTGAAGGCATGTCTGAGCATGAACACATCTCATCTCCGACTGCTGTCCACCAACGAACACAAGGGAATGCCAGGCCTTCAACAGCCACTTTCGTTTTCAGACAATTCCCTGAAATTGAAAGGGCCCTGGAGAACCAGAGGTGTTGTCCATGGATTAGAAGTTAGCATCATCTCTGCGTCTTCCATGTGTTTACTCAAACAGCTCGTCAGCAATCCGTTTCAGATTTAGGAAACGCAGCGGTGGCCTGCCCATCACACATGAATCAAAAGGTGGATTTGTGAAAAATGTGCCTTTCATGCATAACCAATAAAACTAAAAACATCCCTAAATGGGATTAAAAACATAAATTCATGTGTTGCTTTATTGTTGGGGTCCTTGCATTTGGAACGGACCGCCTGAGTCCTTGAAGATTGCTGAGCCTGAGTAAATCTAGCATTTATCTAAGGCGGTGATGTCCAAGGTCGGTCCTCAAGGTCTCCTGTCCTGCAGGTTTTAGAGGTTTAATGGGTTACGCTCCCCTGAACCCAATTTAAGGGTAGTTAGCAGGTTCCTGCAGAACCCGATGACAGGCTGAGGAGGCCATTCAGACGTTGAATCAGCTGTGATGGAACAGGGACACATCTAAGACATGCAGGACACGGGGCATTAAGGACAGCGGTTGGACACCACTTATCTAAGGTCTTAACAAATTTCTGCCTTACCTTTTTACACAGCTGTCAATGTGTTTAATTTGATGCAGTTTCATTTTTGTATTTTTAGTTGATAAATGTGAATACTAGAACCGAATAATAAATAAATCCTCTAAACAGAACCATCAGTCTGGAGAGGGTTGCAGAGGCATTTCTAAGGCTTTGGGACGCCATAGAACCAAAACATTGAAGAAAACACAGAACAGTGGAGAATGTTCCCAGGAATGGTGAACCTACATATCCAGGATGTCATAGGAGACCCCAGAACAACATCTAAAGCTCTGGAGGCCTCTTTGCCTCGGTTAAGGTCAGGGGTCATGATTCAGAAGTAAACAAAATGGGCAAAAATGGCCTCCGGGAGAGAGGTCCAACGCCAGAACCATTACAGGCCCAAAAGAACACAAACACCTAGCTCACATTTACCAATAAAACATATTACGAATGCTCATGACTGGAGGAAAACCTTGTGGACTGATGAGATAAAAACTGACCTTTTTAGGTAGGTGGGTGAGAAACTAATCCAACATCTCAGAGAAGGAATGTCGCACCTGCAGTTAAACATGGTGGAGGCAGTGTGATGGCCTGGGGCTGCTCTTCTGCCTCAGGGCATAAACGACGGGTCATGACTGATGGAACCATGAATTCTGCTCTCTAGCGGGAAAGAGGACCATCCAGACATCAGTTTGTGACCTTAGGCTCCAAGCACACTTCAGTGTTCTGCAGCAGGATAGTGATCCAAAGCACACCAGCAAGTCCACCTCTGAATGGCTTGAGAAGAAAATGTGGCCTCTTAGGGAGCGGCCTAGTCAAAGTCCAGACTTAAATCGGATTGAGATGAAGTGGCGTAACCTTAGCCGGGCCGGCATGCTAACCCACCTGCCAGAGTGGCTGAATAAAAGCAATCATGAGAAGCGGAGTGGGTCGCCATTCCTCCACCAACCATCCTCAGCTACAGCTTGAGCTCGTTAACGTCTCTTCGACGTCCACCTCAGTCCCGGGTCTCCAGCAGCATCTAACAGGTTCTCTTCCAGGAAAGTCCTGGATTTAGCTCCCTCTAGCTCAGCATGATGCTGCCACCAGTGGGTTTCTTGGTGGGGACGGTGCGTTCAGGGTGATGTGCAGCGGTAGACCAAACGAGTCAGTCCCCTCTGATCAGAGCAACTTCCTCCACATGTCTTGCTCGCTCTCCATACATGGGCTACATGTAATCAAAAGCAAACAGTAGCTCTTCTGGTTTTCTCCATTTTATTTGTCTGATTAATGTTTGGGTGAAATCTGAAGGCTTTTGGATTAAACATTTCAAGCTAAAAACGCTTAAAGGGCACAAACAGACGGTGCAAAATCACCACTGGTCTCAGTGAACTCCAGCCTCTGTCCATCTGGTGGGTCCAATGCAGATCTGAGGATGCATTACACAGATTGCTGCTCAACAAAAACAGCCAGCTTGGAGGTTTATCCCGACAACGTGTACCAAAAGGAAAGAGATAAAAAAAATTAAAAAGTAGGTCGAAGGGAGCCGGGGGCAACTATCAGCAGCAGGACCGGGCCGAGGGGACCTCTCACGCACGGCGCTTCAGTAGAGGTGGATGCTGTATCAGGAAACGTCGGTCCTGGCGTGGCGTTATAAACGTTGTTATGAAATCCGCCGAGATGTGGGCCGCAGGATGACAGAAACCAGGGAGGATCCGCCAGCTCGGACCGGGATTCTTGTCGGGATACAAACGCTGAGAACCATTTTACGACCAGGAAGTCGGAGGTGGTTCTAGATTAGACGGTACTATACAGATACCCTCACAAGGAACAGGACGGCGCAACAAAAGCTGTTACACGCACTGTGATTCAACCCGTTGAGTTGGACCGGGTCCATAAATGTGACTAATCAGGCTTTTTAAGTGCAGCGATTGAGAAATAATGAACAGACTGGAGCAGGAAGAGGTTTGAAAGCATTGCTTGTTCATCTTGGTACTTCCCCACAGAGAGCCAGTCAAAGTATATAACTATGATATCCGCGACAGATCTGCTATGCTCGGTAAGGTGTCACTGCACAAAGATGACAGATTTCTGCTGCAAATTGCCTCTGTAAACAGATGCCCCGTCACTCAGTTGGAGCTAGATATTTACAGAGAATGCTTAAAGAGACACGTTGCATTTTCGTCTGACGTTACAACCGACTCAACTTTTCCTGCTTTACCGCCAGTTAAAAAATATTTTTAACAAAGCCAGTTCCCTGTGGTTTTAATACGACTGTCAGCCACAGCACACACTCCCAACTGTAAGGTACGGTGGTGGCAGCATCATGTTGTGTAGGACCGTTCTGCGACGTGACGGACGGCTGTTTCTAAGTGGCCATCGCACAGTCCTGAAGGTTGGTGGGCAGAGCTGAAAAGGTGTGATGTGATGGAAAGAAGCTCCCAAACCTGACACGGTTGGGCTGGTTCCGTCAGAGGGAACAGGGCCCAAACTCCAGCAGACTATCGTTATAAGCTTGCGGACGGAAGCCCACAAGACGCTTGACCCAAGTGGGGCAGTTTAAAAAGCGATGATTCTCTCAAACACTGAGAAAATGGGTGGAAACTTCTGCATTTGTAATTTCGGTAACCCTAACAGAGCCAAAAACGGGAAAACTTTAGTCAGATTTAAAGTCAAACAGGCATCATTTGGGCATTTAAAGGCTGAAACTTTCTTATTTATTAACCTACACACACGATCTGGACATATTGTGAAGGGAATCTAATGCCCTTTCAAAACAACTTTTCCTGACTCCAGCTGGGACACTCCCTCCCCCGTGTAAACTTACCCACAGTAGCCATGGTCTCCAGCTCATCCAGGCTGTACGCCCGGCTGTTGGCCGCTGCCTCTGCGGGACAGCCCGCGCTACTCCTCCCATCCCGGAGGGAGCTGTCCCCGCTGGCCACCGGTTTAGCTCTCTGGGCTGCCATTTGTCAAGCTAGCTCGTCTACTTGTACGCAGGGTCGATGTTGAACGGGACGCATCCAGCGGGGATATGATGCATCTCTAGAAGGAAAGAGGGCTCATTCCGACCTGCTCTGGTCGGCTCTATTAAGACGTTTTAGCTCAGGCGGACAAACGGAGCATGATAAGGACGCTAGACAAAGACGCCGGTTTGGCCGTACACTGGTGTAGCGGCATGAAGCTAACGCCGCAGGCAGACTGGAGAGAGCCGCAGCTCGGCAGGACTAACAAAGCTCCGAACCTGTCAGAAATTACAAGCTTCCTTCATTTAACTTCCCTCATTTCCCCCTTTGTTTTCACAGCCACAACAGACCTCACCCAACGCCTCTCCCCTGTGTTACACGTCAACCAAGGTGAAGAGCCGCTGCCCTACTTCTGGTCAACGCTTCCAAAATAAAACCAGTACATGCGGGCTGACGTAATACATCACAGCCTGCGACGTATTCACTTTGTCACCTTGTAGAATCAGTAGGTTTTACGCAAAATGTAATACAAATAATTACGACTGGAAGCCTTGGATTGTGCATCTAAAAAAAATGCCAACATTAAACTGGTAGACTTCCTGTGTTTTATGTCGTTGTGCAACTAGCTTACCAGACAGCACAAAAAAAAACTTCCTAATGTTGACAAAAAAGTGACCAATGAGGAGCAAGATGAGTCTGGCTATTGGCCAATCAAATGCTAGGAGGGGGCTTAGCAACAACAAGCAGGTTTAGTGTGCTCGTGCTGCGGGACTAGGACAAAATAAAATGAATAAACTGCCGGAAATTTTTATTTTTTTTAAGACGTTGCGCTAAAATACACCTTTGATGCAAGCTAGTAAATTATATTTCGTTATTTGATTGTGACTGGATTGGTTAAAATAATATAGTTTTTTTTCAGGGGGAAAGGGTGAGGGTTAAGAAGGGGTTACCAACTTTTTTGAAACTGAGAGCTACTTCATTGGCACTGTGTTATATATCAAGGGCTATGGGGCCAAAATAGTAGCTTTAACATTTGCAAATGTGTGTGTATGTGTTATGAATATAAGGATCAATTTGTTAAATCTAAACATTGTGGTCTTCATTATTTCATAAAACCATTTCACATGTGAACCTTTAGGGACAGACTTTTTGGATGAGTATTAAAGAGGTAAAATTAATAATATGAGGAAAAAAAGTCCTAGGTCAATAAAGTAAAAATAAACAAACAAACACAAAAGTGATAATGTTATGATAAAAACATCATATTATGAGAATTAAAGGGGAACATTTCCAGAATAATCACAGTTTGCAGAATTATTTCACTCCTGGAGTAATAGGGCCAGGTTAGATTATTTTAAATATTTTTATTCTTTAGGAGAATAAATTCAGGAGAATGAAGCTAAAGGGATACGAAAATAAACTTGTAATATTACAAAGAAATACTACGAACGCAAAGTATATTCAGAGATTAAAGTCCCTCTAATTCTGTTTAAGTGACTGAGTAACTGCAGATTTGCCACATTTAAGATGGCGGACGCTCTGACGTATCGCAGCATAGGCAGAACCCGCCCAATGACGCGTCTACTCTTATATTATGTCTATGGCTGGCGGAGTACTGTTTCGGCTGCAAACTGTTGTAAATAAACCCACAGCTATAGCTGAAAGTCCCCCTAAGCAACAGTTAAACCTTGTAGTGTATAAATGGAGAGTACAAAGGCAACGCAAACCTGTTTTCACTGTGTACACAGAGCCAGAGACTGTTCTACAGTGCTACAAGTGTTTCCAAAGCATAGTTGTTAAATATAAATAACTGCCAAATTGATAAAATTTCAAGTAGAGGACTTGCTGTACATGCATGACTTACCTTGTCACTCCTCAGTGCAGAAATACATTCCTCCGACAAATGACGACTTTTTAAAAAGAAATAAAAGGCGCCCCTCCGTCTCTCCTCTTCTCTGTGACACTCAAATATCCCGCGAGCTGATGCCGGGTTATGTTGCGTTGTTATGAGGAGACGATTATGTCGTTTTAGCAAGATAAGTCTCTCATTAAAACAAGAAACTTTTGCCATTAAAGGGAGAAAGTTATAACAAGTTGCCTTGTCAGCCGTCTGGTAGCAAAACGCTTTGGTTCAACCCTTGAAAGTCACGTGACCTCCCACAGCCGGAAGAGGCAGCCTGTGTGCCTGTGAGCCTGCGAGTCTGCGCAAGGAGACACAAATCGAAAAAATACACATACAAATCCTTCTACGCATTTGTGCATCTCACCCGGCAGAAGGGTAGCAAAAATCACGTGTGTAAAGAGAACCAACCGAAAAACCGCTTGACTTGTAACCAATGATTTGTCTGTATTTCTGGGTCTTGAAGCGAAAATACTTCAGACACAAGTGTTTCTGTGTGTGCTTACAGATTGATCTACACATTTGCAGATCTGAATACAGATTTGTGGATTTTTTACACATTTGCAAATCTCTGTACACATTTGCAGATCTGAATACAGATTTGTGGATTTTTTACACGTTTGCAAATCTCTGTACACATTTGCAGATCTGAATACAGATTTGTGGATTTTTTACACATTTGCAAATCTCTGTACACATTTGCAGATCTGAATACAGATTTGTGGATTTTTTACACGTTTGCAAATCTCTGTACACATTTGCAGATCTGAATACAGATTTGTGGATTTTTTACACATTTGCAAAACGGATTACACACAAGTAGTTTTACACATTTGCAGATAGTTGTACAGACACACAAATCTCCTCACACACTTACAGATTTATTTACACATTTTCAAATCCCACTGCACACGCACAAATCGAGATACAGACACACAACTCTCCACACACATTTGCAAATGTTAAAGCTACTATTTTGGCCCCATAAAGGGCTACCAATACTGACTCTTTAACAGAGTCAGAGTTCACCTTAGTTGTATGTAAAGTATAGACATTTAATGTTTTTTTTAGATAAAGTCCTTTTTAAATCTATATAAATAAAAATATATAAAATTCAAGATGCAGTTCACTGGTGGGTTGAGGGTAGTGGGCTCCACATGTGGTCCTTCGGGGTTAGCTGGTGCCCGTGGGCACCATGTTGGTGACACCTGGTGTAGGGAATTTGAGCCCGTCTCTCCTGATTCGCCCTTCGGTAGGGTGCACCAAATTGTAGTTTGCCAGCCACATTTCTTCATTCAACACAATGTGCAAAACAGTGGAGATGGTTGTGGACTTCAGGAAGAACTCAGCCCCAGCTACCCCCATCACCCTCTGTGACTCCACAATTGACACTGTGGAGTCTTTCCGCTTCCTGGGAACTATCATCTCCCAGGACCTAAAGTGGGAGCTGAACATCAACTCCCTCACCAAGAAAGCCCAGCAGAGTATGTACTTCCTGCGGCAGCTGAAGAAATTCAACCTGCCAAGGACAATGATGGTGCAGTTCTACTCCTCCATCATTGAGTCCATCCTCACCTCCTCCATCACCATCTGGTATGCTGGTGCCACCGCTAAGGACAAGGGCAGACTGCAGCGTGTCATCCGGTCTGCAGAGAAGGTGATTGGCTGCAATCTTCCATCTCTCCAGGACCTGTACGCCTCCAGGACTCTGAGGCGTGCAGGGAAGATTGTGGCTGATACCTCGCACCCCAGTCACAGTCTATTTCAGACACTTCCCTCTGGCAGGAGGCTGCGGTCCATCAGGACCAAAACCTCACGCCACAAGAACAGTTTTTTCCCATCTGCTACCGGCCTTATCAACAAGGCCGAGAGCCGCCCGTTACACTGGACACTGCCTCTCTCCCCCGTTCAGGACTTACAAGCTTCTGCGTTACATTAACGCACAGTCTACTGTGTGTAGCTTCTGTATATATATCCATGTTATTTTATTTTATTTTGTCTGCACCATCAACACCAAGTCAAATTCCGTGTAAGTGCAAACCTACTTGGCAATAAACTTGATTCTGGTTCTGATTCTGACAGAAGATCATAACACCTTCCGCTTGAGTCGACCTTTATGACAAAGCAACATTATTTTACACCTGACCTGACCTATGCATTTTGCCAACAACCCTTTACATTTACAGGTCTTACAAAAGCTGAATGCATAAATTGTACAGTAGAAACAAAAAGAAGTATATCCTCACAAGAGATTTTTCAGATACCATCAGAGGAAAAACATTAGGCATTACCAGTAAACAGCTGACCCATTTCATTTTGTGAAGAATTAATGTCAAGACTAAATAAATAGCTTCATTCCAAAATTATAGTTTTTTTAAACAGATGTTTGTTTTACAGGGCACAAATAATTTTCATCAGAAGCAGAAAGCAGTTTTCAGAGCAAGGGGAAGGTTGGGACTTCTATTTCTGAGGACGTATTACACCAGCTATGCCTTTTTTGTGATATTCTTATCTTATTACCTGCTACTTTAGGTGTATTTTTAAGTTGAGGCAAGCATCATCACTTGTTTTCTTTAAATCAAAATACAAACTTGGAGGATCTGTCTTTCTTTCAAACTGTAACATACAGGAAGTAGAAGTAATATACAATCTGTGCTATAAAGTGAAACACTCAAATGGAATGATACTCATCACATATGCCCTTAGTCACCGTGGTTTGATGTTGGAGCCAGTGTGTGCACAAGGACACCAAATGCATCCTGAACCGTGTTGTAAAGAGTATGTTGGCTTTATAATCCATGCCATACTATCAGACTCAATGTATTTTGCTGATCCTAGTAACTAAGGTCAAGGCTGAAAATGTGAGCTCACTGGATATTTGTAGGCTGACTGGACTAACCAGTATTTCAATCTGAAAAACTCACAGAGAAAGAAATGGCAATTAGAAGGATTTTATTGATACAATATTTTAAGTCTTTGGCGCTCAGACCTCGGCAGGAACATTAATGCTGAATTATACTTTAATATGCATAAGTAGATGTATGAGAACAGGGATGTTCCCCCCAGGTCTGAAACTGGTGGTGGAGTGGAGATAGAAGAAGTTTGTTCAGTCCATATGATGATCTGTTTAAGATAGATGTCCAACTTGATAAACACAGGTTTGCATGAACTGTCCATGATGAGCAAGCTTGAAGCGACTGTGGAGAGGAAAAACTCCCCTTTGGGAAGAAACCTCTGGCAGAACCGGGCCCAACATGGTGGTCTTCTGCCGGACCAATAACTGGCGATAGGGAGTGATGAAGACTGAAGGGAGAAAACACTCTGATGGGTTGAGGATGGAGGAACGTCTTGGAAGCTAGATGAACTCAGCTATGATGGTGGAGAAGGGGTTGGGGGTGGGTTGAATCGGACATCTGATTCGAAATCCAACATGCAATCCGTTTGCGCTTGCTGGTTAGCAGGCTGAGACGTGGATTTGAAGTTGCTTTTAAGATGAGCGCGGGATGCTGGTTGGCTTCATGGAGGTGCGGTTCGTAGCTGATTGGCTCACATCAGAGGCGTATCGGACTCTGATTGAATGGAGGCTGGTGATGAGTTTCTTCAATTGAACTTGCGCCTCAGCTTCATTTCAATCTGAAAAACACAGAGAAAGAAATGGCAATTAGAAGGATTTTATTGATACAATTTTTTAAGTCTTTGGCGCTCAGACCTCGGCAGGAACATTAATGCTGAATTATACTTTAATATGCATAAGTAGATGTATGAGAACAGGGATGTTCCCCCCAAAAATGCCGAGGTCAGAGCGCCTGACTCATAAAGCAGTGTGACGGGATAGTGATTTGAATGGGAGATGATTAGGTGAATGAAATGAACGAAATGAGCAAGGAGAAGTGAGCAGAGATGCTTTCTTGCGGAAGATGTCTTGCGTATGCTTCTTGCGGAAGATGTGAGCAGAGATTCTTTCTTGCGGAAGATGTCTTGCTTATGCTATCTTGCGGAAGATGTGAGCAGGGATACTTTTCTTGCGGAAGATGTCTTGCTTATGTTTTCTTGCGGAAGATGTGAGCATGGACTTTTCTTGCGGAAGATGTGAGCATGGACTTTTCTTGCGGAAGATGTGAGCATGGACTTTTCTTGCGGAAGATGTGAGCATGGACTTTTCTTGCGGAAGATGTGAGCATGGACTTTTCTTGCGGAAGATGTGAGCATGGATACTTTTCTTGCGGAAGATGTCTTGCGTAAGCTTTCTTGCGGAAGATGTCTTGCGTAAGCTTTCTTGCGGAAGATGTCTTGCGTAAGCTTTCTTGCGGAAGATGTCTTGCGTATGCTTTCTTGCGGAAGATGTCTTGCGTATGCTTTCTTGCGGAAGATGTCTTGCGTATGCTTTCTTGCGGAAGATGTCTTGCGTATGCTTCCTTGCGGAAGATGTCTTGCGTATGCTTCCTTGCGGAAGATGTCTTGCGTATGCTTCCTTGCGGAAGATGTCTTGCGTATGCTTCCTTGCGGAAGATGTCTTGCGTATGCTTCCTTGCGGAAGATGTCTTGCGTATGCTTTCTTGCGGAAGATGTCTTGAGTATGCTTTCTTGCGGAAGATGTCTTGAGTATGCTTTCTTGCGGAAGATGTCTTGAGTATGCTTTCTTGCGGAAGATGTCTTGAGTATGCTTTCTTGCGGAAGATGTCTTGATTATGCTTTCTTGCGGAACATGTCTTGATTATGCTTTCTTGCGGAACATGTCTTGCAGATGATGCACGTAGAGAAATGAGTGATCATGACAAGATGCAACACAGGTGACGGGATGCATAACAGAATGCTTGACGCAGGCATGAGAGAACACATGACAAGACGCAGGACCAGAAACTACGAGACGCACGAGAGAGTGCATTGTAGGGTACGTAAGAATGCATGAAAGGATACATAACAGAATGAGTGACGGGATAACTGTCAATATGAGTTGCGATATGAATGAAAGTATACGTGTGATGAATGATGATATGAAAGAAGCATGAAAGATCAACTATATGATAGGAGAGTTACGAACTGTGATGATTATGAATGATAAACTCAATTTGAAAGAGTGAAACATGAAGGGTCTGACGAAACATGTGAAAAGTTTCGATCCACCACCAGTATTTGCAGTTAGATTACCTTAAAGCCGAGAGGCATTGAGCGGCTAAATGAATGGAAGCTCAGAACGATGAGTGAGGCATGATGATGATGACCAAGCCCATTGTTTGAGTGATCAGGAACCTGTGAAACAATTATAAAGAACCCCCCCCAAAACCTACGGATGGCAGCATCCGTAAATTTTTTAAACACATCCACGACAGAAAGGCATAATAGAATATATTTCGATCAGGCGAGAAGCAGACCAGACGGTCAAAACGGTAGCTCTCAACCAGAGTATCCTGTTCAAGAAGGAAAGAACAAATTTAGCGAACTCTCGCTGTCTGGAAATAAAGCATGACTCTGGCAATGATGCATTTGTGAGATTGAGGTGACCAAGCAAGGAGGGCAGCTGACGGTTGGAAATAACTGATATGGAATGAGACTGATATCTTGTGAATTCGAGAGCTGAACTGCAGGCGGAACCATGCTGGAACCAAGTTGAGATCAATACCTAGAACTCGATTTGCAGGCCGACAGGTTTAATTAAAAAGGACAAACTGAGAATAGTGAAAGGAAGATCTAGGAGAGGAAGTGACCACGAGATGAATGAATGAAGAGGATAAAGATGGTAACATGTCTTAAGACATAATTATCAAATAATGTTTGCTTAACTCATGAATGCATAAACTGCCGAGCGCATAATAAATGCTGTCATAAACGGATTAAGCTATTAAGCTCATTCCCTGATGTTTGAAATGAAAATACTTAGATTCTTACTACATTCTGATAAAACTGATGAACTTCATTACTTATAAGCTTAATTAGCCTCACCAGTCTGCAGACAGGATCCGTAATTTAAACTAATGTTATACAATAACGGCATGGTAAATAATTGATCTCGGGTTGAATTCTGAACTGTGGTATGGGGAAGGTAACAGGAATTCTGTCCTGCTGCAACATGAGACCCTCAATGCTTGGACGCCTTTCTTCCCACCGGGTCCTGCTGAAAAAACCCTCTTTACGAATAAAAACCTACCTCCCACAGACAAAGAGCTCTCTTTCTTCAGCTCACTCCTGCGACTTCTTTAGCAGCTCTCACAGAGCAGACAAAGAAGGCCAACCATGAAGCCTGGTCGACCCTGATCAACACACAAGCCAGCAGCTGGGAAAGGTGCCTGGCCAGCCACGCTTGATCCAGGGTCTGCCAGACTCGACTGCCTGCTTCAGCATCTGGAGAGGCTCTCATCGCCTAGGGAACATGTCCGAGCCATTATTTCAACAAATAATGTTCTGTTTAACTTGGGCCCCGCATTGTGAATAGATCGAAATACATGCAAATGACTCGACTCCATTCCATGTTCTTGGAACCAGACTCTCAGTGAACAAGGATTCACAGAGCTATCCTGATCAACCACCCTCGTTTGTCCTTTCTTTGTTTTGTTTGCAAATAGTTCCTTAGCCTCTTTCTATCTTCATTTTGCCCAGTAGCCCAATCAAGTCTCACCAACCTAGCAAAGAGGATTCACCAATTGAACATTGTGCTAATTCAGGCACCACAGAGAAAGCGTGCTCCAGACAGCAGAGAAGAATGAAAAGGAGAAGCAGCGTAGCTTAATGAGAGGGCCGTTTGCCGCGAAGGCCTACCAAACAGGGCCGTTGCCGCGAAGGCCTACCAAAATAGGGCCGTTGCCGCGAAGGCCTACCAAAATAGGGCCGTTTGCCGCGAAGGCCTACCAAAACAGGGCCGTTTGCCGCGAAGGCCTACCAAAACAGGGCCGTTTGCCGCGAAGGCCTACCAAAACAGGGCCGTTTGCCGCGAAGGCCTACAAAACAGTGATGTGGAATGGGAGATGAAGGTGAGGTGAATGGTGAGGTGAGGTGAGGGGAACGGTGAGATGGATGGTGAGATGAGGTGAGATGAATGGTGAGGTGCTCGGCCGGTGCTCGGGGTTGCTGCATGGCTGATGCATGGGGCTGATGCATGGGGCTGATGCATGGGGCTGATGCATGGGGACATGAAAGAATGAATGCTCATGACATGAAGGACACGAAACAGGCACATACAAAGTACACGAGGAGTAGGAGACAGGCACATGGCAGGGCACATGGCGGGCACATGGCGGGCACGTGGCCAGGCACATGGCAGGGCACATGGCGGGGCACATGGCGGGGCACATGGCAGGGGTATGAGACAGGTACGAGCGGGGTACGAGACAGGGCACGAAACAAGGCACACAACGTAGCACGTGGCAGTGCACGATGAAAGTAGGTGAAGAGAATTTGACAGAATACTTTATGAACGCCTGGCCAGAGCAGCAGAGCTCGTGAAGGGCACAACAATTGGTATAAATCGCTGGATTTAAAATGCACTTCTGAAAATAAAATGGGTTAACAACTCAACCCTACTGTCCGGTTAAACTGAACGTGAATGACATTGAAGGTACTTAATACGGAAGGATTGCCCATAGTAAGTCTTTGAATGACGAAATCAGAGATTTAAAATGCTGAGACATTTGCTAATACAGCCTGCAGGTTGATGATAAAGGGGAGACGAGAAGAACGTAGCCATATCAAAGATAGTAAGAGAACCAGGAATGGGAAAAACAAAAAAAAGGAAAATGGTAAGGCTAACATTTCAACTTACAAACTTAACACTTAAAATCAAGCATACTATGGACAAGAAATTACTGTAGAAAATATGAACGATGAGTTGAATTAGAATGACATAATTAAGAGATAAGAGAAGATTAATGGAGCCATCACGAACCATACTGCAACCAGTAGGTGGCAGTAATGCTACTACAAGCCTGTAGCCAACCGCCAAAACCAGAAGAAGAAGAAAACGAAAACAAACAGAATGGATGGGATACTTCTGCCTAACAGACGAACAGTTCAGGAGCATGATGAGCGAAATGCATGTAATAAGAATGAAAACATGAGTGGATACATGTTACCTTGAGCTGCTAGGAGCGGGCATGAGAGGAGATCCGGCTAAAAGTTGCGCAGGACGATAGCCGCTCTCGCTACGGAGCAGAGCGGGGCCGGAGCTGAGTCAGAGTTGGGACGGCGTCTACGTCGCTTGTGAAAAGCGGGGATTTGCAAGTTCATAGCGCCAGGAATCGGAGCTGATGAAAACAGAGGTTGGGTGACGGGATGAGACGCCACAGCGGAAGAAGGCCAGCAAAGAGAGCGAATCCAGGTCAGTGCTGCTTAAGATATGCTGGAGCGAATACAGAGATTGCAGAGGATGGATGCGCGGCTAGATGGCGTCCTATGAGCAGCAGGATTAGAGGATGAGTTGTTATCGTCTTGAATCGGACATCTGATTCGAAATCCAACATGCAATCCGTTTGCGCTTGCTGGTTAGCAGGCTGAGACGTGGATTTGAAGTTGCTTTTAAGATGAGCGCGGGATGCTGGTTGGCTTCATGGAGGTGCGGTTCGTAGCTGATTGGCTCACATCAGAGGCGTATCGGACTCTGATTGAATGGAGGCTGGTGATGAGTTTCTTCAATTGAACTTGCGCCTCAGCTTCATTTTATCAAATATTCTAACAATCCCCTGCTTAATAGACTAAGTGTGTATATCTTTTTCCTAAAAAATCCGTTTTCAAAACCAATGCATGGTACTGACTTAAGGAAAGGGTGAATCTGTGAAAGGCCAGAAATTGACCTGTCCTTGTGTATGTGATGGATGCTTCTAAAGTCTTTCATTGAGTGAACCCATCCATCCATCCATTTTCTAACACGCTTATCCCTTGTGGGGTCGCGAGGGGTGCTGGTGCCTATCTCCAGCTGTCAATGGGCGAGAGGCGGGGTACACCCTGGACAGGTCGCCAGTCTATCGCAGGGCAACACAGAGACATGCCTCACAGAGACAGAGGCATGTTGTAAGGGTTCTCTGTTAAAATAACAGAAGTATTTTAAAGTCTATTTTCTGAGATACAGGAAGCCAGTGTAAGGACTTCAGAATTGGGGTTTCTTAGTCTTAATGTTAGTGAGGACGCGGGCAGCAGCGTTCTGGATCAACTACAGCTGTCTGATCGACTTTTTAGGCAGACCTGTGAAAACACCATGGCAGTAATCGATTTGACTAAATATAAATACATGGATTCATTTTTCAAGATCCTACTGAGACATTTGTCCTTTAATCCTGGAAATGTTATTTAGGTGACAGAAGACCAGCTGTAATTGTGTTTAGATCTGAGTTCATCACTACACCCAGATTTTGGGGCTGATCAATGGTTACTAGCTAAAGCAACTGAAGCTGTGTGCTTAATCAGAATCAGAAATACTTTAATAATCCCAGAGGGAAATTGCTGTTTCAGTACAACCGCCATCACAAACATTTCAGGGGGAGACGATTTACTGAGGCCTTGCTGCCAAGGACACCACCTTACACGGTGCCCACAGGGCGCTGCCATTACTCTGTGGAAAAATAGAGGCCATAAAAAAAGGAAGGTGGGAGGGAAAAAACATAACTCATACTTTATCCTATTACAGGATACAGTTTGAGATATCAAAAACCTCTTGCACAAAAAGCACAAATAAGTCGAGACACATATAACAGAAGGTAAACATTTGAGTGTAAGTTCATCAGTTTTTATGAGCATCAGTTATGTGTGTCTGTTTGGGTGAAAGTGTTTATATTTCCGTGAACACTCTCCAGAGGCCATTGTCCTTGATGTTATCAGCCGGCCAACAGTTCAGAAAGCATCCGCAGATGTCAGCGGGGGAGGAGGGAGAAGGGGAGAGTTCTGAGCTCCCTCGCCATAACAAACCAGGAGTGATTATAGATAGGGAAGGCATAGTCCAAATATGTTATTTGTTAAGAGACAAGCTGCACTGACTTTCCTGTCAGCTTTAAGTATTTTGCTGGCTCCAAATGGCGAAATCCAATATTCCAAATTGTTGGGCTTTTCTGCGTTTCACTTCCAGATTTTTCTTAATCTTGATCGCTCCTCTATTGGTCCAATAATTATGACTTCTCACCTGAAAAATGGGATGAGTTTAATTTTCAAATAAAATCAGATGATAGGCAATATTTTCTTGAAAAAATAATTAGGGTAAAATATTGAGACAGCAGAAGGACGAGCTGAAGTATAATTTCTTATAAGCACTGGTAGTTTATTTCCAACAATTGTGTCATCCCCCCCCAAATCTGCTTTGACTGGGCACAACATTGGTACTGGACTTGATTCTGATGTGCAGACCACCCTTCTAATTTTCTGAATATTCTTAGACTTAGACAATCTTTATTGTCATTTTGTATGTACAGAGTGCATACAAAACAAAATTTCGTTGCGTACAGCTTACGACAATGTAAAGAGATTGCAATGGAAATAAGATAACATTACAATATAAAATGCAGCAGTGATAAGAATGTAACAATGCAGGAAAAAACAGTTTTTAAAAAAGTGTGCAGAAGAATGTTCAACAATGTTTGTAGTGCAAAAAAATAATGGTGCAAAAAAGGCATTAATTTGAAAAGTTCAATGTTGGCAGTGCAAAATAATGGTGCAAAAATGCAGTAAACGTTCAGTTGTGTGATTTTAAATTTAAATGAGTTATAAAAGTTCAGCAATGTTGGCAGTACAAAATAATGATACGAAATGGCCATAGAGTTCAGTTCTGTGCATGTGTGATGCAGAAGCCAGTTTAGAGTTCAACAGTTCAACAGTCTGATGGCAACGGGGAAAAAGCTGTTGCAGAACCTGGTGGACCTGCAGCAGATGCTGCGAAACCTTTTCCCAGAGGGCAGAACACTCCATGGTGGGGGTGTGAGGGGTCACTGATGATGTTACGGGCTCGGGACATGCAGCGCTGAGAAGAAATGTCCTTAATGGAGGAAGAGGAGCCCCGATGAACCTCTCTCCTCACCACTCTCCTCACGTTCTTCCTGTCGGAGGCGCTGCAGCCTCCACACCACACAAAGAGACAGCTGGCCAGAATGCTCTCTATGGTGCTTTTGTAGAAGGTCTTGAGGATGGGCGGGGGCAGATGGGCTCTCCTCAACCTCCGCAGGAAGTACAAGCGCTTCTGTGCCCTCTGGACCAGTGACATGGTGTTCACAGACCAGGTGAGGTCGTCTGTGATATGCACCCCCAGGAATTTGGTGCTGCTGACCACCTCCACAGCTGAGCTGTTGATGAGCAGTGGAGCGTGGCAAGGCCAGTTCTTCCTGAAGTCGACGATGATCTCCTTCGTCTTCTCCACGTTCAGGATCAGGCTGTTGTGATGACATCAGAGGTGTTCTGTCCGACCTGGACAGACTGAGGTCTGTTGGTGAGGAAGTCTAGCAGCCAGTTGTGAAGGGGTGTGCTGAAGCCCAGATGTTCCAGTTTTCCTACCAGATGCTGTGGGATGATGGTGTTAAACGCTGAACTGAAGTCCAGGAACAGCATCCGCACATGGGTGTTCTTCTCCTCCAGGTGTGCCAGGCTCAGGAGCGGAGGAGATGGCGTCCTCAGTGGAGCGGTTCTGCCGGTAGGCAAACTGGAACGGGTCGAATGTTGGGGGGAGATTGGACTCATTAAAGAAGTTAGCAAATCCATTGCAGGTTCTGCTAAAGTGGAATTCAGATGCTACAGACATATGAGGGTTTGTCAACCTGTCCACAGTGGAAAACAAGGCACAAGCATTATTAATGTTTTTGTTGATTATCTCATGAAAAAAAGGATTCCCTTGCATTCTCTTTATAGATGTCAAAAACTATAGAAGACACCTTCTGTCAAATTTTAATTTAATCCACATTTGCAGCCCCGCCCACATTAAATTATTATTATTATTATTTTAATTATTATTACTTTTATTATCGTGATTATTTAATTATGTCTAATTATTTAATTCATTTATACACATTCAATTATTTAAATTCCTTTTATACACATTCAATTATTTAATTCATTTTATATATATAAAAGCTCAATTCAGTCCTCCCTCCAAGCTAAAGGCATTTACTGATCCCTTCACTATTACTGCAGAGAATAAAACGTGTCTTCATACTGCGGTAGTTAGTCTTGTACTGAACAGAATATGAACTTCAGCAGATCCCCCGGGGCAGTAGCCCATGTCAAACATAGCACCGTCCCAGTTTGTACGTTGTAGGTACAACGTTGTAATATCGAACCTGCACTTTTGTGCCGCGCGTTATCATATCATTTCATACACCTAACAACAAAACCGTCCCTTTCAACGAGCATGACACGGCATTTCATGGTTATCTCAATGAACAAAGTGGTCAGCACAGGTCACTATACCTGCCCCTCCCGAGAAACGTCTCTGTTATCTTCCTCAACATAACAACAGTTTCAGATTATCTCACTAAAAAATCAATACGGTCAGTAAAAGTCAATACATTGGTGGAAGTCACGCCTTTCTTACCCTACGACTCTCTTGGTAAAAGCGTTAGAAGATCAGAACGCCTCAGTACCGATCATGTATATTAACCCTCTCGTTACTTCCCATCCGAGCAAGGCATTCACCGGTGAAACTGCAACATGTCAGAAGCCTCTTCTGCACGGCTCGTCACTAATGCTGACATTCACACCGTCGGGTCCACGCAGCCTCAACAAGAGCATGACACGCTTTTCGCCGGTAAGTTCCCTTTTCAAATTAATATATTGTAACGATTCTGTCTTAGTTCTTCCGACGGGGCCTTTTTAGGGTATGTGTTTAAATCACGACGGGGGGAAAATCCCTCTATAGGCCCATTCATACCCTACGTTTGGCCTACACGTCCGTACGTTCTATCCGTTGACTCCTTCATACCTCTGTCCATTGAGGTGCGCAATAACCAATATTTCCTCTAGGTGGCAGTGCTGGGTGCCAATAATTCGTCAAACATGGCGATGGTCCAAGACGTGATTTTGTTGTATTTGCTCCGTAAGTAAACTTTTTGTTTGTCCCTGTGCCCCGGACATGACACATCATATATGTGTGGGTAGTTGCGGACAAGCTCCGCAAGTCGTTTCTCGAATCCCGCCATTGTTTAAAGCCCAGAATAATAACCTTCTTCGTGATTTTGTTGACATTTTGTACTACAAACTCAATAGCGCCCCCACCATTTCCAGTAGTATTGCTCCGTATTGATCCGTTTCGTCCGTAATCGTAAGCTCACAATTTTCGTGTCAAAATACGGACGAAATCGACGGTTAGAACGTATGAAACACTCCACACGTATCCGTATCTGTCTTTTACGTGAGGTATGAATGGGCCTTATGACGTTAAGGGAATCCTCTGTCTGTCGCTACTGATCATGTGATACCCTAATGATGTCACGGGCCTGCACCCGTTGTACTCACAGGGAATACCCTCACGCTTTTGGCTGTATTATAATATATTTTTAATTATTTCTCAGAGCTCACGGGTGTGGAGCAGTTAGCGCGAACCATGTTAGGAGGCCTTTAGTCCTCGACGCGGTCGGCCCGGGATCGACTCCGACCCGTGGCGCTTTGCCGCCTGTCCCCCCTCTTCCTGTCAGCTCACTGTCAATAAAATGCGTGCCACTAGAGCCGCAAACACATTTAAAAAAAAAAGTTTAGTTTTTTCCTGCGTCGCTCTCACAGCGTCATGGGTTGGCTTCGGTGTGAGTGGTTGAAATAGCACGTTGATAAAGATGACAGACAAGTGGCTTATCCAATCATATGCAAGGATTTTTGATAAGGCCCAGCCTTCAAAAAAGGCCATTCCTATGGATCAGTCCCAGATGGATGTGAGTGGAGCTAGGCGGAGCGAAATACATCTGGCTAGGGTCAGGTTATACCCTTGTAGCCATATGCTCAAATAAGTCACATTTTCCGAAGAACACCCTTTTACTCTTTAGAGAATCTAAGTGGTCTATGACTGCATCAAGCTTGTTTCTCTGCATCTAAATTTTATTTATTTCACTTAAATCCAAATAAAACAGATGTTTTCATTTCCATAGAAGTTATTTATAGTGCTAAAAGCAAAAAGCTTTTAAAATCAAGCGTTATAGATCCTGTAGAGGAGCTCAGGAAGAATTCACCCGGATTCTTCCAGGAATATACAAATGCACCTATCAGCTGTTGTGAAATGGCTGCAGTGAACTACTTATTACTGTTTTTTTATTTTGTTCTGAATAATGTATTTTAAACCACCAGCTTGAAAATACATCCTTCGTTATGTTTAGATTGAACTCTACGCTTAACCTCTAGGGTTGTGTCTGTCACAGTTCGAGGGAATCGTCTGACCCACATGCAAGAGGACTCCCAGCAGTGGTCCAAGTTAAGCAAGTTTGTGGAAATACAAAGGAAACACAGACAGCTGGTCCAGGGGGGTTTGGTAACACAGAATGGTGGATCATTTTTGATCTATTTATTGTGTGACCACTTTTGTGGGGTTCTATTTCTTTAAAGCGGAGGTGCGAGTCACTTCAGTAGGTAACTTTTGAGTTTACATTTCATACTCAGAAGTACACCTCTTGAGGTCATCATTTCCAGAACGTCTAGGTTGTTCATGACCCTACAGGTAGTAATAGGCAGTGTGTTATAGGAAATAAAGCTAAAATATTAATAAAAAAGGTGTTATTGATAATACCACAACTAATATTTTTAGGAGTTTCCAATCCCTAGTACCGTCACACAATCTAGGTAATTGTTTGAAATGAACAATATTTTTAATAGCATTTCACCTATGACAATTGAATGCATAAATACATCAAAGCCTCCGTGGGGGTACCATACCTAACCCGCTGAAAGGCTTTTAAAATTTTTTCAGTAAACCCTTTATTGGAGCATAGCTTTGTTGGCCTGCTGGAAAACGAGCCTCCTGCACAGCCTAATGCTGGGGCTATTTCCAGGAACTGGTTTAGCAGCATGTGTGGGATTAAACCATTTAACTGCGATCACAATTAAATTCCCTGTGAGTTCTGGAGCAAGAAGTAAATCTGTAACATTAGTCATGTGGAGCGTGAGCGATTATATGAGGGAAATTTCAGCGTGCACCATCACCATTATCTGTTTCATAAATTTTTCTCCCATCTGCTAAAATCAGTTATGGTGTAATATGGCCACCCAGCTATGTAATCTGCCTTTGCAGACTGTGCTGCGCTCATACCGGTACTTCAGTGGTCACATTCTTATGGGGATTTTATTGGATGGATAGTATTAGCGGGGATGTGTGCTCCAGTTGCATGGCATTATGTCTACCTCTACTGGATCTTATCTAAGGGGGCATCAGGAGGAAATGTGCACCAAACCCCCTTTCATTTCCCACTTATGCATGGTTTGATTCGGTGAGAGGTGGTTGGGTTTTCTTTGAACACATCATAATCAATATAATATTACAATTTGCACTCTGTTCTGAATTTTAGAAACATCTCAGTTCATTAACTGTTTCCTCAGCCGATATAGGGTCTAAAATTGAAAAGATGCTTGTTAGTAAATTAACAAAACACTGGGAGAAAGATAAATCCACCTTTATTTATGGAGTAAGTTACACACCCAAAGTTACCAAAGGGCTGTAAAGGTCCATGAATTAAAAGAAAACATAAAAAATATAAATAATATGAAACAGGAGGAAAACTCCAGGGTTTTCATTCATATCAGTTCCCCCAACTACTACAGGGTCTGGAAACAGAGAAGAAAGTCACCGTGAAACAAACAAAAAAAGATTTTATGGAGAAGAAGCACAAGTTTAAAACAATTCTTTGTTTTTGATCCCACAAGATGACTCTGGTGCAAAAATGTGCTTCCTGGCCACCGTATAGATTAGCCATTCAGCATCGCCGAGCTTCTGACTGATTCATCACTGTGTTTACATGTAGATCCTCCATGATGGTGCATTGCCAGTGCTGTCAGAAAGTATTTACACCCTCAGATTTCTGATTCTTTTGCCTTTTTGTCCCACAGAAATGTTTCAAATAAATATTAATATAAGACAAAGATATCCTGAGTGAATCCACAAAGCAGTTTTGAAATGATGATTGCAATGATGAGGGAAGAAAAGTATCCCGACCGACCAAGCCCATTATGAAAAAGTAAATACCCACTAAACTGAATAATTGGTTGTTCCTTCCAGTTCATAGAATATTTCCCCAAAAGTATTTTTGATCATCAAAATGTTTTTTTGGTAAATATGAGATGGGCCTTTGTGTTCTTTTGGAACAGCAGGGGTTCTGTCCTGTCTCTCTAATTAAAGGTATACTATGCAACCGGGATTGATTTTCCAGCGAGGCTCCCCCCAGAGGGTGAAAGTAAAAGTGCACTGTCGTAAAGATGCTCAGCTGTTCTACTGGTTTCTCCGTCAAGCCAGGCGCGGTTGTTTTGAGCTTAGCAGACAGGCGAACGCAACGAATACAAAAGTCGAAAAAACGGCAGTACAAACAATGACTAACACAGTGAAAGTATGAACATGCACACAGAGAGAGAGAAACCATTCCAATGCAGTGTTTCCCCTAGGAATTAGCTTACCGGACGACCGGCGGAGCGGAGCGGGGCGGGGGGGGGGGAGACAAGCTTTACGCCGATGACCCGCGGAGCGGGGGGGGGACAAGCTTTGCGCGACCGGCGGAGCGGGGGGAGACAAGCTTTGCGCCAATGTCCAGCGGAGCGGAGCGGAGGGGGGGGGGGGGACAAGCTTTGCGCCGATGTCCGGCAGAGCGGAGCGGGGTGGTGGGGGAGAGACAAGCTTTGCTCGACCGGCGGAGCGGGGGGAGACAAGCTTTGCGCGCATATCGAGTTAGTTTTTTTTTTTTTTTTTGGAATGTTGGGAGGCCTACAATGTTACTTACAATCGCATCAGCAGAAACGCGAGGTCTGCGTCAGCCTTGCAGCCTTCTCTTTCTTTTAGCTCTCGCCATTCGGAAAAAGCTTGCCCGATGTTCACCCGTGTACGACTCCTCTTTCTGTCCAGAGCCCTTTTCCTCTTTCTTGCCTGCTCCGACATGGGCTTTCGCTGTTTTATCGCCGGTTCCGCCATGATAACTGCACAGATATCGCCACTGCGCTAGCAACAAACAAGTTCTCGCCGTAAAGCAAGACCGACCACGGAATTTTGGATTTTCATTTGTTGCCACTTCAAATCATCAAAATTAAATGAAATAAACATTTGAATGCATCAGTCTGTGTGCAATGAATAAATATAATGTACAAGTTACACCTTTTGAATGCAATTACTGAAATAAATCAAGTTTTTCAAAATATTCTAATTTACTTGCTTTTACCTGTATAAGGCCTTGTATGCATTTATTGTGAAAGGACCAGATGTGTTACTGTGAATTTTGGTGGTTTTGTAAGGAAGATGGAGGTGGGGAGATTAAGTTATCTTAATACGCTGAGTTTGTAACACGGCTTCTTACGGCAGTCCAATTGGACAGACTGTCTGCATTGGACGTTTTAATTTTTTGGCCATTGTGCGCGTGTCTGTGTTGACCCGTCCGGGGTGTGCCCCACCTTTCGTCCAATGACTGTTGGAGAAAGGCCTTTTTAACAGCACTATAAGTCTTAAAGTTGGAGCAGGAATTTTGAATGTTAGTGTTTTCTAGTGGTCCTAATCTTAAATTGTGAAATCTTTGTTTTTTAAGGAAACCCAAGAGACATCTGTATAGTTTGGTGTAAAAAGGACTCTTGATGTGACTAAAGTCATTCCAAGTAATTTCAGCTTCTCTCAAGCTGAGTCTCATTTTTATTTGCTTTGGCCATCTGTCATACTGCATAGAACAACATTGGCTAATAGAATAAAAATAAGTCAATTATTGACAGACACACAGCTATTGGGAGTAAATATGTTCAGATAGACATCGCGGATCTTACCTGGCAGAAGGTGTTTATCCACTGCAATAATCCAGTTGCATCACTTTCTCCCAACAAACATGATTCACACGCTGTGTTTTCACACACATCTGTAGAATGTCCAGCTCTGATCCGCAGACTGGTTGGTATTCAGGTGTTGTTCTGGTGCAGAGCAAGTTCGGGAAAAGTCACCTAACGTATTAAAAGGAAACCTTGATCCACCGGTAGATTTCCCTTTAATGTCACTTAAATGTCAGCGTGAAAATGGCAACCTGTAAAAACACTTTAGCCACAAACCACTTCACTAACAAAGCAGCAAATAGACTATGAACAGGCACTAAATGCACAGAAGCTTGAAATGTTCCACCTGTTGTAACGTTCCAGTGTGAAGCTTTTAATGGAAAGGAACGTGATGCTTGATTTTCAAAGTCTTTCATGAATGAACTTCTGACATGTGTGGCATGCATTTTGTATTCAGACCCCTTGAGTGAAACATTTGTAGAGCCGCATTTCGATTACAGCTACCAGTAAAAGATGCAACTATTTCTTTTCCAAAACAGCCTAGTCTCACTCAAATGGGTGAACACCAGTTTTCAGATCAATTCTCAGTTGGATTTAAGTCTGTGCTTTGACTAGGCCATTCTAACACATAAATATGCTTTGATCTCACCACATGTGGTCGGCTGTTGTGATGCTGGAAGGTAAATCCTGCTCACCAGACAGTCTAAATGTTTTCAGTGATGCCTCCTCCCAGGCTTCTTTCCACTCCATATTTTCTGTTGTCCAGTAATCCCTCGCTGCCTTTCTGTCCAGCCCTGTAGCTCCTGGTGCGACGTCTGGAGAGAAAAGTCTTCAAGCTTCCCATAGATTCTTCAGCATTTCCATTTTTGCTCTTGTCCCAGTTTGTATTTCAACGCCCCGGTAGGTCCTGATGGGAATGTGTGGGACTGGTGCTCCAGCAAAGACAAAAACAGCAAAACAAACAACACAAAAATATAGAAATGGTGTTAAACTGAGTCCAGTGTAGTCCATTAGATCTGGACAGTGCAGTATGTGTGTTGATTGATATGAAAATATTCTGAAACTTGTGATTAAAGTATACACAAGATAATATGCACTGGCATCCGATCTGGCCTGGGAATGGCTTGGGATCTCCTTGAATGAGCTGGAAAATGTTACTGGGGAGAGGGTTGTGTGAGGTTCTCGCCTGGACCTGTTGGTCCCGCAAGACAATCTTGGCTAAGTAGAAGATGATGGATGGATGTATTTAATGATAGTTATGATTAGTAAATAACTATGTAAATAACAATAATAATAATAATAATAATAATAATAAATTTAAATGTGTAATCTGCAAAAATAAATGAAAATGTCAATCAACAGATATACAGCAAAAAAAAGTAAGAAAGATTTGGTTTTAAAATAACACCCATTTCAACATTACACACTTAAAGAATATTTAGATTCAAAAAATTAACAACCGAAGACTCTGCTTTGACCAACAAATTGCAAATTCAGTGCCCACACATTAACAAAATCGTAATTTTTTGTTAGCTTAAAAAAACTCGACCTTAAGCCATGCTGCTAGCAGTCTATATGGCATTGATAAAGCTTCCTGTAAACCCTCTCCCAGTATCCTTTTTTTTATAAGGCTAATTATGCCATACCCTACGGTACTACGGTGGCCCTGAAGTGCAAACCACAACTACAAATTTAAAAGCACTACTACATATTGACAAACACAACGACATTAAGTAACACACAACAACGTTAAGAAAAACACAACAACATTAAGGAAAACAAAACATCGAGAAAAATACAACAACATTAAGAAAAATGCAACTACATTAAGCAAAGCGCAACGACATTAAGCAAAACACAGCAACATTAACTAAAACGCAACAACATTAAGCAAAACGCAACAACATTAAGCAAAGCACGACATTAACCTACCGGAAAAGGTAGGTACCAGTGGGAAACGTGAGACATCGCTGATTGGACGACGGTGCCGTTTGACTTTTGAACCGGAAGTAGTTCTGCTTATCGCTTATTCAAAGGAGGGAAGAGGTACAGTCCAGCTTCTTTTAAGTGTGTCTTCAGTGTACACAAGCTAAAAAGCTATAAATAAACTACTACATTCGATAATTTCCACACAATCCTTTCGGAGTAGCAAAACATATGAGGGCTGAAGGTCCTGAACCAGTTCCCTGAAACCGTAATTCTCCACAATGGTGAGGAGCTGGCAGTCCTTCAGGGTGAAATTCAGCAGAGCCTCATCCAGCATCTGCTTCCTGGAAGCTTGCTGGTTGAAAGTGAGATAAAGAATAAATCAGAAGGAATTATCAATAAAGCAACTGTGAGTAAGTTGTAAAATGGCTGTATATCTGAGTTTATCATGGTGTATCTGGGACTTCATTCTCATGGTTGGCCCTATAATGTCTCAGTATTGAGGAGGTGCTTTTGTTTAAACAAAAAAGTTCTGTTGAACAAATGCAACATTTAACCTGCAAAAAATAATATGACAGTGAACTACGAGTCTTTTGAAATTAATTTAAATAAAGATAGATCAAGTAAAACTCTGAGAGGAACAGGATGAAACAATAAGGAAAATAAAAACATTACCTTATTTTCCGATTTGAGACCCAAATGGTCCCACACGGCCGGCGGAACCTTTTGTTTGGCTCGAAGAAGCTCCATAATTCTTGATGAATTTGATGAACCGCTAAAGATCAAAGATTATTTTTGCAGATGCATCCTGTTGACAGATACCCTTCCTTATAAACACAGTTTGCTATCGAGTGAGGATTGTCTCAAAAAGATTTGAATAAATATAAAAGGATATATATACATATACATACATTTATAAATATCCAAGTACAAAATACAAATATAAAAATGTGACATACAAATAAATAAACAAAATATAAATATAAAAATTTGACATACAAATAAATAAACAAATTTATATAAATAAACGTGTCTTTGTAAATATATTTTCGAGATTTGAAAATAAATATGCTTGACTTTGTATGTGGAATCTGCATTTGTGAATCTCCTTTTTGCATTTGTGAATCTCCGTTTCGCTTTCATTTCGATGACGTAATTTTGAGACATTCCTACTGCAAACGAGATCCACAAATAAATGCCACTAGATTTGAATGCGAAAACACCCTCCACTGAACAACCAGCAGATGGCAGTGTTGTGCAGCCACAGCTAGTCTGGCAGAGCGGTCTCTTGTGCTCGTGTGCTCGTGACACGTCATCAGCCTCAGCCCGCTTGCCCAGAATGCACCGCGGCCGCAGCTTGATTCGAGACAGCGCAAACAGAGCTCACAGCGGTAAGTTAAAAATTCCCTTTTCTGCTGCTGTTGTTCTTCAAAAGTATGTTTTCAGATCGGCTGAGGCGAGAACATTATACCTTTAAGCTTCCCTATGTGGCCTGTTTACAGAGTTAGTGCGTAATTTTAATAAAAAGTCCGACCAAAAGTACATTTTGTTCAAAAAGTTACTCAAATAATTGTAACTGAGTAAATGTAACTAGTTACTACCCAGCTCTGCTGAAATGCTCCTTTGGAGGTCACCAACCTGTTTCTTAACATGGTGATTGTACAACATTGTCTTGAGTAAAAAAAAAAAAAATTTGTTCCACCTCGACACCGGCCATCAGGTAACATAGATTCAAAACCTTCACACTGCCATTATAATATTTTTCTTTAGATCCTTAAACATCCCTAAAATGGGATTCGAAAAGACAATATTCTGTCTCATTCATCCTGCCCAAACTCACCAGCAGGAGAGACAATCAGGGAAGGAGTTCGCAGTAAACACTCTAATGGATCCTAGTAGAGAAGCACAAATCAAATTGAACAACAATCTTTAAGACTGTATAATCAACAGTTTATGGAGCCTGGAGACAGAGGTCTTCATGAGGCGGCCTAGTTCTATGCAGCCAGCCTCCCTCAGCCTGAATCGCATGCTGACAGAAGAAATGAGTGGAGATGACAGTAAACTCCTTCCAAACAGAGGCTCCTCGAACAGCCACCTTCCAAGTGTTGTATCCATCTTTAGTTTAGAGATTAAAATCTACCGTGCATTCAAAACAGGCTGGTAAAAATGTGTTATTCTATTCACATTGGGCAGTGTTGGCCTAGTGGTTAGAGCAGCACGCTTGCACTCAGAGAAGGATACAAGTACCCGGTTCGATCCCCAGCGCCTGCACTCTGGGTCACTGAGCAAGACCCTTAACCCCAGATTGCTCCCTGGGCGCCGCACATGGCAGCCCACTGCTCCCCAAGGGTGATGGGTTAAAAGCAGATAACAAATTTCGTTGTAATGTATGTTTCAATGACAATAAAGATGATATTACTATTACTATTACATAGTAAAGCAGGAACAGGTTTTTGTCATAGCCAAGATGACCAGGCTTTCTCAAAAGCACACATGGAGAATTCAAACATGGCAGATTAAATCTGTAGAGCAGTCTGCAGCCAGAAAGCTGTTACTCAGAGGACAAGTCTGCCCTCATCCAATGGCAGATACAGAGCAGTGCCACTGCCATCCTGAGCAGAAGAAATCAACAATAGTCCTTTGAATCTCATTCATAAGGATCCTTGGAGAGGTTAGTACAGTCAAACCATGCCAGGTTTTTAATCACCAGACCTCTAACCCCATGGAAAGCAAAGGCAGCAACCATTTCCATTCAGACAGTCTGGCAAGAACTCTTTCCACAGCACCCTCCCCGTTTTTTTTTTTTTTTTTTGTTCTCTGAAACTCTTCTAAACCCCAGCAAAAACACAACTTTGGTACCCAGCCTCCTTTCCGACATAAGATGACTGAGTAGTTTTGGTGGAACTGCATCCACTCACAGTCCTACAAGTAAAGCCTTGCTTTTTTCCCCAATTAACCTTAGCTGTTGATGCATCTTCGTACAGTTTCAAAATATCCCCACGAGTATCTTCATCCCCCTGATGCCTCACGAGAATATTGATATCATCAACACAGGCCAACAAAACCAATGGAGGGTGATGGGAAAGACCTAGGAGAACCACACCTAAGTTCTAAATGGAGTCTGTTTAAAAGTGGTTCAATAGCGAGTGTATAAAACTATCCAGAGTTACAGTAGGATGCCCTCAAATGATGCCTCCCTGAAGTTTGAATGGACAGCTTAACCCCCCACCCCCACATTAACTAAACAAAAAGTTTCATTGTATAATAAATGTATAATAATACCCCAAACCAAAAGCTCATAGAAAACTATGATCAGCCTTCTCCTGATTCAATGACAAAATTCTACAATCGATGTTACATAGTTTACAAATAAATCTCTCATGAGGAAAAGATTATCCATAACAGACCATTACATGATCTGGGTGAATACTCGATTCTAATTGGCTGCAGGGTGTCACCTATAAAAAAGGTCCGGTCAAATAGCCTGATTGTTCTAAATTATTGTGCTGGCTCAGACGTTGGCTGGTAACAGCAATGCAGTTGACGCCTGTTACCATGGCAAAACGTCACAACGAGAGCTATTAAAAAGTTTTCTCAGCCGCTTCTTGTGAACAACTTCCATTTTAACGGTGAAAAAAAACATTAAAGTATTAATAATTGATTTAATATTTATTTATTTCATAAGTGACCATGGTTTGAGCGGGATAATGCCCTTGGAGGAGTACATTATCAGAAATTATTGGACTTTACAGAAGCAACTGTCCAACACGACGCGGAAGATGGTTGATCTCAAGCTCTGATGCAAAAGAACAGCCACACTAGCAGACAAAGACATTGTCATGATTTAATGAAAAAAAAGAGAAAATTGGTCTAGGATAAAACTATTTAAATAATGATAATTTCTTTGTGTTCTGCTTTGCTTGTGCTTATACTTTGTCAGGAGCCGGGGCGATTGAGAATCAGCAATTCAAACTGTATATAGATAAATGGTCCGTTTATGGGACATATGGCAACCCTAGATACAGCACTCTGTCAACAAACAGATTCTTTAGCAATGACTTTTTTTCCAAGTGGAGGGTGTCCATAGCTATGTTCCTATCCAATTGTCATGCAAAATTTGAGCAAACTTTAGAATGTCACAAAACAATGGGGGAAAAAAGCAAATTATGTGTTTCCATCTACCAGCTTTGAGCAAATTAAAAGGGTTACACATTTCGTCAGAAGTTGACTTTACGCATGGAAGTAGATGTTGCAAACTAGCATGGACCGCACATATGAGAAAAATGGAGACATTGGAAACAGCTGGTCAGTCATGTGAGGTAAATGTTTGCCATGTCAGAACATATTCAGCAAACGTGTTTAAATCTCCCGTTTTGTGAATTAATATATTTTTCTGAAAAGCCGAGAACCACCTCAAGTGAGCACAATTTTTTATTTTTTTTGCAAATTTGAGGAAGTTGTTTTGAATTTCGGCGTTACCACCTACTTCAAAATGCGCATAAAAAAACGTTGACGAAAACACGGCTAATGACTGTCTGCTGCACAGCTCTTATCAGGCTTCCCCGTTATTTGTAGGCTATAGCATGACATTTAAACAATAGAAAATGCTTTAAAATATCGCTTTAATGTATATCAAATAAAAAAAAAGAACAACCTGAAGCTTTGTGTTTTTAATAAGTATGTCCCATAATGTGCATAATTAACAGACACCTCAAATAATATATCACAATGTAAGATTTTTTAAATAATTTGAAATGATTTGAATTAAATAAAGGAACGTTTTGAGTATATTCTAATTCATTGAGATGCACCTGCATGTGTGCCACAGTCTAGGCCTCACTTTTAGACACTTTTGACTTATACTAGCCTTCAACACCTGGTCAGAGAAGTCAGTTTTTCACTCCAGAGACTAGGCTTGAAGTCCAGTTGATGCTGGCCTATTTTTAGCATGTGCATATGCCAGTGTTTGTCTCATGGGGAGCTGATTTGGACCTAAAGGATGAGCTGAAAGAGGAGTGTAAATGTTCTGTTGCCTTTAGCAAAATTTTCAATGACTTCAACATTATTAAAATTATGCTTTAGTTAAATGCTTAATGCTTTAAAACTTTGATTCCTTTTGGTCTTTATAGTTGGATTTTATGGGAACTTTTCTGATTTTTAAGGACTTAAGATTCCTTTGCTGTTTTTAGGGCTTTTATGATGGGATTGCAGCAACTCCGATTGCTCAGAATACTTTACCTCTCTCTGTTCCTTCCTTATAATGAGAAAGATATGCCTTTAAGAACAACTAAACGATTCTGGACCTTAAGGAGGATATACTAAAGTTTTAAGTGTAACTGCAATATACAGACACCCTGTTAGAAAGCTTAAAGTTACAGTTATTCAGAAATAACTCACTACTGCAATACACACAGTTCTGAAGGAACCCTCATCATAGCCACCAAGTTCTAGCTCCACTCCAAACATAGACCCACAACTTCCTCTACATGAGAACCCAGAAATGTACCATATTTTGGATCTTCTCCTTTCTTATTTCAAGGATTCAATTTGCTTAACATAAGTGAACTAGGACCTCAAAAGATGTTTAGGATTTATCCGTCCACAAGCGGCTGTGAGGACCTCTGACCAGTCCCTTTCAGTTCCGTTTGTCTTCTTAAAACGCCCGTTCTGTTTCTAACCAAACTTTCGCTTTAAATAAATGTTTTTATCATGGAGAATTTGGATTGGTATTTCTTAGTGAAACATGGCAACAAGTCAGGAGCGTTGTGCATTTTAATGAAACTTCTCTAAAGTGCACCGTTCGTCCCATCCTAAGTCTGTCAAATGCTAGTTGAAGTCTTGCTGTGATCTTTAAAGAGCATTAAATCTGCAAACTGGTAGACAGCAACTCATTTGCCATTTTGGATGTCATGTCATCACAGTAGGTTTCAACAAAGTATTTTATTATATTTTTTTCACAGGTCCTGTCTTCGTATTTTAGGTATATCATATGGAAAGCTGGTAGCCTCAAATTAAATTTGACAAAGCAAATAACAGCAATATAGATATGAAGGATTTACTGATCCTATAAAAAAATGTGAACTGCTGCTACTGACTGCTAACTAACTGCTTTTAATGATTCAACAAATATGAAACAAGAAGCTCAAACTAAGTTGAAACAAACCACAGAAAACCTCTTTACCAGAGTGGAAAATATAATAAGCACATCTTCCTGGACCTACCTTTGACCCTCATCTTTTGTCTTGCTATCAGTAATGTTTCAGTTACTAATACTGTATAAATAAAATGGTATCTGTGTTTTATTTTGAACAAAACTATATCTTTGTTTAATTTGTTCATGTAATATTACACATATTGTTCAGAAAAATAAAGGAATTAATTAATCTGTGATAGTTCTTTGCATTTGTGATAAATTACTGTAGTTCATTTGGTTTTTTTATTACTGCACCTTTAAACAAGCCAGCGCTGTATGTTTTGAATCTGGACAGAAAATGTGGTAGAGATGAAGGAGGCTCACCTTTGAACTTACTGTGTAGATGTGTTATACTTTCACAGTTTATTGCTGACTTTTTTGTCAGCAGAGAATTGGACCGGCTGGAGGAATAAAAAGTTAAATGGTGATCTAAATTACCATTTAATGTTTTTAGCTACTCTAGGTATAAATGCTTTTGTTTTCCTCGAACCAAGCAACATATCATTTTCACATCTTGATGCAACGCTAGAAGCTCCCAGAGAGGGTTCCTGTTGTTTTCTATCAACAGCTTTTAGGTCTACCTGTATATCAGGTGAAAGGCCCTCTACTCTGTTCCTCAGAGGACCCTGCTGATGCTTATTAGAGTACACCTCCACCTCATTACTTGATATATAATATATGAATCAAGAGTTTTTAATCGTCGTTTTGTAACCATAACAACATTTTTAATACGTTTTTTATAAGCGAGTAGCTTAAAATCAGCCCATTCTGGATCAGCATTCAGGTTTTACTGCTAACTTCAGATTGAGTTATGCCACCAATTGTTCAGCTGCGGTGCTGCGTGTGCTCAAATAACCATTTTTTCTGGCTTTTTTTTTTTACTCAATGTCAGGTTGTGGTGGAGCAGGTAGATATAATAAGGTGATCCATTTTGTTCACTCTTCCCAGTTGCTTGTAGCTAGAGCCTGGCCACCAGCCTGAGTAATGCACAGTTTGTAGTCTGAGCAATCAAAACGAACGACTAAGGAGCCGCAGGTCAGAGAAAACAAAATGACGGTTTTGAAATGCCAATAGTGAAAGTCCTGACTTCAGTCTGACTAAGATGATGTGGCATGACTTTAAGAAAAGGCAATCATGCTGGAAAACCTACTCTGGGGTGTTTGAGATGATGCTCAGACTAAAGGTTGCTTTATGCTTGACGCACCTACATTCCGTGTGAAAATGAGACGTGCGGACACAACGTCTGTAGCATTTATGCTCCATGCAGCTTTCTCTCCACGGTAGCATTATTCTCCTAGACTCTAGAGGGCAGCGTTGCGCTCCTACACCAAGCGTACTACACCCCACTACATGTAGAAGTAGAAAACACAGTTGTTTCCAACATTCAAGCCTCTTACCTTCCTCCAAGAGTGACAACAATTCCTGTCCAGGAATTAACAATTTGTTGATCATGGTGATCTTTTTTGGCCGAAACATAAAGATGTCTACATTTACGAACTTCCGCCAGAAAGAGCTCTTGCTCGTCCGCCATGTTTTTTCCGTGGGAGACTGTCTGTCTTAGAAATTTTCTCAGGTGTGCGGTACAGAAACTAATTTCTAAGTATTTGCTAAGTATTTGAGTCTGGATTGTACAATAGTCACGATGTGCTTACTTATACATTTATATAATAACACAATAATGGAGTAATAACAATCAAACAGTCTGCGGTGTAGAACACTCATATGAACACATTATAGACAAACGGACAATGGTGCAATGACACTCTGGACCTAAAGCCATCCAATAATCTCTCAACAATTGAAAACTGATGTTCAAACATGGATATTCACACCCGCTCACCTGAACTTAAAGCTGTTTTGTCCTCAATTGTGAAATGGTCATAGAGACACAATTCAAACATTACCTGCAGCTGGTACTGCAAGGACATGTGTTTACAAAGTGGCAACTCATGGTAGCAAGATATAAAGGCATGCCACACTTGTCAGATGCTTTTTTTTATTTGAAAATTATGTGTAATTTTTCTGTCCACTTGACAATTACGGACCAAAATGTGTTGATCTTTCATATAACATCCCAATAGAGTAAATAATCATTTGCTTCTTCTTTCAGATTTTCCATTTCAGGGGTTGCTTCATCTTAAACAAGTTCAAACATTCACAAAATAAATCTAACCCTTGCAAGACTCCGTGTGATGAGCTGAGATTCGGCAATCAGATTTCATATCCAGTGTGACTTTGGATGTCCAACTCAGGGTTCTTGATTGACCTGTGTCCATTTTCAGTCATGCTGAACTCAGCCTGCTGCACCTCACACCTCCTCAGCACAGAGGAGTCCCATCTTTCTTTTTTTCTTTCATGTCCGACTGCAGGGGCAGGGAGCATCTCACTCTCACCGCCATGTGAGGGCGCTGTGGAGCTTTCGCCTGCTGTGGCTCTGACCTGCTCGTTCTGATTACTCTCTGCAGCGCCGGTTTAAATGAAACATTAAACAATGAGGAAAATGAGAGGAGAGGGTGTCTATTCATGAAACATAATTTTTTTTTCTCTCCCCCCCACCCCCTATCCCCACCCTCTTTGCAATAACTGACACAGTACAGTGGGCGTATGATTCATTGCTCAAGAGGGACGATGTGCTTCGTCAACGGATGAATATTTGGGTGCCAGGAGACCATTTCCTAACAGCCTCGGTTGCATTGTAAATATCCAAGGTCTCTGAGGACTGAGTGGAAAAGCTGCTGTTACCAGCTCTGTGTTCTCAAACTGCAGTTAAAACGAAAAATTAACATACACAGTAAAACATAATAGTCACACAACCTTCCGTCCATTCATCCTCATTGAGACATTAAGTCAGATTCAAGTTTTACTGCGTTGGGTTTTCCTTCTTTGAGCTTCTCCCAATGGTTTGCTTGAATTTGTGCCCATTCCTCCCAACAGAACCGGTAGAACCCTGTTGGGTTTACAGGCCTCCTTGCTTAAACACACCTGTTCAGCTCTGCCGACTGATGTTTTCTGGGACCGAGATCAGGAATTTGGGAAGGCTGGTGCTTAGTCGTGACCACTTAAGGTGACAGGTGGAGTTTTATGTCTAGCTGCGGTAAAAACAAGGGATGCTTTGGCCGCTGGGGTCTCAACTTGCCTCTTGAAAATTTGCAGTGGCTTTAGTAGCAAGATCAGGACTTTGAAATTGGTTGCTTGAGTCCAAGACTGTTCTCAAAATTTACAACATTTCATTTGGCCATTTGAAAAATCCTGACTTTCTCGTCCTTCCGCCACTTTGTAGCTAATCTGGTGGTTTGCTTAGGGACATCAGGGGGACCCATTTGTGTCTGAGCTTTAACTTCCTGCTGCTGTCTTGAGCTGTTGCTTCAATATTTTCACATAATGTTCTTTCCTCTGGACACCATCTGTTCTGTGGAGTGAACTAGTCTGTCCTGCAAATAAACTGTCCTGCAGCATGATGCTGCCACCGCCACACTTCAGAGTTGGGATGATGCTCTCAGGCTTTCAAGCCTCTTCCGGCATCAAGAAATTGGACCCAAGGATGAACCAGGCTTGTGCAGGTCCACAGTTCTCCTGACATCTTGGTTGATCTATTTAGATTTTTCTTTCATGATGCCACACAAGGAATCAAAATGTTTGCGGTGTTGATTTAAAATACATCCCCAGCTTTGACGCACATGTTCTGCCTTTTGTCTCTTTTTCTGGCATTCAGAAAAATAGAAAATAATTTACTCATCTAAAATGGGAAAAGTTTCATAGAATTTCGTGTCAGACAGAAAGACCAAAGGTTTTGTGTCGTTTTCTTTTTTCACATTGTGTGGAAATATTTTATTTCATCTGTTAATGTAATCGCTGCCACGTTTAGCCAACTGAATAAAGAACCATCACGTCAGTTGCCCTTTATTTTAATTTCATGAAGCAGTTGGAGGTGTACTGTGGGTATCGGAGGCTTTAGATCCAATGGTAAAAGTGCAGCTTTGTCCGTGCTCCTGTTTGAGGGACAGGTGTGATGTAATCGAGTGGCTGAAATGTCAGAATTGGGTGCTGGCGGGCGGGCACAGTGAGGGGATTAATGCAGTGGCTCTGAGGCATACAGCCAGTTCTGCTATCATGACCTTGTCGACTAACTGCCAGTCAACTCAGACCTCCGAGGGTTTCTGCTTCCTTAGCTGAGGTTGACGCCGTGTCTGTCACGCCAAAGCTTCTCTCCCCCCCTCTCCAGACCTCAACTTCCCTCCCAGAATGGATAGACTCTTCCTTTTCCTCTGAACTTCAAGAAGGGCGTATAGCAAAAGAGAGATTAGAGATGTAACTTAATCAGCCTGGGCTGAAATTTCCCCACCTCCGAATTAAGAAATCTTTTGGTGGACACTTGGAGGTCTCAGGCAAATACACAGAAGAAAACGGGGGACGCTCTCTGAGTGCAGCTTGGGTTTTTGTGTTTAGGAAACGGCAAATGAATGAAATCACATTAGACAGTGTTTAAATACTTGAGACCGGTGCCCATTTAAGATCTATAAGGCCCGGAGCACATAGCACACACGGAGCCTAATGCTTTTTAATGGCAAAAACATGAGAACAAACTGTTCTGCTTTAATTTTGATAACCTTGTTTTAATTACATAATTACACGGCCATGTTCTAACCCCAATCTCTCACTGCATTAAACAGCAGCAGCAGCAGCAGCAGCCACAGTAGGGCCATTTGTTCTAATAATGACAGCTTTGAACTTGTGGGAAATATTATGCAAAATTCCCCCCTTTGATGCAGTGCAAAGTGCACATTTTTAAACAGTTATAGTTATTCTGGTGCTAATCGCCTGGAGGAACTGTAAATTGGTAAGAGAGATCAAAAATAGTCTCATCTGAAAGGTGTGCGCAGTGTGCTCGGTACTTGCTGCAGTCTGTGGATGTGGAGAGCTGATATTTCTCCAGTGGTGCATCTTCATACCTTTGATAGACTCTGTTGTGTATCCTATCAGGAAAGCATTGCACACAAGCCTGTTTGCAGACCAGAACTAAAGAAGACAGCAGCAGCAGCTGGGCCTGCTTTGGAATATTCTGGATGGAAATAATGATGCGGTGGGCGGCTTTATTACATTGAGATGATGCACTTGATGATCCTCTAACCAGCCTCACAAATGCACAACATTGAAGCACTAGTTCCTTAGACAGCAGTTTCTCTTTACCGCATACAGAGCCTTGCAAACATGTGATCCTTCAAAGTTTCCAAGTTATGTCTTCTAAACCATTTTATCTCGGGCTGCATGTTTAAGGTCATTGTCCTGCTGGAAGGTGAAACTCCACTGGTGTGCCGCCAGGAATTTTGGGCCCCCACGACAAAATAATCTAAATAATCTAAATCATACCCAAAGCCCTTTAGTATACATTTGCTTTTTTGGGGCCCCTGTCTGTGAGGGGCCCTTGGAATTGTCCTAACTTTCCCCCTTATCTTCTGCAGCCTCCAACAGGTTTTCCTCCAGGATTGTCCTGGATTTAGCTCCGTTCATCTTCCCTTCAAATCTGACCAGCATCCCTGTCCCTGCTGAAAAGCCTCCCCACAGTGTGATGCCACCATGTTTTCTCCTGTGTCCTGATGGTGTATTTAGAGCAAAGCACAGTTTTAGTTTTCAACCACAAAAGAAAAAAAAATCCATCAGATTTTTGGCACAATCCAAAAGGTTCCAAGCTACTCTGAGGTTCTCTGTTAAGAATTAAAACTTGATTTTTGTCCAGATTGAGAAGAAGAGAAACCTCCGCAAGCTATGATTTAAGATCTGAAATAAGGTTAAAAAAAAGCATCGACTGGTTTAGGATCATAAGGAGACATGACCTGACATGACAATAGCCTGCCAAGGAGTTTACGGTATTGTTACTGTGACAACAAGACAGGAGCTGTCATCTTTGAACCAGAGTCCTCAAAAAATGAACCTCTTAATCAATCACCTAACATGGATGGTGTTAAATTGGCCTCTGGTAATAAAGTAAAAAGCCTTGGTGTTATTTTTAACCAGGACTTGTCATTTAAATCCCATATTAAACAGGTTTCCAGGGTTTCCTTTTTTCACCTCTAGAATATTGACAAAATAAGAAATATTCTGTCCAGGAGTGACGCTGAAAAACTATTCCATGCATTTGTTACTTCAAGGCTGGACTATTGTAATTCTTTAATATCAGGGAGTCCACAAAATGCAGTTTGAAACCCTCAGCAGATCCAAAGTGCTACAGCAAGTGTTCTGATGAAAATCAACAACAGGGATCATATTTCTTCAATTTTAGCTTCCCTTCATTGGCTTCCTGTTAAATCAAGTATATAATTTAAAATTCTCCTTCTCATGTATAAAGCCTTTAATAATCAAACTCTATCATATATCAGAGCTCTGATTACCCCGTATGTTCCTAACAAAGCACTTCACTCTCAGACTGTAGGTCTACTGGTGGTTCCTAGAGTCTCTAAAAGTAGAATGGGAGGAAACTCCCAGTTTTGGTCCGTGAGGCAGACACCCTGTCTACTTTTACGACTAGGCTTAAAACTTTCCTTTTTTTTTTTTTTTTTTTTTTTTTTTTTTTTTTTTTTCAGTGTCCTGTCTAGCAATGTGGCAATAAAAATTGATATCTTAATGCCAAATAGAGCTCGACAGATTTTACTTTCACAAGTGGAGCAAACAGCTTTCGCCATAATGCTCCGCTTGATTTGTGCGTGTAAATAGCTTTATTGTGATTCCTGCAGGGAGAATTTCAAATTATATGGACACTACAATGGGAAAGTAGGAGAGTAAAAGAAAAACAAGAAGAGAAAAAAAAAAAAAAAAAAGAAAGAAGAGGTGAAAGAAAGAAGAGATAAAAGGAAGAGAATGATAAAACTTCCTCTGTCTGCTCCATCACCTGGAAAGAGACACAAAAAGAACAGCACAACCAACAGACATAAAGCAACAGATACAATCGTGTAACACCTTGATACCATTGCTAAATCATATGTATTATTATTTAAGCTGACATGTGTAATGTGATACCTAAAAAAAAAAAGGTAAAAGAAAGTAAATAAATTATAGCCTTTCTGTATATAAGTGAACATTTAATACCTGGGACCCAGCACATGTGGGAGATTGTGAGAGTGCACTAGTTTAGGTGAAAATTATACAGAAGGAAATAGCTCGATAGTGATTGTGGAGAACCGAAGACCCACCTTCCCCGAGCACAGAGGCAGGGGTCAGGGGACCCATAACCCCGGACTCCCAAAGGGGCCCCCAAAGCAGTGCGCCCGAGAGGGGCCTTCACAGGAAATGTACAACCCCCCCCGAGGAAAGAGGAGAGACGACCCCGAGGAAATCCCCCAGCCACCGCAATGCCGACGCCCCCAAGAGCCGCGGGGACGAGCCCGTGGGCTCCGCCGGCAGCCGGCCCCGCTGAAGTGGTCCCGGCCATGAGCCCTGGGGGCCAGAGGCCCCAGGGGCGCCCCCCCCCCGCGGCAGGGGCCCCCGCCGCCCCCCGGGGGGCCAGGCCCCGCGAAGCCACCGCCGGGAATGGGCCGGCGCCCACCCGGGAACCCGCCCCAAACCCGAGGACCGTCAACGCGCCAGAGGGTCAAGGCGCCCGCCAATGCAGCGGAGGAGGGCAGGACGTGGGGGGATGGGCTCCGCACCTAGCGGAGACTTGAGATGATCTTGGGAGAGGGAGCTGACCGAACCCAAACCTGGGAAAAAAAAAAAAAAAAAAAACTCATTCACACCATCCCTCCCTTGTGCCCCACTCGCCACACACAGACACCAAAAAAATAAATAAATAAATAAAATAAAAAATAAATAAAAAAAAAGGACGCTTTACACACATTCCCACATAGCATTCACATCCAAAAAACCCAAGTGGGGGGGGGGGTCACCACAATTCAACAATACGACTGCCTGTGCCCGACCCCCGGCCCCGCCCCCGGACCAGGCGCCCCCCGGACCAGGCCCCCCAAAGAGGGGGGGCCGACACGACCCGCTCGGGCCATCCGACCAGAGCCCCCCATCACCCACTATATAACTAATAAACCCCCTCCCACCCCGACCTTACCCTAGCCAGCCCTGCCCCCCATCCCTTCCTGGGGAGAGCAGAGGCGCCAGCCCCAGAACCGGTAAGCCGCCGGCCAGCCGCAACAGCCCCCCGCCAAGCCCCCGTACCCAGTGGCCCGCACCTCCTCCAGGCCCCAGACTCCGTGCCGCTATCGGAGATCGGGGGTGTGCAAAAGACCCCCGATCCTCCCTACGCCCGCTCAGATGTTGTGTTGTTGCATGTTGTTCTCAGGTGTGTTTAAAACTGGGAGCACCGAAGGGGGTGCACGACACAGCCCACCCCCCCTCCGGAAGGGAGCTGGTGCCAGCGCCCCCCCTCCAAGCAACTACCCAGAAGAACCCTCAATGTCTAAATGCGAGAGGGGGTGAAGGGAGCCGCCCGGGGCGAGGCTCACACAACATAAGCCCCCCCCCAGACGTCTTCCCCCCCACCCCCCCCATATCGTGGCCTACATGGATGTGCGTTGTGAAAATGTTTGGAGTGAAAGTGTCTAAAATGCATGATAAAATTGGGGAGAGGGACGTCACCAAAAGGTGGCAACCTCCAGTAACGCCCTCTCCCCAAGGACCTACATGTGTGGCGGCGTGATGGAGCAGGCAGAGGGAGGAGTCCGGGGATGGGGAGCAAAGGACTGGAGAGCCAACCCAGGGAGCCAGCTCCCCTACTGACTCCAATAGGCACCCCCGCTCCCCGAAAGCCCCACCCGGAGAAAGGGGCCCCTCCAGCGGCACCACCATAGCCCGGGGGCCGGGGAGAGGCCGCAGGGCCCGCCAGCCAACCACCCACCAGGACCAACACCTCTACCTCCCCCAGCCCACCCCCCATGCCTACTGTATTTAACCCCCCCCCCCCAAAAAGATTATTAATAATAATAATAATAATATATAATTAAATAAATAAATTAATAAGATGGGGGACCCTGGCCAGCCAGCCCGCACGAGCCATCCCAAACCCCACCCCCCAGGTGAGACCCGCACCGGGAGACTACACGGACCAGGACCGGGACAGGGGGCCGGACACAAGCCCACCAGAACGTCCACCAAACCCCCCCCCCCCCCCCCACACACCACCCGTAGATTTAAACCCTCCCCAACACTAACATTCAAACATCTCACCATACATTCGACACTAGACATCCAGGCTGGGTAAGTCACTACTCCCCCTCCCTCCCCTCCCCCCACTAGCAGAATGCCAACCCAAAGAAGGGGAAGAGCATCTGCCCTGAGATGTTAATGACCATGCCCCCCTACCATCTCAACAGGCCCTGAGGACCCCCAGCGCTCCAGAGGCCCCGTGCAGGGGCGGACACCCGGGCGCACGCCGGCCCAGACCCCAAGCGGCACACCCCCCGGAACCGGAACCCCCGAGGCCCCGCCGGGGCCCCCGCCCGAGGGCGGCGCGCCCCAGGGACCCCAGGCCCCCAGACCCACCCAGGACCCACCCAGCGACAGCACAGCTACCAGGTCAGTAACCCACGTCCGTCCCCGCGTAGCTCCCCAAGAGCGCCGCAAGCGGTGCTGTGGGCCACCCGTAGGCCTCCCAAGCTCCTCCCATATGGGGGCAACAGACCCTGGAGTCAGACCCACCAAGCGCCCCACTCCAAGTGCCCCCAGAGTCCCAGGAACCCCTCCACCCAGCCACTGCGCCCTGCAGGAAGCAACCCACCGCCCCCCATTCCACTAAGTGATAGTGCTAATCAAAGGAGCCCAAAGAGATCGAACAGATGTGGATGCAGATGCTGTCTCAAGATTAATATGATCCAACAAAAGATCTCTATATTGATTGATACTGAGATTCTCCTTACTTTTCCAATTCATGAGGATAGTTTTCTTTGCGATACATAGTGCAGTGAAAACCATGTAAACTATTTTATTCCCCAGAGGACTTTCCTCAAAATTACCAAGCAAGCAAACTGATGGGGAAGGTGTAATTTTACAGCTCAAGCACTTTGATAAGTCCTTACATATCTGTGTCCAGAACCTCTGGACTGGTGTGCATAACCATAACGCATGAATATAATTATCAGGATGATTGCCTATGCAGTGTGGACAGATATTAGATTGTGCCAGACCCATCTTGAATAATCTTTGTCCTGTGTAGTGTACTCTGTGAAGGATTTTGTATTGTATTAGTTGTAAGTTGGTGTTACTAGTCAATTTGAAAGTTCTTAGACATATCTGAGCCCAGAAGTCTTGTTCAAAGTTGACTGATAGATCCTCTTCCCATTTCGTAATAGGAAGAGATATTGAATCATCTATTTTAGTCAGTGTCCTGTATGATTTAGACAGTAGTTTGGGGGGGTTTAAATCTAGGAACTCTAATATATTACTTGGAATTTGTAAACCACCTTTAATATGCTTAAATTTTTTTCTAATTATAGATTTAAGTTGTTCATATTCCAAAAATTTATTTTTACTAATGCCATATTGCATATTTAGTTTGGAAAAATTGATGAACTCGGTTCCATCAAGTAAATGTTCCAGATATTCAATACCTTTGTTCTTCCAGTATGTAAAGTTTATCATATTATTATTTTGTAGGATGTCAGGGTTGTTCCAGATGGGTGTACGACTGCATGGGATAAGTGACGACTTTGTCATTTTAAGAAACTCCCACCATGCTGTCAGAGTAGAGCTGATATTGATATTTTTAAAGCATGTATGCCGTTTTATATTTGAGCTAATAAATGGCAAATCTGAAATCATGATATTATTGCATATTTTCTGTTCTATATCTATCCAGGGCTCGTCTAACGGATTTTGCTTTATCCATTTAGTGATATATTGTAGTCTATTTGCCAAGTAGTACTTATGGAAGTTAGGCAAATCTAGTCCCCCTCTGTCTTTAGTTTTCTGTAGCGTCTTTAAGCTGATACGGGGCGGTTTATCTTTCCAAAGAAATTTAGAGATTGAAGAGTCTAGAGATTTAAACCAGTCAGATGATGGTTTATTGGGGATCATTGAAAATAAGTAATTAATTCTAGGTAAGACCATCATTTTAATCGAAGCTACTCTACCCATGAGTGAAATTGGAAGCGATTTCCATCTATCCAGGTCATCTTCTATCTTTTTTAAAAGTGGGATGTGATTAGATTTTACTAAATCTGCAAGTTTAGACGACACAGTGATACCCAAATATGTGATGTTTCCTGAGCGCAAATGTAAATCTAGGGGGTTTTGGAAAGAGCAATTAATTGGCAGTACCGTAGATTTAGACCAGTTTATAGAGTAATCAGAAACCTTTGAGAAGGATTCTAGTAATCTAATTACTTGAGAAAGGGAAGAGTTTGAGTGCTGAAGATAGAGTAATACATCATCAGCATAAAGACTAATCTTATGCTCTATATTCATGCATTTTATACCTTTAATAACCTTTGTTTGTCTAATTGTTGCTGCTAGAGGTTCAATAAAAATGGCAAAAAGTGAGGGGGAAAGCGGGCATCCTTGCCTAGTGCCCCTCTGGAGACAAAAGCTGGAAGATGTTTGATTATTTGTCCTGACACAGGCTGTAGGAGAGCTGTATAAAATTTTTAACCAATTTATAAAAAAATTGCCAAAACCAAATTTATGCAGAGTAGCGAATAAAAAATTCCAGTTTACTCTATCAAATGCTTTTTCTGCATCTAAAGACATTATAATAGTTTTATTATTTGTACTGTAGGAATAATCTATTAAATTAAGTAATCTGCGTGTATTTGTGGATGACTGCCTTCCTCTGATAAAACCAGTTTGGTCTGGGTGGATTATGAAAGGAGTGACTTTATCTAATCGTTTTGCAAAAGCTTTACATATTATTTTAATATCCACGTTGATTAAGGATATGGGACGATAGCTGGTGGGCAACATAGGATCTTTGCCTGGCTTAAGCAGAAGACTGATGGTGGCAGAGTTCATATTAGCTGGAAATCTGCCATTTTCCTGAATTTCTTGCAACATTCTGTGAAACGTTGGTGCCAGAATACTCCAGAACTCCTTATAAAACTCAGTAGGGAATCCGTCTGGACCTGGAGCCTTTTTATTGTGCATGCTTGTTAAAGCTTCCTGAACTTCAACTGTTGTCAGCGGTGAGTCCAGTGTCGTTCTTTGGTTATCTGATAGTTTAGGAAGTGTAATTTTATCCAGAAACTGCTTGATGACATTGTCTGATGGATTTATCTGTGATGTGTATAAAGTTTTGTAGAAATCACGGAAGGTGTTATTTATACATTCTGGATCATGTAATGTATTCCCATTGGAATCTGTAACTGCAAATATAGTCGTTTTCTCTTTATTTATTTTTAACTGATTAGCTAAGAAGCTTCCTGACTTATTGCCATGTTCAAAATTTTCTAATCGAAGTTTTTCTATTAGAAATTTGTTTTGCTTTTCAATATACTGGTTTAATTCTAGTTTTATTTTACGGATTTTTCCCAACTTTCCCTCTTCCAGGGAAGTTTCTAGTAACTTAAGTTTTTCTTCTAATTCCTGAATCTTCTTGTTTTCCAACTTCTTTTTGTGAGATGAGAATGAAATTATTTTACCTCTCATCACTGCTTTCCCTGCTTCCCAAAGTATAGATGCTGAAGTGCCTGGCAGATCATTGTGTTCTAAGTATGAAGCCCACTCTTCTTTGAAAAATTTATTAAAATCTTCATCTTTAAGCAACGATGTATTAAATCTCCAGCTCTTGTTTTGTGGGGTTATTTTTTTATTTGTTAGGGTTAAAGTAACAGGAGCATGATCACTAATAGCGATAGGATGAATTACAGCATCTGAAACGTCCGACAGCAGCGAACTGCTGATTAAGAAATAGTCCAAACGAGAATAAGAGTGGTGAACATTTGAAAAAAAAGTATATTGCTTACTATTAGGATGAAGAGAACGCCATGCATCGCAAAGACCAAAATCACTCATGTATTGTTTGACTATATTTAATGACTGCCAACTACGCTGAGACCCTGTTGTATTCAGCCTGTCTATTTCCTCATTTAGACCAAAGTTGAAGTCACCCCCAATAATTAGAGAACAATCCCCGTGTTTTGAAAGTGCATGGAAGAGTTTGTGGAAGAATGAGGGTTCATCAACATTTGGACCATATACACTAACAATACATAACTTCTGGTTATGAATAGATATTTTAATTAATATGAATCTACCTTCGGGATCGATAATTTTATCTAATATTTTAAAACTAACGTTTTTGTGGATTAAAATTGCTACTCCTCTCTGTCTAGAGAGGAGTAGCAATTTTCAAAAACTTTCCTTTTTGATAAAGCTTATAGTTAGAGTAGCTTAGGTTACCCTGAGCTATCTCTGTAGTTAAGCTGCTATAAGCTTACGCTGCTGGAGGACATCACAATCTATTTTTCTCACTCTGCTGAATTCTCCTACTGTCTCCAATTTTGCATTTTTTGTTGTTATTTCAACTTTTAACTTTATGTTCTCTCTGTCTTTTTTCTCTTCATAGTAGGTACACCTGGTCTGGCGTTCTGCTACCATATAATATAGAAAGGATTCCTGGCTCAATGTGTGCTTCGGTGGTTTTTTGTGTCTCTTCTCCGTCTTTTCCAACCCCACAAATTCCACATCCTCCGCTCCTGTACTTGTCCGCTCCGTTCCAGACCGTCTCCGTGACTCTGTGAAAAGCCTACTAGATTCGCAGTTACTCCATCTTGCTCCGCTCTAAGTTCCTTGGAGCTCGAGATGAGCATGCGCGAGAGGTACGAGTTTACGCCATAAAAAGGGGATATAAAGGAGCTGGAAACAAAACAAACTTCCTATTCATCCTTTGAACAGCGTCCGAAAAGTTCTCTGTTGCTGATTGTACATTGACTCAGCATATTTTTACTTCCATCAAGTAATGGTAAGTGCATTGGCCACCAAAAACGTATATGTTTTTGTATTTAACATAATTAAATTGTGTTTTAGCTTACGTGTGTTTCAATCCACACTTCATGATTATTTTATAGGAATTTCACTAGAAAATAGTGGGGTATTTCTCTCTGGCTGGAGTCCGACGGACCGGAACGGGGCATAAAATAGACTTGTTCCGTATTTTGACAGTTAACGACAGAGAGCTTGTCCGCTGACGGTGACGTTTGGAGAAGTCACAGAGAATGTGGAATGGTTCTCATTAATTAAAATAACAACGTAGTTGCTCCATTGGACGGACGTGCACGGAACGGAGCGGTCACGGAAGATGTGGAATTTGGGAGTAACCCCCAGACAGTCGAGGCAGATGACCGTTCACATCGAGCCTGATTCTGCTGGAGGTTTGCCTCCCTTTTAAAGGGGAGTTTTCCTCTCCACTGTTGCTTCATGCATGCTCAGTATGAGGGATTTCTGCAAATACATTCACAATGCAGACAACTGTCCACTATGACTCTACGCTCTTTCATGAGGAGTGAATGCTGCTTGTCAATGCAATCTACTGGGTTTCCTTATAGGAAACATTTTGACCAATTTGTCTGTATGATTTGATTGAATTTGACTTTGTAAAGTGCCTTGAGATTATATGTGTTGTGAATTGGCACTATATAATTAAAATTTAATTGAATTGAATTGAGCCTGAAGGCTCAATTCCCTGTGCAGTCCTGATTGGCAGCACCTGGTCAGGCTGCAATCACCCCAGAACTGTTTCCACCTGCTCACACCTCTTTATAAACTCACCTTTGTCTGTTCTTTTTCGCCGGCTCGTAAACGTCAGTCTATCCAACATCATGCCTGTCTGCTCCTGTCCTCCTGTCTTGGTTCCCGTTTGTCCTGTTTCTGTTTGCTGCGCTGCTGGACTCTGTACCTATGTTCCCGTCTTAATGGACTCTGGATTTACTCCCGGTTCTGTAGCAGCGCAGCTTCCCCATCTCATGGTCAGGTCTCTCCGCTCTGTTCCTGTCAGCCAGCTCCTGCATCCTTCATCTCCGCCTGGTAACAGACTCTGGTTCTTCATGTCATCATCATCCACTACTAGCAATAAACTCTCTTAAAACCAGCTCTGTGTGTGCGTGCTGTGTCCGGGTTCATCCAAGACTAAATCATGACAGTACTACAAACGATTTTCTGCCAAAGTAAAACCTGTTCCCCAGCACCTGTTGGGACTCACCATCCCACTGGATCAGTCCAACACAAGTAAAGCATATTCAAGGAAGTGTTCTCCAGCTATCGCTCCTCTGATGTAAAGCAAACTGTACTGATTAAACAACTGGTAGAGTTCTTCTATTGTTAGTCGCCCAGTAAAGTTATACAATATCAGGAACCCTATTTCACATATCTGAGAGATTCTGTTTAAATCCAATTCAGAAAACTTTCAGGAACATCACATTATAAGTCTGTCCCAGAGGACGATTCTTTGGAGAATTAGTATTATACTTCCTTCTTATGGTCATTCTGAAACTTAGTTTTGTGAATACAAATAGGATGTTTTCTCTTCAGATATAAAGCTCTCCTGTGTTAAGGTCCCTTGGTTCAATCCGCCCAGTGTGGGGAATCTTCAGGGCCAGAGTGAACCTCTGCACAAAGGCAGGGCAAGAAACAGACAGATGGCAAAAAACAAAGCTGTTCTTAAAACAAACCTCATCTTTATCAAGGTTCAAGATCTTTATTGTCCGTTCCATCTTAACATGTAAACACAATTTGTGCCTCAGGGTCTAAAGCAGGCATAAAACACAAGAGAATAGGGAGTAAAGAATTAAAAATGGAGGGAACAGCAGGTATGCAGTATGCATACAAACATAAAAGGGAATTTATAAACATAATAAAAATGATACTTTTCATACAGCTAAGTGTAACAAAAAGTGTACTACAGAGGTTAAAACTGATGGACAGACTATTTAAACAATGAATTAACTACATTACCAACTTAACTTAACAGGTAGTTTTTGGAACATGGTGGAACCCAATCAGGTACTTTCCTAGGCAATATTGTGAGCTAACTTTTAATGGGGTGCTTTCTTGAAAATTATCAGGCATTTTCTTGACCTTAGCAGGTGCTTAAAGAAACTTACAGATGCTTTCCCAGAATGTAACAAGAAACATTCCTGAATGTACCAGACACATTTGAGTACCTCGATCCAAGATGGTGCTGGTAATGGCAACAAGCAGCAGTAGCATGTTGAGTATGTGCCAGCTACTTTCCAGAACTTTCCAGCTTATTTTTGGACTACCAGTAATGTATGAGGCAAGTTGTAGTGAAGTACCTGGTAGTTTCCCGAGAGTGCCTGATTTGTGTCTTAAAGGTTTCAGAGAAGTTGGCTCCAACAAGCTATGGACCTCTACCCAATAAGTCGTAGATGTCACACCCAAAGCTCTAATGACAAAGGGAGGTCAGGTATGTATGTCCCAGGATGCGCTGAGAAGACTCAACAATGGAGGGATTGTGGTTGTGTGTTTATTGTGGAACTATAACTTCAACTATAACTCTCTGTGTGCACATGTTGGCACCCTGTGGCTGTTGAGATCTGCTTCCGACATCATCTGAAATGTCAGAGACAGGAAATACCTGCTTCTGATAAGGTGCCAAAAAAGCACAGTATTATACATACATTGTAACTAGATGTGCATGAAAAACACCTTCATGCTAAAAATGTATAAGTATAGAAAAGTGCTATGAAGTCATCATACATAAATATTTACGACTACTTTTGCCATAAATTACTTAAAGAACTTCAAGAATGCTCTAAAATAGCAAACATTCAGTCAGAAAGTAGTGATATGTTAAATCTTTACTACAGAGTCATCTATTTCTTTTTCCCCTTTCGAGGCTGATACATGAAATTCTTTTGTTTATGGCAGTCATATTTTGGAGCCAGCAGGATTTGTGTGTGAAATAATTTTAGCATCAACATCTAATGCATCGCATTCAACATTTAATGTATGGCTACCACAAAAAAAGATATTGTCCAATTACCATTTTTTTTTAATTCCACAATCTTTGTAAGGTAATTAGAATACTGAAAGCATTTTTTTTGGAAAAAAAAGTTTTTATTTTTTAAATATCATGTGTCCACTACAGTGGACATCGGAACGCCATACATTTGAAATTGAACCATGATGGCAACCAGTTTGTCTCAAAAACATCAACATAAGAATGAATTTCACATTGACAAAACTGTCCATTATCACAGTTGTTTTGCTTTCCTGTGCTTAAATGCCATGATACTTCAAAAAGCAATTCCCCTTCTTGGAAACATAAAGCACTTTGTGCACATCACAAATGTTTTGCTTGTGCAGCCAGATCTGCGACGCATGTGTTTCGTCCACCATCTTTGGATGATGGATGGCACCGTAGTGTCTCAGAGCTGCATTTGGCTATGGTTTCCACTTTTGACGTGGAGGAGTGTAGTCATCTTCCCTGTCACTTACGATTCCTGCTTGGAACCGAGTAATCAACTCCTCACCAAGGAACAGTTTGAAGTTAAGCAACTTCAGTGGTTTCTCCCCCAGAAACTGGCAGTCACTCTTATACTGAAGCCATGAGTTGTTGATTGCCAGGTCAAAAAAGTGGAAAACTGCACGCACTGTCCATTTGCGAGTGCGAGAAGCCATCCTGTAGAAACTCAACATTCGGTCAACCAAGTCCACGCCACCCATGTTGGTGTTGTACTCAGCAATTGCCAGTGGCCTTGACACCAGGACAGATCTTTTGTCTTTCTTGGACCATCTTCTGCGTGTGTCTTGAGGTTCAATGCCATAGGCAGTGGATGCCATGACAACTGGCTTGTGGTCCAACCATTTTATGACAGCAACTTCAGGAGGGCTTTGTCTGACAATCTATCTCTGACTCACCTCTTCCTTTCTTTTTGAAGGTCTTATCCTCTATGATCTTGCAGTCCTTTAGAACCCTATTACTCATGAGCGTTCCAGTTCCTGTTAACCCTTTTGTCATCAGGGTAATCAAGGAGGTTGATTGTTGTAAAGAACCTGTCAAAGAACAGGTGGGTTCCTTGAGGAACAGACTCTGCCAAATGAAGAACAGCTTGTTCTCCAATGCCATTTCCTCCTGTAACTTGGAAGGTAGTCTTACCTTGGTAGACTACAAAGTCCAAGACCAGACCAGTTGGTGCAGCCAAGACAAACACCTTCAATCCAGTTGGATGTGGTTTGCCTGGTATATGCTGCCGCACTGGGCATCGACCAGTAAATGGAACCATTTGTTCATCAATGCACAATTTCCCTGTTCTAGGCAGACTCAAACATCCTTGCCTTACATTGGTCAAGAGTGACCTGATTCTCCACAAGAGATCACTTCTTTTTTTCATAATCTGAAACTTCAAGGTCATTGACGATCTTGATGGAGTTTCTAAGCTTGTAAAACTGATTTCTGGTCATGGATTCTGCCACAATTTGAACTTGTATTTGGGGCCCAATACATTTGAATATTTGGGTATCCTAGACAGCTCATGTAAATAGAGTTCCCAAAGAATGTCTTCAGTTCTTCAGGAGTGGTATTTAATGTTGCTCCAGACACAAAGACGTCACACATATTTGTGCACAGGGCCATCACTTCAAACACAGAGTCATCAATGTACTGCTTAAAATAATCCATCGGGGACCAGTTTTGCCGTGTCATGGCATCATTGCTCTGAATGATGGGAAGCTAAACCTATTATTGCCAAAAACACTTTTGATTTCAAGCATTTGAGTTCTGGCAAAAATCTCAAGGTGTAAGCTGTTAGAGAGCCAAGATCACTACATTGAAGAAAATGTACAAAAATACAAGAGGGGCCATTAGTGTTAATATGTGGGAGATGTGTTTATTAAGGTAGAACTGAATGTCAGGTAGGGTAAAAGCTGTTTTCTCTGAATAGATACTGTTTTTACCTGATACTAAACGATTTGTCATTGTATACCAGATCCCAAAACTGCCTGATCAAGAACAACATATCAGCATGAACAAACACTGACAATGTGGAAACGTTCTGGATTGGCTTTAGGCAGTGAATTTATGTGTTTTCCGCCTGTAACCATGATTAACAATACAGCGGCGGAGTGACTCGTGTGTCTGAGAGGCAGGACTTTTCTCACTGACCGAGATAATTCGGTTATTGATTGCAACCATTACCGGGGCTCGAATGGCTTATATCTGAAAGCAACATGGCATAAACAGGCTTCAGAAGGCCCCTGATGAGCTGCTGTCTTTGTTTTCCCAGGCTCTGGCTGTCCAGATGGAGCCCCAGCATGCAGCAACACCTGCCTGCTGATGGATTAACACCTCTAAACACTGTTTGCTGAAATAACCATACAATTTCTTTTGAATGAAAAAGGGACTTGTGTGCTTTGAACCGTCTAAAACATTGGTTGTACATCTGTAATTAAACTCTTGAAAGATGGAAACATGGTTGTTCAACATATCCTTCCTATGAATGTGGGGCTGCATCTGCAGTATTGTGGTAAAATGCAGCAAAAGAGCTGAGCCAAAAACCTCATATGGTCATGAGGCATGGATCATGACCAAAAGAGCAAGAGCCTGGATAGACCAGCGTTATGAGCTTCCTCTAGTGGGTGGCCCTACTCAGTTTTAGAGATAGGGAGAGGAGCTCTGTTGTCCGGGGAGCTCAAAGTAGAGCCACTGCTTCTCCGCATCAAAAAGGAGTCTGTTGAGGTGGTTTGGACATTTGATCAGGATGCCTTGTGGGGCTCCTCCCTTTGGTGGGAAGACGCAGAACTCACTGGTGGCACTATGCATCCCCTCTGGCCTGAAAACAGCTTGGGATCCCTCAGAATGAGCTAGAGGATGGTTCTGGGGAGAGGGATGTCTGGGCTTCTGTCCTGGACCTTATCTTGGATAAGCGGAAGATGATGTATGTATGTATGTATGTATGTATGTATGTATGTATGTATGTATGTATGTATGTATGTATGTGTGTGTGTGTGTGTGTGTGTGTGTGTGTGTGTGTGTGTGTGTGTGTGTGTGTGTGTGTGTGTGTGTGTGGTCATCAGAAGCCCTTCATGAAGCCATCTTAACCACATGCAGCAACTTTACCATCAGCCTGCTGAATGTCACATTAAGCATATCTTAACAAAGTTTGAGTCCTTACCTGTATTGAAACCTGCCCTAATCTTCTACTTCTTTTTACATTTTCTTTGCTTAATCAGGTTGATTTTATTGAAAAACTATTGCTGAGATGATGAATACCTTGCTCAAATACAACTATGAATAACTTGTCCACTCTGTTTTGTCTCTGTTTCTTCTCCTTGCATTTTGATGCTCAACTTTAGAATCTGTTTCTGTTTCAGAAGTGTGAAATGTAACTGCTCGAAACTTTTTCTATGTCTTAGGAGTTTGATCAGGAGCGGGACCTGTAAAGAAGTGAGTGACAGCAACATTAAACAGTCACACCAGCCAGCTGGGTTACTGGCTGAGTGAAGACCCTAAAAGGCTGTGAAAGGAGGGCTGAATATATTTCTCTGAATTCAAGAGGACGAAGGAAAACCAGCTTCTATTCAGCTACTGTCCAAATTCAAGATCAAGCGGGGAAAAAAGATGAGTCTTCAAAAAGGATTTAAAGGAGGCAGTGAAGGAGTCTTCCTAACACGTAGAGGCAATAACCCAGGGGCCTCAAACACAGAAGCCCCGTCACCTTTGAGCTGCAGCCTCGTCTTTGGAACGGCCAAGAGCAGCTGGTCTGCTGACCTTAGAATCTGCGAAGGAGAGTACGAGTGAAGCGAGTCCAAGAGACACGGTGCAGTAAGACCAGGTAGACATTTAAAAACCAATAAAATAATTTTCCAATCTATTCTGCAGCATACAAGGAGGCCATGAAGAGCAGTGATGTTTTCTTGCCTGTGTGATGGAGTTGGAAGACCAGCAACCGTCTTTTGTATGGGGTGCCGAATGTAAAATTTCAGATAAAATTCTATAGCTGATATATTTTGATTATTTAGCTCACTTTTCTCATATTTAACTCCCTTTTCTCACATTTAAGACAGAAATTCACAATAAACAAGATCTTATATGCAATTGTCAACAATATGTTTATAAAGTAAAATAAATAGTTAAATGTTAAATCTAAATGTTAAATGTTAAATCTAAATGTTAAATCTATATCTAAATGTTAAATCTATATCTAAATGTTAAATTTAAATCTAAATGTTAAATCTATATCTAAATGTTAAATTTAAATCTAAATGCTAAATCTATATCTAAATGTTAAATTTAAATCTAAATGCTAAATCTATATCTAAATGTTAAATGTTAAACGTAAATGTTAAATCTATATCTAAATGTTAAATCTATATCTAAATGTTAAATCTATATCTAAATGTTAAATGTTAAATGTAAATGTTAAATCTATATCTAAATGTTAAATTTAAATCTAAATGTTAAATCTATATCTAAATGTTAAATTTAAATCTAAATGTTAAATCTATATCTAAATGTTAAATCTATATCTAAATGTTAAATGTTAAATGTAAATGTTAAATCTATATCTAAATGTTAAATTTAAATCTAAATGTTAAATGTTAAATGTAAATGTTAAATCTATATCTAAATGCTAAATCTATATCTAAATGTTAAATCTATATCTAAATGTTAAATGTTAAATGTAAATGTTAAATCTATATCTAAATGTTAAATTTAAATCTAAATGTTAAATCTATATCTAAATGTTAAATTTAAATCTAAATGTTAAATCTATATCTAAATGTTAAATGTAAATGTTAAATCTATATCTAAATGTTAAATCTATATCTAAATGTTAAATTTAAATCTAAATGTTAAATCTATATCTAAATGTTAAATTTAAATCTAAATGTTAAATCTATATCTAAATGTTAAATCTATATCTAAATGTTAAATGTTAAATGTAAATGTTAAATCTATATCTAAATGTTAAATTTAAATCTAAATGTTAAATGTTAAATGTAAATGTTAAATCTATATCTAAATGCTAAATCTATATCTAAATGTTAAATGTTAAATGTAAATGTTAAATCTATATCTAAATGTTAAATTTAAATCTAAATGTTAAATCTATATCTAAATGTTAAATCTATATCTAAATGTTAAATTTAAATCTAAATGTTAAATCTATATCTAAATGTTAAATGTTAAATGTAAATGTTAAATCTATATCTAAATGTTAAATCTATATCTAAATGTTGAATCTAAATCTAAATGTTAAATTTAAATCTAAATGTTAAATCTATATCTAAATGTTAAATTTAAATCTAAATGCTAAATCTATATCTAAATGTTAAATTTAAATCTAAATGTTAAATCTATATCTAAATGTTAAATGTTAAATGTAAATGTTAAATCTATATCTAAATGTTAAATCTATATCTAAATGTTAAATCTAAATCTAAATGTTAAATGTTATATCTAAATGTTTCGAAAATATGCAAATTGCCCACGCCCCCTATCGGGTTCTCGCCCACACCACCGACCTTGGATCAGCCATGAGATCCATCTGTGGAGGACACGGTAAACATGCCGCACAGACGGCTGACAAGGCAACTTCCTATAACTATATAACTTTCTCCCTTTAACGGCAAAGTTTCTTGTTTTAATGAGAGACTTATCTTGCTTAAACGACATAATTTTCGTCTCATAACAACGCAACATAACCCGGCATCAGCTCGCGGGATATTTGACTGTCATGGAGGAGAGGAGAGACGGAGGGGCACCTTTTATTACTTTTTAAGAAGTCGTCATTTTTCGGAGGAATGTATTTCTGCACTGAGGAGTGACAAGGTAAGTCATAAATATACAGCAAGTCCTCTACTTGAAATTTGACCAATTCGGCAGTTATTTATAGTTAACAACTCTGCTTTGGATACACTTGCATTACTGTAGTACCGTCTCTGGCTCTGTTTACACGGTGAAAACAGGTTTGCGTTGCCTTTGTACTTTGTACTCTCCATTTACACACTACAAGGTTTAACTGTTGCTTAGGGGGGGCTTTCAGCTATAGCTGTGGGTTTATTTACAACAGTTTGCAGCCGAAACAGTCCTCCGCCAGCCGCTGTTTTCTTCTTCTGGGCAATTTGACCCGGAGCTTCAAAAATCACAGCGCTACTAGTGGTGCGGCATGGGAATTGCACCGTTTAAGTACTCTGTAAACAGGGCCTGTGACTGCAACTGTTCTACATGGATGTTAATGAGATAGAGATAAGGATAAGCAGCTTAATATTTTTAAAAACATGTCATGCATTTAATCATAAATTCTGCTGTAAAGATTAATAATCATGTGCTTAAAAGAGTCTTTTTAGTTTTTTACGGTTTTTATATTAACCATAATTTCATTGTGCTTGTAGACTGACATATCAGCTATAGCAAGCATGGATGAGAGCTTGGCCATCTATATTCCCACCTATGCTGACAGAATTGCCACCCAGAGATTTTGCTTCGAGTTCCAAGGAAAAGGTGAAAGAGATGTCCTTCAACAGACGTGGCTTGAAAAACTCTTTACATGCAAATCTTCATGGAAAAAGTCCAATTTGATCTAAAATGTTTTTGGTTTCAGGTAATATCACTATGTAATATATTTAAAAAGAAAGCTTACCATTTGACTCAAAATGTGTTTTCAATATGTTTTCAAGAACATATGGAAGTGAGCCACAATAGAGTCAATTAGCTTTTGTTTTTGTTGACAAAGATATAGAGCAAAAATACTGATTAAAAAGATTACTCCAACAACATTGTGAAATACAATTTTTTGAAGTGAAATTATTGCTGTTGCTATTAAGCTTCTTTAAGGTAAAAAAATTTAAAGCATGTGTTAAAACTGTACTTACTTTTCTTTCCATAGGGCATTATTTTTCTTTTATATTCTTTAAAGTTGATTGTAAAATAGATAAATGCTTTGAGCGCAATAGTGCCCAGATTTCTAACAACGACTTTTGTCATATGTAAAATAATTTTCTCATGTTCAATTTTGAGATCCATGTATTCATCTTTTTAATACTCATAGATAATGTTCTAGTTAAGTCATTATCTGGAGGTAGAGAACTTCCTTTCAAAAGGATCTTTCAGAGAACTTGTTAAAGGTACTTTTAATGTATGTTCTTCTGTGAGTTGATGTAACATTGCAATATAATGTTATGTTTCTAAGGAAAGAATGAGTTGGTTTGATCACAAACCATTGCACTTTATTTTGTAATGGGTTTTTACCAAAGATTCATTAAAAGTTTTCATGTTGCACATAAGCATAGGCACTTTATTTTTCATCTCATTTGACCATATCATCATTGTCAAACAGTACATAACTTGGGTCTCAGTGTTCAGTAACAGAGAACTATAAGAGTCTTGCTGTTATAAATATAAGAATTATGTCTTGAATATGAGGAGCAGTGGTGGGGTTTACAGAACATGTCATTTAAACATTTTTTGTCCTACATGACAGATTACAAGGCAAATGTGAAGTTAAATTTCTTGTTATTGTCTTAATATATTTAGTAGTGTATATTTGCTGTCACACACAACAAGAATCACACAAAATATAAAACCTGAAAACCTCTGTTTTCACTGACTCCCATGTACTTAAATGTTTCATCATGATGTACATAATAAAAATTATGTACATCATGATGAAACATTTAAGTACATGGGAGTCAGTGAAAACAGAGGTCTGTTTTTTTTTCCTCCATCTGTATTTCTTTGACTGCTTGTCCTTTATTGGTTGTGGGGTCTGCAGCTGCCTAATTCTGACTGTGTCGGAAAGTGATAGGTTCATTCTGGACAGGCTCACAAGGTCATTTGCTCCACAAACTCTTTTTTACAAGAAAATGTCACACGTGTCACAGGTTTGTGTGTATACAAGCTCTTAAAAATAAGCATAACTCCATTGTTTCATCATGTGTGGACGGTGCATGAAGAAAGTTTTCCGTCATCAGAAGGTATGATAGTTAGAACTGTCTCATCACATGTGAACGGTCCTCTGAAGACGTTGGACTGTGCAAGTTTCTGCCGCTTGCTTAGAAACCTGTTTGAGATGATCTTGTTCACCAAAACGCCGTGGAAGGGTTCACAGGTGTCAAAGTCCAGTCCTCAAGGGCCGGTGTCCTGCAACTTTTAGATATGTCACTGGTCCGACATGCCTGAGTCAAATAATCAGGTAATTACCAGGACTCTGAAGAACCTGACTGCATACTGAGGAGCTAATTGTGTCATTTGATTCAGGTGTGTGGGACCAAGGAAACCTCTAAAAGTTTCAGGACACCGGCCCTCGAGGACTGGAGCTTGACACCCCAGGTATACATCATGTAGGGCCGGCCACTTGGAGCCATTGCATCTCTAATATTACAAATGATGTTCCATAAGTGAACCACTTTTTAGAGTTGTTCCTGAAAGACAAGAAAATAAACAAGTTCTTAAAGTACATACTCCATATTTAAAAGCATGTATCATATAGTATTTATCTTTTACATTCAAACATACCTCAGTGATATTTAAACAGGTGAGCAGAATTGGCTGCTTATCCAAGAAGTCACCAGTAAAGTAATCTGTATTCTTCAGTTTTTGAAAAAGGTTCATCCAGTACTGTGCACGACGTTTCCTTAAGAAATCCCACCAGCTGTTGATGAGCTGGCTGTGGGTGCTGGATCCCACAATGAAGTAGTTTTCAGGATAGCTGTCATCAAGACGCAAAAATCTTTGAATGTCTTTCATTCTACCATTCTCTGTCTCCATGTCAATATGAATTCTGGCTGTGGTACCCCCTCTGTTACTGCTGGAAGAAAATATCCAGCATTAACTTTTGGACAGCACCATCCATGTATTCAGCTTTAGAGATGCCAACCTGTAAACACAGCAGAGATTTTGTTATTGTTTTTTCAAGTTTTTTATTTTAAACAAAATGTAAAAATAACATAATTTATTCTTTCTAAAAATTGAGCACGTTACTTATGCTAAATGTGAGAAGCTAAATATTCCAAATTCAAAGTTTTTAAATATTTAAATTTTGAGTGTCAGATCAAATGCACAGGCATTCTAAGATGTAAAAGAGAACATTCATTTTCTGGCTGTATTTTTAATGTAGCTATCTTAATACTGGTCCTCCTACCTTAATGTTTTTGTTTATGGGAATTTTAAAAAGTACTTTTACAGAATTCCCATCAGAAGGAGAATAGCTGCTGTTTAAAATTGTGATTTAAGGTTAGACTGGATCAATGTTAAAATTGCTTAAACCTAGACTGCAATGGAACAATGTTGTTGATTAAGATTTGTTTTATTTTCTGAGTAAGTTTAAAGACATTAGAAAAAACACATGGAACAACAAATAAACTGAGAACAATGGTGCCTTGCTGCCAGGAGCTTTCATTGATAAATTCTGATATTAACTTTTGAATTTGCAGCAATGATAATCGATTATCAGTTTTTGCTTTTCCCCTTATTAAAGCATGTCAGTAGTTGACTGGGTTTATTAATGAAGTTCATATAAATAGTTGTCCTTCACTGGCTTGTGAATTGTCCCATTAGAAAGCTCTGTATTCATATCTTTGTTTTGACACAATAAAATATGGATAAATGTAGCTTTATCTAGCCTCACTTTCATTGTGTAGAATACACATACTTTTAATTAGCCTTACAAGTGTCGGATTAAAATTTATTTTAATCATATTTGATTAAAATACATAAGGGCGTAGATAGGTACATTTGCAGTCACAGGCCCTGTTTACAGAGTACTTAAACGGTGTAATTCCCATGCCGCACCACTAGTAGCGCTGTGATTTTTGAAGCTCCGGGTCAAATTGCCCAGAAGAAGAAAACAGCGGCTGGCGGAGGACTGTTTCGGCTGCAAACTGTTGTAAATAAACCCACAGCTATAGCTGAAAGCCCCCCCTAAGCAACAGTTAAACCTTGTAGTGTGTAAATGGAGAGTACAAAGTACAAAGGCAACGCAAACCTGTTTTCACCGTGTAAACAGAGCCAGAGACGGTACTACAGTAATGCAAGTGTATCCAAAGCAGAGTTGTTAACTATAAATAACTGCCGAATTGGTCAAATTTCAAGTAGAAGACTTGCTGTATATTTATGACTTACCTTGTCACTCCTCAGTGCAGAAATACATTCCTCCGAAAAATGACGACTTCTTAAAAAGTAATAAAAGGTGCCCCTCCGTCTCTCCTCTCCTCCATGACAGTCAAATATCCCGCGAGCTGATGCCGGGTTATGTTGCGTTGTTATGAGACGAAAATTATGTCGTTTAAGCAAGATAAGTCTCTCATTAAAACAAGAAACTTTGCCGTTAAAGGGAGAAAGTTATATAGTTATAGGAAGTTGCCTTGTCAGCCGTCTGTGCGGCATGTTTACCGTGTCCTCCACAGATGGATCTCATGGCTGATCCAAGGTCGGTGGTGTGGGCGAGAACCCGATAGGGGGCGTGGGCAATTTGCATATTTTCGAAACATTTAGATATAACATTTAACATTTAGATTTAGATTTAACATTTAGATATAGATTTAACATTTAGATATAGATTTAACATTTACATTTAACATTTAACATTTAGATATAGATTTAACATTTAGATTTAAATTTAACATTTAGATATAGATTTAGCATTTAGATTTAAATTTAACATTTAGATATAGATTTAACATTTAGATTTAAATTTAACATTTAGATTTAGATTCAACATTTAGATATAGATTTAACATTTAGATATAGATTTAACATTTACATTTAACATTTAACATTTAGATATAGATTTAACATTTAGATTTAAATTTAACATTTAGATATAGATTTAACATTTAGATATAGATTTAACATTTAGATTTAAATTTAACGTTTAGATATAGATTTAACATTTACATTTAACATTTAACATTTAGATATAGATTTAGCATTTAGATATAGATTTAACATTTACATTTAACATTTAACATTTAGATTTAAATTTAACATTTAGATATAGATTTAACATTTACATTTAACATTTAACATTTAGATATAGATTTAACATTTAGATATAGATTTAACATTTAGATTTAAATTTAACATTTAGATATAGATTTAACATTTAGATTTAAATTTAACATTTAGATATAGATTTAACATTTAGATATAGATTTAACATTTACATTTAACATTTAACATTTAGATATAGATTTAACATTTAGATTTAAATTTAACATTTAGATATAGATTTAACATTTAGATTTAAATTTAACATTTAGATATAGATTTAACATTTACATTTAACATTTAGATATAGATTTAACATTTAGATATAGATTTAGCATTTAGATATAGATTTAACATTTACATTTAACATTTAACATTTAGATTTAAATTTAACATTTAGAAATAGATTTAACATTTACATTTAACATTTAACATTTAGATATAGATTTAACATTTAGATATAGATTTAACATTTAGATTTAAATTTAACATTTAGATATAGATTTAGCATTTAGATTTAAATTTAACATTTAGATATAGATTTAACATTTAGATTTAACATTTAACATTTAGATATAGATTTAACATTTAGATATAGATTTAGCATTTAGATATAGATTTAACATTTACATTTAACATTTAGATATAGATTTAACATTTAGATTTAAATTTAACATTTAGATATAGATTTAACATTTAGATATAGATTTAACATTTAGATTTAAATTTAACATTTAGATATAGATTTAACATTTACATTTAACATTTAACATTTAGATATAGATTTAACATTTACGTTTAACATTTAACATTTAGATATAGATTTAGCATTTAGATTTAAATTTAACATTTAGATATAGATTTAACATTTAGATTTAAATTTAACATTTAGATATAGATTTAACATTTAGATATAGATTTAACATTTAGATTTAACATTTAACATTTAGATTTAACATTTAACTATTTATTTTACTTTATAAACATATTGTTGACAATTGCATATAAGATCTTGTTTATTGTGAATTTCTGTCTTAAATGTGAGAAAAGGGAGTTAAATATGAGAAAAGTGAGCTAAATAATCAAAATATATCAGCTATAGAATTTTATCTGAAATTTTACATTCGGCACCCCATACTTTTGGACAAGCTGAAGGTGGGAGAGGGCAGCCTGTCTGACCCCGAAAAACAATAACCAAGCAATAACCAAGGCGAGAACAATCTTTTTAACATATTATGTGTTTGAAAAAAATTAAACGATAGCAAAATGTGAAAGAAAGCGGGGACTATTGTCTTGCAACTGTGACTTCCGTAAGCACCCACAGAAGACTGTGAGTTGATGAAATAACATGCTAATCTATTAGGGATTTTACTTTTAATGTAACTCTGAAACAGCAGGATGAAATAGCTTGGCCTTAGTATTTACCGAAGTGCAGATTATGATGTCTCTCCCTGCAAAGCTGCTGATAATGACAAAATCATTTCTCAGCCGGGCTTCATATGAGGCAATGTCACTGTGAAAAGTGATGCAGAACTGTCAGCGTTCTACACCCTTATTTACAGGTGAGGGAAGCCGCAGACAGGCTTCTACTAATCAGACACCCTAGATCAACACATCATCCACAAGCTTTGCTTGGTTGCAAAGCTGTAGCATTGGGAAACATGATGACCTGAACAGTGTGTTCTACTGTTTTTGCTGTTTTCGCCACTTAAATGTTTCTTATCATAAACCAAATGTTGATGAGAGACAGATATAACCTGTATGAATACACAAAGCAGTTTTCAAATGATGATTTCATTTATTAAAGGAAAACGGCTATCCAAACCAAGCTGGCTCTATGTGACAGAGTAATTGCCTCTGTATTGTGAAGAAAACACACAAAAACTGGCCTTGAACATAATTATTCCAACACGGATGCAAACACTTCACCATTCACCCTTTTGACGCAAACTGCTCGGCAGACCTTACACGGACCTAAATAATCGTTTATTTCACAGCCTGTGTTCCAGGAACTGTCTAAAACCACTGGCTATGGAGTGTCTCAATGTTTTCAAACATTTTCTAAAATTCAAACGCTCATTGATCTATTTTTTTCCGTTAAACTTTTCATCGTAAGAATGCAAACAGAATTAAAACTACAAAGACTATGTTGGTAAATGGCACTTTTAAAGCACTGCAAGGTCGGTGATCTTCTTTAATGATTTTTTTTTTCTAAATAATGTGACACAAAATGTTGTTTTTCATGATTTAAAAGGAAAATATCTACTGCTATGTCAGTTACTTACCTGTTTGATGAACTGAGGGGACGTCAGAAGTGAAAGAAAGTATGATGAAAGCTAAAAGTTAAAAGTGCTTCTACCCATATGTCAACAGGGCTGCACAGCTGGTAGCACTGATGCCTTGGAGCAAGGAGGGTTCAAACCCCGGGCTAGGGTCTTTCTGTATGTACTCACCTTGCATGCGTGGGTTCTCTCCTGGTACTCCAGCTTCCTCTCACAGTCCAAAACCTGACAATTAGATTAACTGGTCTCTCTAAATGTCCCTTAGGCATGAGTGCGTGTACATGCTTGTTTGTCCTGAGTGTGTCTGTGTTGCACTACGAGGGACTGATGACCTGTCCAGGGTGTATCCTGCCTCTCACTCAATGCATGCTGAAGATAGGCGTCAGACAACCCGTGACTTTAAGAGGACAAACGGGTACAGAGAATGGATAGATGGATATGTGAACAAGGAAACAATTACTTGTTTAGTTCTTGCATCTAACATATGTACCTTCATGTAACATTATATTACAAGGTGTCAAAAATAGTGCTCTGCCCTCATGAATGCAGTCATTTAAATATGTCCATGCACAACACTGGTCCACAGAATATTTCCACAGATGTCCTAGGGCTCATCAAGATGTTTTGTCTTTGTGATGGATCAGCAGTGGTTCTAGACGTGGAACTCTCACATTGAGGCCATTTTTGCCCAGTCTCTTTTTCTCATTGTTGAATTCTGTCCTCTGTCCTTAACCGAGGCAGAGCTTTACATGTTGCTCTGGGTTATTCTGGGACCTCCTGGATGAGTTAATGAAAATGAATCTATTTTCCAAGGGGATAAAGTACTTGTGATGTACAGTCAATTTGGTTTGGAGCTTTTTGACTTTAATTAATTAAGTCATCGTTTGCAAACTCTTTCTTTGGATTTACTCAGGCTACATTCGAAGACTCGCAACATTTAAGTGAGACAAAGAAAGCAAAACTTTACATTACCCTAACAGCATTTGCAGAAGGAACCAGTAGGGTCATGATTTACAGTCCTAGAGATCCAGTTTATTGGTTATTCCTTAAAGTTGAGAAATCATGTCTTCCTCATTCAATTATGATGGTTGAAGTTGTTCTTTGTAAGTTCTTCATTGGATGTTGTGCATGTACAGAACATCGAATGATCTCAGAGTAGTGGAGATGGATCTCAGTGACCAGCTGAAAGCCAGAGAGCCCTGGACACAGAAACCCGAGCACCGGTCAGTCCTCTATCCGAAATTTTCTGGGAGTTGGTTATGTGAAGCTCCTGATAATTGGAACAGTTAAGAGTAATGGAGAAGCAACTGTAGCTAAGGGAGCAGAGGAGGGAGGAGAGCGACGGAGTCCCTGGGATGTCTGCTGCTGTCTGAGGTTCTGAGGGTGCCCTCCTGTCTACTTTTTATAGTGGTTCCATGGAATAGAGCTGGCCAAAAAAGTCTGTTGTGTCTTCATGGAAATCATTTACCAGCTCTGACACAAGCACTAACCACAGACAAAGGTGATGGATTTCAAGATTTCATTGCCAGCTTTTTAAGTGAGACTCTGGAGAACACCAGAGGTACCTTAGACCAGGTCCAGGTATGAATTTGAATGCGCTTAATTTTGATGATATTGTCTGTCTTCAGGGTTTATACAGGAATGAGTAACCCTAATTTAATGCTTTTTAATGCTCTTAGAAATAATTTTAATGCCATCAACAAGTACCCATGACTCTCCTATATATATATATATATATGAGTCACATCTCTATAGATAGATAGATAGAGAGAGAGAGAGAGAGAGAGAGAGAGAGAGAGAGAGAGAGAGAGAGAGAGAGAGAGAGAGAGAGAGAGAGAGTACTTGTTGATGGCTGCGTTCAGACACCAGAGCACCTCCTCATGCAGTGTTGCATTGGATCCAAATGTTGTTTGAAAACTGTCTGATTTCCCGACGTTAGAGCTTGCTCCAGCTGCTGCTGTGTTGGTTGCGGTAGCTAATGCGGACGTGACTGCGTTGGTTACAGAAAAGTAACTTGACATTGTTAGCTGTTGTCTGCCCCTTGCAGCTGATCTGTGGCTGTCTGCAGTGGTGTAGTGGTCCCTGGAGCAGTGAGTATACTCTCATTTTTTGCCCTTTTAGACCCAGCTCAGAAAAATGCCGTTTTAGAAACAATGACATGTAACACTGCTCTATTTAGTTTACCCAAATATCCATCACTAGGGTTTACTTATTTTAGCCTAAAATATTTAGCCTAAAAAAATTTAGATTAAAATATTTCCTTGAGCTACTACGTGAGGTGTGAAAATACTGTTGTCTCTTTTTTAAAGATTTTATCCAGCTTCTGGCAGGTAATGTAAAATTTTCTTTGGTTTATATTAAAGGAATTCCTACACTACATCCAGAATCAACATTCTATTACTTTACTGTAGGTTTTTCAATATAGACCTAGATGAAAAGGCAAATGCAGAGTCCTCAAATGAATGAGAAAGAGAATCTATAGAAAGAGATAAAGGTAATGACGAGGAGACCAGCAAAACTCAAATCACTTTGTCTTTGCAAATCATGAATTGTGAAATATGCCAGTTGTAACACCCAAAGAACTGTTGATCCTGTTGTTTTAGACCCCCTGACAATGAATGTTTAGCCCCTCAATTTTAAAATGGACGGTGATTTTAAACAGTCAACCAGACAAGACAGTCAAAAAAGTACCTCAGTTAAGTCATTTTTATCATTTAAGGAACAAGGCAAAGGTAAAACCTATTATTTAGAGGCAAAAATATGGAAACCCTACTCCAAGCTTTCATTTCATCATGGCTAGATTAGTGTAATTTTCTTTATCTATGAATTGGTCAGTCCTCACTCAAACGTCTGTAGCTGGTTCAAATGCTGCTGCACACCTTTTAATGGAAAAACATTAAAGAAAGCACATTACCCCCTCCTGTCCTCCCTTCACTGGTTGCCTGTTTATCTTAGAGTTCAGTTTAAAGAACGTTTGTTTTTAAGGATTTAAACAGTCTTTACCCAAGTCATTTTATTAGATGTTATTTTGTTTTACCTCGTGTTAAAGTGCTCTTTAAATAATGATGACAATGATGATGATTATGATCACAAGAAACTTTTGCATCACCTCCCAGGAGCTGGAAAGAAAAGAGACAAAAACATTTTTCACACCTCACTTAGTAACTCAAGGAATTATTTTAGACTAAATATTTTAGGCTAAAATATTAAACTGTTTATTGGTTGTTGTTTTTTCTTCAATCCCACTGTTATGTTTAGTAATTTCTGCCAAAAGTTGCAGCATTTTGATTTAATCCATCTGAATGCAGTATTTGCAAGCCATACTCTGATTGGATGGAAAGAAACCTGTCTGTGATTGGTTGGTGAGGTGGACAGTTTTTTAAGTCACGAGCGCAGAGACAGAGTCGAGCGAGCGGAGAAACAGCCGAGTGAGGAAGGAGCAGGTCATGAGCAGACACGGAACCGAGTGCGAGGATAGTGGGTTGAGAAGAGTTTATCAGCAAACAGGTTTTGAGTGCGTGATGCTTAAACGCTGTATCGCTCCAGAAGTTGATATAGGCAATGCTGACTGAGAAATAAGTGGGTATACCCGCGTATACCCTGGACTACACTTAAAGTAAGGCATTTTTAATGCCACAGATAATCACATTTAATAACTTTCAATGCCAATTAAGGCCTTAATTTTTAAAAAATGTAATGTAATGACTTTTAATTATTTTTAATGACCCGCAGAAACCCTGGTCTTACTTTCAGGTTGGGGAGATGGCGTAATGGAGGAGCACTGTAAAACTAGATGAGATGGAGGAGAAGAAGGTACTATATTTCTGGCTGATGATTGGAGGACAGCCAGGAACCTTATGAGAGCTGCAGAACTGATGAGCTGTGGAAGATCCTTCTAAGGAGGCAGGAAATCCTCCCTACTTTCACTTTACTGATTTTTATTTGTTCTGAATTATTATTGGAGTTATAGGAGACCCTTTGTAATATTGGGGGACTATTGTGAAACCCTCAACACCAGATATCTACTCTTTCACATACTCTGTGAGTCGCTCTGTTCTCAGTCGAGCCCACTTTAATGACCCACTGTTTGAAAGACGAGAAGGTCCTTCAGAGAGTCTGCTCCCGGTATTCAGCCAGACACTGAGTTAATGCTTAACAGAGTTTATTTGCAGGGATGATGAAGGTGGGTCAGGCTGGCAGACAGAAAGCAATCCAAGGCAGAGAAAAGAGCTGACAATCCAGGCAAAAACAAACTGACAGGAACTGGGTGGACTCAAAAACAGGAGAACAGATTAAGGTAGGGTAATATTGCGGACAGGCAGAATACAAAAATTCTGGAGAGCTCTTACCTGAGGACTGGTGAACGAGGAGTGAGAAAAGAGTCATGAGAACATGGGGACGTGACCCTGAAAGGGCGAACTATAAACAACAGAAAAGTTCAGAGAACAGACTCTAGTAAAACAAAAATAGTCTGGTGGGCGACCCGGAGGACGGCCCCGACGTATCAGGTTCTCTGGCGGGCGACCCGGAGGACGGCCCCGACGAACCAGGTTCTCCGGCGGGCGACCCAGAGGACGGCCCTGACGAACCAGGTTCTCCGGCGGGCGTCCCGGAGGACGGCCCCGACGAATCAGGTTCTCCGGCGGGCGACTCGGAGGACGGCCCCGACGAATCAGGTTCTCCGGCGGGCGTCCAGGAGGACGGCCCCGACGAATCAGGATCCCCGGCGGGTGTCCCGGAGGACGGCCCCGGCGTGTCAGACGTCGATGGACCAGAGTTTCAGGAAGCCAGCGACAGAGCAAGACCCTCAGAGGCGGACGGCTGACGAGGACCCTCAGGAACCGGCTTATGAAAGGCGAAGACCTAGGAGGCGCCGGGCTAAGGGCTGAGGATGGTGCCGGGCTACAGGACTCGGAAGTCGCCAGGCTACAAGCCACGGACAGGGTCTGGCTACAAGATACAGGTGGCGCCTGGCTACAAGATACAGGCGGCACCTGGCTACAGGATACAGGCGGCGCCTGGCTACAGGATACTGGCGGCGCCGGGCTATAAGATACTGGCGGCGCCGGGCTACAGGCTTCTGGCGGCGCCGGGCTACAGGATACAGGCGGCGCCTGGCTACAGGATACAGGCGGCGCCTGGCTACAGGATACAGGCGGCACCAGGCTACAGGATACAGGCGGCGCCGGGCTACAGGATAAAGGCGGCGCCGGGCTACAGGCTTCTGGTGGCGCCGGGCTACAGGCTAAAGATGCTCTCAGGCCCTTGGAGACAAAAAGCCTAAGGATAAGTCTTTGAAGTGTCTCAGGGAGTGACAGCCAGTACAGGCACTCAGATTGCTGGGGCTGTCATGAACTGAGAGTGAACACAGGCGCTTCTGGGGAACCCCAGAGGTTTTGGTGTCTCCAGGGAGCCTCGGCAGCTTGGCCCCCTACAAGACCCTAGGGACCGGCCATTATGTCGAGGACCCCGAAGATTCCTCCGCCCTCCTCCGACTCGAAGGGGCACATTGTTCCCCGGACCCTCCCGGGCCGCCGCGTCACTGGCTGAGGGCGGAACCCCCCGGGTCGCCGTGTCGTTGGCCGAGGGCGGACCCCCCCCACGTCGCGACGTCGCAGGCGGGTGGCGGACCCACCTGGGTCGGCGACGGGTTCGTGATTGGCCACAACGTACTGTAATGATTTTGCAGGAGATGAGAACCCGGTATTCAGCCAGACATTGAGTTAATGCTTAACAGAGTTTATTTGCAGGGATGATGAAGGTGGGTCAGGCTGGCAGACAGAAAGCAATCCAAGGCAGAGAAAAGAGCTGACAATCCAGGCAAAAACAAACTGACAGGAACTGGGTGGACTCAAAAACAGGAGAACAGATTAAGGTAGGGTAATATTGCGGACAGGCAGAATACAAAAATGCTGGAGAGCTCTTACCCGAGGACTGGTGAACGAGGAGTGAGAAAAGAGTCATGAGAATATGGGGACGTGAGACGAGACGTTGGGACAGGCAGCAGAGAACTGAGGCAGGTATAAATAGGCAGAGGAACAGGTGAACAGAGTGAACAATTAATTAATCAGAACAGGTAGAAGTGATCAAGGATGGGGGTGTGACTGAGGGAGCTGACAGAACCAGTGGAAGGGAACAGAATCTAAACAAGGTAAATACAGAACCAGAATAACATAAGGACCAAACCTAAGATAGAAAATAAAGCAGAAAACTAACAAAGCACATGATGAAAACCAAAACTAATACAGGGACAAGATAACAAAAACAGCACACAAGCAAAATAGGAATCCAGACAAGACAGAACCCAAAACTGAATCTGAGGCAGGAGAGAGGACTAATTGATCAAATAACATAAACCAAGAAAGAAGCCAGAATATTACAGTTTCAGCTTAATACAATAACAACCTTTCATCTTTTAGCTCGTCAGAGTGTTGCTAATGAATAAAAACTGCCAAACTGAAAAAAAGTTTTACTTCTGTAAAACAGAAATCAGCAGAGTTGCTCAGGCAAAACCTTTTCATTTTATCAAAATGACATCAGTTAACAGCTACCTCAGGCCACTTTATAGAGAGGAAAAAACAAGTTAATTAAACAAGTTAATTAGAGTGCAATTAGAGTAAAGTCTGCTTTAACTGAATTACAGTCCACTTAATGCAACTTAGCCCAATTAAAGGACACCTAATTTGATCTTTTCACAAGTAAATTGAGTGCAATAATATTTATTTTCTGTCAATTTGTGAACAGTTCCAAAGCCAAGCAATGACAAGGTTGCAGGTTTAGGTGAAAAACATCACTCACCATATGGTGATGTCCAGAACCATAATCACGACCCCTGTGTCAGTGTCAGCCATCGATCAGACGTAAAGGATAGGAAATGGGCACAGCCGTAAAAACAAACACCTAGTCAGGGATACATGTGCATCTGAGGGCAGGAATGATGGACAAACTTCATGGTCAGGTTTGAACGTAGGCTTAAAAGTCACAGTATGGTAGATTTTCTATATGTCTTAATTAAAGAAAACCAACAAAAATATATAAACATTATTTTCCTTAATTCATCAGAGAAGAAAGAATGTTACTTTTTTCTGACAGTAATCTGGTTTCATCAATATTTTCTGGCATTCGAAATGTGGCCAGTCTAGAACAGACAGAAGGTGTGTGTTGATTTAGTTAGTTTATGAAATAAAACGGTCAGGTTGTTTTTGAATTTGTTTAATAAGACAATAAGCTGAAATTTAATAAAAATTACTTGTGATGTAGACAATCCAGTTGACGAATTGTACTCAAATGCACCATAGAAGTGTTCCTTTTTATTATTTTCTTCACGTCCTGTGGCATTGCAGGCGTACCTGAAGCTGCTTGCCTCGTGTATCGGGGAAGCTTTGCTCTGCAAACAGGATATCTAGAGATGGTTCCTAACTGCCTGATTATTTTGATTAAATCAGGGTTGCATCTGACATCAATGTATACTTCAATAAAAAGCTGTGTTTTGTGACCTCCAACCATTTTATAAAAATGTTTTTGATGAATCATGTGCGTGCATGAATGTAAATGTGTTATTTCATCCCCTGGATGTGCAGAGCTGTTACAATGGTAAGATGGGTTTCAACCTCGCAGCACTTGGTGTAAAGAATCAAGATTTGGACCCGATAATTCAGCCGAGACACAAGGAGCGGTTTAAAAGACTTATTTAAGCAACAGGTTTAGCTGGACTGGAAACTGGCTGGCATGCACTCAGGAACCATTAAAAGGGAGAAGAACAGGTTAGGCTGTAGGACACACAGTGGGTTATTGTGTACACTGAATGTAAGCCAATAACCTTTCTTGAATCCGGGAGGTAGGAAAGAATCCAAGTAGTGGAACCGAGTGGTTGGTAACTTGGCAGTCGGAACAGAGCTCCAGAAGCAGCTATCAGCTGGAGGGTTATCCAGGAGATAGTCCAGAGTCATAAACGGATGATCAGAGGCAGGCAGAAGTAACAGAGGAGGAATCCGAGTATCTTTGTCCAGGTTTGGTCCGAGGTCTTCATTCACAAGGTAGCACAGAGAGGCAGAGGGAACAGAACGAGAGAGTCCGACAGGTGCGACGCAAACAGGCTGGAATCCACAGAATGATCTGAGTCCCACACAGGAAGGCAGTCAAGGCCTACAAACACGATGGCCTTCCAGAATCTGGCGCCTACACACTGGGAGAGCCATGTGGGCTCCTCCCAGGTGCAGGAGCTCCCAGTAATTAGAGCTGTTGCATGAAAAGGTGACAGGTGTGAATCAACCCCAGAGCCATACTTAAAGATCTTATGAAGATGCGGTTGAGGCTGTTATGAGAGTGTCATTATGCATGGTGGAACAAGCGAGATCTCCGTCATTTCTCTACAATGATGGAGATAAGTTGAGAAGCAAGTCAGAGAGGAAAAAGCCCCATTACAGTAAAAGCAGCATAAAACAAAAGGCAGATTACAGATTGGAAATGCACTCAGCGACAAACATCTCAATGTCTGGAGAAATGTTCTGCGGTCTGATGGATTTAAAATTGTCGTATTTGGATATTATGACCATTTTTACATTTCAAGGAAAATGACATCAGCCACAAAGTTCAAGTCTGGTCACAAATAGACAATTGTAGCAAAAAGTTAGTTTCAAAGTGACAGAAGGACAGCAAAGTCCATGTTTTGGAGCAACCATGATAAAGTCCTGATCTCGGTCTCAGAACTGTTCAGAGCTGAAAATGTGTGTGTGAGTAAAGTTGCCTAAAAGCCTGGCATTAAGGAAATAATTTAGCCAATCACAATTGATCTAAAACAGGAAAGGTGTAGTCTGATGTCAAACAGTGAGAGGAAAACAACTTACTTGTCTTTTTATAAAGTGATTGGAAATCTATCTACTTTCAGCTGGCTATCACTAAACAGAGCGCAAGGTTGTCTTTATTTGAAACGAGCTGAATCCGAGCTTCTTCAACCTGTTTCCAAGACAGCCGCGGTGATGCTGCCACACATTAATGAAAGCTCCCGCGAAGCCCGAGTGGAGGACTTTGATTCTTTCCCGAACTGAGCGAGCAGTAATTTCTCTGATCCATTACCCCTCGCTCCCTCGTGTCTGTTTGGACTTGACATCGAGCGGCTTGTTCTTAATCTGTTCGTTGTGAAACATTAACTCACATAGTGCACCCCCCACCCAAGTGGGATCTCATTCTCTCACCCCTGACTGACAAACACAAGTAAACACTGCAGTGATACTCCCTAATCGTCCATGAGCTCCAGGCATTCTGGGATTGCTCTTGTTTGTCGGATGTGTGGGAATGGATGGCGTGGCGTACTGTTACTGTACAAGCACAGCCTGACTTTTCATAAAGACCAGCATTTTAATTCATTTTCATGCTTCTTGCTATAAAATAAGCTATAAAAAAATATCTACACCATCCTTCAGATCTAGAGGGCACCAAAAGCAATGTTTTCACCAGATTCTAAGATAATAAGAGTCATACCTCTCTAGGACAAAAACACACAGCAGACTTCATGGTGTTGTATTTATTACACAAAATGACAGCAAAATAGAAGGAAAAAAAAGTACACCCCGTGGTTCAGTAGACTGTAGAACGTTTTCTGTTGAACTTTATTGGGTTGTTGAATCTCTGTGGCTGAATTTTGATTCACTCTGCTTTACAACGGCACTTCAAAGTTTCCATGGTGGTTCTTGGAAACTGAACAAGGCTATATAAAATGTTGATTTTATTTTATACCTCTTTTATTGAGTCTGTTTTAACATTTGGTTTTATTGCTTGGTATTGTAACCTGTCCTTGAAAGACAAGAACTGTGTTTTTGCTGTAGTTAAAGTAAAAATAATTGGTATTCAACCCCCGCCCTCGTCTTGACACTTGGATTAGGTAGACTGTGTAAATGGCCATCATAGCCAATAGAGACCATCCTCTTTTAGAGGAATTTGTTCTACTTCCCTCAGGACAAATGTACAGGTGTCCATCCATAAGTACAGTCGGTACAAATATGCTTTTGTCCCAAGTGCTACTAAAGGTATATAGTCATGTTATATGCTGTTAATGCATTGTTAATAATGCCAGACCAAGCCTGACGCTCTGCAATGCCTCGCAGTAAAGCAGCAGCTCGGCATGTTCGAAGACAAACCGTTATTAATTAAATAAAACAATCTACAGCAATTTTAAGAGCCTCATCCTAGAAAATTTACTCACGTCAATCAACTTTGCGGTCACATCTGAGCAATCGGCAGGTTTAGCGTCTGCTTCAGTGAACATCAACATTCATACTGTATTCACAGCGACATTCCAGTCTTTTCTTGGAATCATATTTTTTGAAATTTTTTCTTTCACTGGATTTTGGACCATTCTTCGTTGTTTCACTGGGAGATGCTAATAGCCATTAGGTGCTTCCTTTTTTTTTAATCCCTTGCTGCAGATGCGCAGTGTTGTATTTCCTATGTTATTAAAAATAAACACGAAAGGCTTTAATGGCTAACAAATTGAGCATAAACAAAGCGTAAACACCAAAACAATAACTAATATGCCAGCGGGACGTGATAATCTTTCATAAAAACTTTGTATGGAACCAGAGTGAGCTACTGGCGTATAAAAAAAAAAAGCCAAATAACGTGGCTCTGCACCTTTAAAGCCCCTTGATCAAATTTTACCAAGCAAGGCACATTTTAGAACGTTTAATGGTTTTATTCCTTGTTGCATTCAGATGCAACTTCACAAACCTACATTTCACGACCAAGTTCCTTACGAATAGAATAAGCAACCAAGCTAAACGTCAGTAATTTTCTACCTGTTCTCTCACAGATTGTTATGAATAACACAGGAGAAACCGATATCCAGCCAGACAACAGAGTTTAGTTCTCAAAAGGTTTATGGAAAAGGTGAATAATGGCAGATGAGGAAGGTGAATAGAACCGGACTTGATCAGATGAAGGCATAACCAGACAGACCAGGAGTGACAGACAGTGACAGGCCTGACACAGTGATGACAGCGGAGGCTAACCAGAGCAGGCGATGCAGACCGAGGAACCACTAGAAACGCGCAGAGCAGTCAACTGGTACTCATGGGAAAAATAAGGCAGACTTGTGCAGCGCACAGACACAGGCAGCATACAGCAGTGTGGGCTGAACACAACAGGGCAGAAGAATCCAGTTGCCTGAGCACACAGAAACTGGTAGCTGCACGGTGGCAGTGCTCATGGAGCAAGACGAGATGTTCTTGTCCGGATGAGTTGGCTTAGGCAGGTATATGTAGACAGGGGAACAGGTGAGCAGAGTTGACTCCAATTAATTGCAGCAGGTGGATCTGATCAGGTGCACAGTGGTGGCTGGAAGATGACTGAGCTGATTGGGTGGTGGCTGAGGAGTGGACTGAGCTAATTGGGTAGTTTCTGTGGCTGAGAGGCGACAGAGCTGAATCCGGAAAAGTCCAACACAAAGAAACACCTAAATCATGGTACTGATGGTTAAAGCTCTGTTTCTCTTTCTTATATCTGCCAACAGTCCTCATCTTGAACTCATTCTGACTCCTGCTTTGTATTTTCAATTCAATTCAATTTTATTTATATAGCGCCAATTCATGAAACATGTCATCTCAAGGCACTTTACAAAGTCAAGTTCAATCATATTATACAGATTGGGTCAGATTATACAGATTGGAAAAATGTCCTATATAAGAAAACCAGTTGATTGCTTCAAAGTCCCGACAAGCAGCATTCACTCCTGGAGAAGCATAGAGCCACAGGGAGAGTCGTCTGCATTGTCCATGGCTTTGCAGCAATCCCTCATACCGAGCAAGCATGAAGCGACAGTGGAAAGAAAAAACACTCATTAACGGGAAGGAAAAACCTCCAGCAGAACCGGGCTCAGTATGAACGGTCATCTGCCTCGACCGACTGGGGGTTACAGAAGACAGAGCAGAGACACAACAAGACAGACAAAAAGCACAGAAGCACACATTGATCCAGTAATCTGTTCTACATTAGATGGTAATAGCCGGTGATCTGTCTTCCAGAGAAGACAGATCACCGTAGTGTTTTATCTTATTCAACAAACCAGCCTTAACCCGAGCAGAGATATGTAGTCTTCTATATGGAGCTCTTTGGTATTTATTTTGATTTTTCCAAGCATTACAGAGTCTGACTTTGCGAAGAATCTGCTTGAACGTCCACTGCTAAGAACACTGCTGCAGCCTGGAATATGTTTTTGCTTGTAAAATGTCCTTTCTCTCTCTACGGTGATGGAGATCAGATAGCTTAGACCTCAGAATCAGAGCAAACTTTGTTTATCCCTGAGGGGCAATTAGGGGGGCAAAGAGCAGACTTACAGAGGAAAGAAGAAAACACACCAAGTGGGTGGGCAAAAGCTGCAGATAGCGGTCAATGGCAAGCCCACAGCGCGGAACAGTCTGAGCAGCTGCTCTGGAGACAGTAATGCAGAAATGTGATGTGTCGAGATGTATAATACTAATAAAAGAAATTATATATGTATACAATTAGCCAATTATATACATCAATCAATAAATAGTGAGTAGCATAGATACATATTTCAAAATAGCTATAATCACACAAGCTACAATCATAAACTTATTTGGACCCTTTAGAGTTTAGTTGGAGAATAGCAATGCGAAGAAAAGGTTGCTTTCCTTCTCTGGGACTTTCTGGCTAGACAGTGGAACCTGCGACCAGATGGCAGCCTTTCAAATACTGGAAACTGTACATTGTTAATTGATTAACTAGGGAGCAAGCCTGCTGCTCATACAGGGAGCACAGGTGGCGAGCAGGAAGTCCAACGATCTTAGAGCACACTGTCGCAAAGCTATGAAGACAGTTTCTGTTCTGTAGGGTGATAGAGTGGTACCAGCAGCATACATCCTCTGGTGGCATTTCTTCAGTACTCCCTCAGTGTTAGTGGTGTACCTTTGTTGGTTGTCCAGGATGGTACCTAGATATTTGTCTCAACCGAAGAACTGTGGATTACGGTAGTGACAGCTGTTCCCTTCGGCTGCTGGAGAAGGTGATCACCATCTACTTAGACATAGTTTCAAAACCCTTTCAAGATTGATAGGGAGAAACAGTTGCTTCTCTAAAATGACATTTTCTCACCTGAGCAATTCCAGAGCTAACCCAGGGGTGGTGCTAGAACCCCGTCGAAGCTGGATCTGTAGAAGACGTAGCTCAGTGATATGTCATCATGTCACATAAGTAGACGTTTGTCCATCCCTCTAATTCTAAATTTCTGTGGAGAATCACAGCACAAGGAGACATTTTACCAAACCAAATCACATTAATTATATTCCTAAATTGATGCTCTAATGCCACCAGAGTAATTATTAAACAACATGCAATGCACCTTAAAGCTTCTTATAATCCTGACGGATTGCTCTCTGATCAGGATTTACCAGCAGTGCACGAAACCCGAATTACAACCGCCGTAATAGTGTCACTGCTGGAGAACATTAACCTGGCCAGCCAGATTGATAATGTGTAGCGCTCTAGTTCTGCACATTATCAATCTGGGACTGCTCCCATTGAATCTGTTTGGGGAAAGTAGGGACATTCAGCAGAACTTACTGAGCTGCATGGGCGAGGCCACACACATAGAGCCCAAAAAGGTTCCAAAAGTTGGTTTTTGGCCAATCACGGTATCAAATTAAAACACAAGCAGCAGGCGCTGTGAGAAACCACAAGAAAGCAATCTAGTCAAGGCACTTCTTGCTGTTCTACTATCAAAGAAGAAATCGTGGACAGGTGTGATAGCAGCAGCTACGCGTGTATCCTCCCGCGCTGGCATGTTTATGTTGGTTCGGCTGTGGGCTCAGCCGCTCTTGCTTTTGTCGCAGCCGTATGTCCAGCCTTAGGCTGCAACGTGATTGGCCCGAGCCGTTTTCGGTTCAGACACAAGCGGTTGAAGCCAGAGCGGGACAAGATGGATTCTTGTGTTTGAGAAGCATAAATACTGTGAGAATTTAGCTTGCAGGCAAGGTTAGGATAACATTACAATACTGACTATTTTTGTACGGGTTTGGCTCCTGCTTCCCTTCTTAAATCCTGTGGAAGTACCTGTAAGGATTTACATGCCAAAGCAAAAACCTTAGGGACTTCAAAATGACCGGTATAGTGCAGAAAACACACAAAAAGGGAAAAAAAAAAATCAGACTGAGTCCAAAAATTGTAGAGCTCGGTTTCTTTTTTTATAGATATTTGCAAAAAAATGTGAAAAGGCAGACCTTACATTAAACAGCAGAGGAGCAGGGATTCCACTTTCTCCAGCAGTGCAGGACAAACAAAAAAACAGACACTCCCATATTGCAACAACCCAGCTTTTAAAGCACCAGCCTGTACCAACTAAAAAGAAACAGGGGTGAAAACCTTTACAACAATTACAATTTCCATTTAGGGAACAAACTAAATTAAAACCTCTAGAGGAAAAACAAAAAAAAAAATTACATTCAACTTCAACAAATCAAAACAATACTCCAAATCCTAGACAAAACCCAAAACATCTCCCCTCCATCTCAATCAAAATGGATTTTCCCTCATGAGGCTGATTGACAACACCAGGTCCTTATTAGTACTGCTCATGGGCGCGCTTCCATGGCAACACCTGACCAGGTGACCTCAAAGAAAAAAAGAGTGGTGAGAACAAAACAAGTTCATAAAGTTACATCAAATACAAATAAACTTAAACCTTTCCCCAAATACTCAATTACTTTAAAAACAGCAAATGCCCGTTTACATCATCTGTTAGTGAGGGGGTAAATCCCTCACAGTACCAAAGATGCACAAAGTTGAAACACTGCTCACAGATTCACACAGTCTGAATGTTGATATTCTGCTTTTATCAGCGGAGATGCGAGACCCCACCCATCGCCAGAGAACTGTGAATGGGTACGGTGAAGCACGCAGTTCAAACTACTAACATTCAAAGTGTGTATTCACAAGGGAGTTAGTTTTACAAAAAGACCAAAGACAGAACCGTGATGGCAGAGAGAAAAGAAGTATGGCACTTACGTTACTGGACAAGATGGCAGGCTGACAATTCAAAGTTATAACAGCGAAGAACAGTCTTCCTTTAATAGCCAATCCCCGTGGTCACCTGACTGCTACCTCTGAGTTATTGGAAATACTACCAAACCTACTGTAAGTTTGTAATAAAGAAGCTATCTAATGTAACGGAATGTTAATATTAGAGAAAATTAGCCTTGTGTGATCTTCTACCAAAAAGCTGGATGGAAACCCTGCCTTTTGGGGCAGGGTTTCCATCCATTTCTTTCTTCAGATCATGTAACAGGATTTGGCATGATGTGTTGAGGTTATTCTTTGTTTGTTTTTTACTCAAACAATTTATCAGCACAACAAAATTTGGTTCACAAACTGGCATGTGAAAGGTTCCAAGGTGGTTGACACATGGCATTAAAACACAACCAACACATTTCAATATGTATACTTTTTACAAAACTACACTATGATTATGAAAATGGCGCTCTACACACCAAGAGGAATCCTACCTAATCTGGAGGGACAGTCTATTGTTGTATAACAAGACCCTTCGCAGAGTTAGAGCAGCATATTTTTCATCATTAATTGAGGAGAACAAAAATAATCCTAGATTTCTCTTCAGTACAGTTGCCAAACTTACACAGAGTCATAGCTCCGTTGATCGATCCATTCCCTTAGCTCTTAGCAGTAATGATTTTATGGGATTCTTCATAAATAAAATTGATTCCATTAAAAATAAAATAATTGGTATCCTCCCAAACATGATTACCTCGTCCTCAGTAAGTGAGGCAGCGTTGGAGGAATCTTTAGAAACTGCGCTGTGTCTGAACTGTCTAGAAGCAGTAGAGCTTTCTGAGCTATCTAAAATATTAGCTTCATCTAAACCTTCTACCTGTATGTTAGACCCAATCCCAACAAAATTGTTTAAGGAGGTATTCCCTTTGATCAGTGGTCCTATTTTAGACATGATTAAGCTATCCTTAGTAAATGAATATGTACCACAGGCTTTTAAAGTAGCTGTTATTAAACCTTTACTTAAGAAACCATCTCTTGATCAAGATGATTTAGTAAATTACAGACCTATATCTAATCTCCTTTTCTTATCTAAAATTCTCGAGAAAGTAGTTGCTAATCAACTTTGTGAACATTTACAAAGTAATGACCTACTTGAGGAGTTTCAGTCAGGCTTCAGAGCCCATCATAGCACTGAAACGGCTCTGGTGAAGGTCACTAATGATATTCTCATGGGCTCAGATAATGGACTTGTGTCTATACTTGTCCTGCTAGATCTCAGTGCTGCATTTGACACAGTTGATCACAATATTCTCTTACAAAGACTTGAGCATACTGTAGGGATTAAGGGGAAAGCATTAGGCTGGTTTAAATCTTATCTGTTGGACAGATTCCAGTTTGTTCATGTTAATAATAAATCTTCTTCAAGCTCTAGGTCACTTGTGGAGTACCACAGGGTTCAGTCCTTGGACCAATTTTCTTTACTATATATATGCTTCCGATTGGCAAAATTATCAAACAGCATGGGATTAATTTCCACTGTTAAGCCGCCGGCCTACTCCCGGCGGCTTCTTCTTCTTCTCTACTCTTTCCTTGGGGGGGGGGGGGGGGGGGGGGGTTGCAGATATCCTGTGTCGGCCCCTCCTGGGCGCCCTGCTTTGGGGACCCCTTTGGGAGTCCGGGATTATGGGTCCCCTGACTCCTGCCTCTGTGCTTGGGGAAGGCGGGCCTTTGCTTCTCCACAACCACTATCAAGCTATTTCCTTCTGAATAATTTTCAACTAAACTAGTGCACTCACACAAACTCCCACAGGTGCTGGGTCCCAGGTATTAAATGTTCACTTATATACAGTAAGCTTATAATTTATTTATTTATTTATGTTCTTTCACTTTCTTTTTTCAGGTATCACATTACACATGTCAGCTTACATAATAATATATATGATTTAGCAATGGCATCTAGGTGTTATTCGATTGTATCTGTTGCTTTATGTCTGTTGGTTGTGCTGTTCTTTTTGCATCTCTCTTTCCAGGTGATGGAGCAGACGGAGAAGGTTTTATCATTCTCTCCCTTTTATCTCTTCTTTCTTTCACCTCTACTCTTTCTTTTTTCTCTCTCACTTCTTGTTCTTCCTTTACTCTCCCATTGTAATGTCCATATAATTTGAAAGTCTCCCTGCAGGAATCACAATAAAGCTATTTACAAGCATAAATCAAGTGGAGCACTATGGCGAAAGCTGTTCGCTCTACTTGTAAAAGCAAAATCTGTCGAGCTCTATCTGGCCATTGAGACATCAATTCCTATTGCCACATTGCTAGACAGGACACTGGGGAAAAAAATAATAATAATAATAATTTCCACTGTTATGCTGATGACACTCAGCTATATTTATCCATAAATCCTGATGAATCCAATCAATTACTTCGACTGCAGTCATGTCTTGATGACATCAAAAGCTGGATGACTTTAAATTTCCTGCACTTAAATTCTGACAAGACAGAAGTTATAATCTTTGGACCAGAGTCCTCAAAAAATAAACTTCTTAATCAATCACTGAATCTGGATGGCATTAACTTGGCCTCTGGTAGTAAAGTAAAAAGTCTTGGTGTTATTTTAGACCAAGACATGTCATTTAAATCCCATATTAAACAGGTTTCCAGAGTTTCCTTTTTTCACCTCAGGAATATCACCAAAATTAGAAACATTCTGTCCAGGGGTGATGCTGAAAAACTAGTCCATGCATTTGTTACTTCAAGGCTGGACTATTGTAATTCTTTACTATCAGGAAGTCCACAAAATGCAGTTCAAAGTCTTCAGCTGATCCAAAATGCTGCAGCGAGAGTTCTGATGAAAATCAACAAGAGGGATCATATTTCTCCAATTTTAGCTTCCCTTCACTGGCTTCCTGTTAAATCAAGAATAGAATTTAAAATTCTTCTTCTAACGTATAAAGCCCTTAATAATCAAGCTCCATCATATATCAGAGCTCTGATTACCCCGTATGTTCCTAACATTGCACTTCGCTCTCAGACTGCAGGTCTGCTGGTGGTTCCTAGAGTCTCTAAAAGTAGAATGGGAGGCAGATCCTTTAGCTATCAGGCTCCTCTCCTGTGGAACCAACTCCCAGTTTTGGTCCGTGAGGCAGACACCCTGTCTACTTTTAAGACTAATCTTAAAACTTTCCTTTTTGACAAAGCTTATAGTTAGAGTGGCTCATGTTACCCTGAGCTACCTCTATAGTTATGCTGCTATAGGCTTAGGCTACTGGAGGACATCAGGGCCTACTTTTCTCACTCTACTGATTTCTACTGTTCTCCAGTCTACTGTTCTCCAGATTTGCATTGCATTACATTGAAATGACTGTTGTCATTTCAGCTTTTAACTTTTTGTTCTCTCTCTTTTTTCTTCATAGTAGGTACACCTGGTCTGACGTTCTGTTGACTGTGAAATCATCCAGGGAGGACAGATCACCGACTATTACCATCTAATGTAGAACAGATTACTAGATCAATGTGTGCTTCTGTGCTTTTTGTCTGTCTCGTTGTGTCTCTGCTCTGTCTTCTGTAACCCCCAGTCGGTCGAGGCAGATGACCGTTCATACTGAGCCCGGTTCTGCTAGAGGTTTTTCCTTCCCGCTAGCGGGTGTTTTTTCTTTCCACTGTCGCTTCATGCTTGCTCAGTATGAGGGATTGCAGCAAAGCCATGTACAATGCAGAAGACTCTCCCTGTGGCTCTACGCTTCTCCAGGAGTGAATGCTGCTTGTCGGGACTTTGATGCAATCAACTGGTTTCCTTATATAGGAACATTTTTGACCAATCTGTATAATCTGACCCAATCTGTATAATATGATTGAATTTAACTTTGTAAAGTGCCTTGAGATGACATGTTTCATGAATTGGCGCTATATAAATAAAACTGAATTGAATTGAATTGATTATGGTTTCTGTTGACACAGCAGAAGGGGTTTCGCTGCTCCCACCCAGATCTGACCAACTTTAAAAGGAAATCCCATTCTCTGGCCCACTGAAAAGACTGACTCATAACAGAATAACCGGCTCTGGTTTAAAAGCACTTGAGACAGAAATCATCACTGGCCAATGTGTGGGTTCACAGTCTCTTGTGTCTTTCTGCTATGGCTCCCTCCACTTACAAATATATATAGATTCACTGTATAAAAAGTGTAATAACCTGTTTTTTTTGTCTCATATTAAATCAGACTAAACCTTCACTGTTTTAGGCTGGTTAGGGTCACCAACATTATTTCTGTTTGCTAAATGTAAAAACAATAGCAAAGAAATTGAGAACACTTACATACACTCGAAATTATTATGCAATAAAACATTTTGAGAAAATCCAGATTGATAATTTTTTTTGACAGAAAGAGGCTACCTCAGACCAGAGAACAAAGCAGCATGTTCAAAGTTACATTATAATGAGCGTGTAGACAAGACACAGCATTTATGATCACCCCTCTGGACCCTGGATTAGGCTGGCAGGCAGGTTGCACAGAAAGGAGGAAGATCTGAGGGAAGGGATTGGGATGTGAACCTACATCAATTCACTAAGGTACGCTCAAAGCAACAAACTCTGGAATAGAGAAAAAACAAAATAGAATAAATTTATCAAGTTATGTTATGTATACTTCTACTTACAACTAATTTCTTTTTTTTTACTCCAGTCCAGTAAAGAACAGAAATGCACCTGCATGCTAGTTTTACACACCCAGCAAAAGCACAGAAACCAAGAGCGGCCATTTCACCTTTTATATTTTTTGTTATATTAACCTGATGTACTTTTCTTGTTGTTTAGTCTACGTACCAATTGTCTGCTAAAGTTGTCTTTAAGATAGCCATCATTTGCTTGTTACTGTGAAGAACTTAACAAAACTGGTCTTTCAAAGTTTTTTGGTTTGCTAAAAAATAAAGCATGTGTGTAATGATCGTACGTGGAGAACCTGATATTCAAGGCGAAAGGTTATTGTCAGGAGTGCAGGTGATGGCAAACTGGACATGTGATGGTTGCATCGGCTGGCAAATGTAGACGGCAGGAGTAGACCAGGTGAAGATGGCAGAGATTGACTGACCAGATAAATGCATGTAGAGGCTGTCTTGATGAATCCCCAGCAAGGTATATGTAGGCAGAGGGACAGGTAGGCAGGACGAAAATTTCTTTGCTGCTGGAGGTATTCCAACCAGGGTGTAGGAGATGCACAGATAGCAATGCTTTTAAAACTGCTATGCTGCCTAGTTAAAATGCTGAGGAATGGAATATCTGGGATATAGATTTCCTTTGATAGCATTTGTCCAATTTCTGTTCATAGACGTCTCATGGATCTTTTCCGAATCCATTCTCAGATATAATGTTATGTAGGTGCCATGTAATGTTTACAATGTTTTTGAAGTTGTAAACCTCCAAAATGTTTAAACCTATGCATGGAGGTTTGGATGTCCACAAAAAACAGAGAGAAAAATGATCGACTGAGCAAGCAGGTCGCTGGTTAAATGGTAATCTAACTGTTTAAACAGGAGTAGGTGCCAAAATAATTTCTTAATATCCCACTTACCATCCATCCATCCATTCATCCATCCATCCATCCATCCATCCATCCATCCATCCAACAATCC